>NNCF01128849.1:223873-280383 GCA_002313205.1 Laupala kohalensis | reverse complement strand
ATATATAAATATATATATGATTATAGATATAATTTATTAACCATTAATTAAAAATGTACATGATAGTGTAATGGACTATCACTAACATTTTAGTCTGACTCAAAGCCAAAAATTCAACAAATTAAGGAATATATTTTACTGCGTCTACATCAAACTTTCAAACGAAATACCGCTAATGCGGATGTAATGCATACTAATTGTATTTTACGTACAGAAAATTTAAGCAAAATCGTTGAACCAGTTTTTGAAAATTATTGAAAAGTGTACTGTGACCTTCATGTGAAGTACCCTTTGTTTTGAAGCAAAAACAAACTCAGGGCACGTGCATCAACAACAAGTAAAACCTATCGTAAATATGAAATGTGAATTAAATTGATTCATCCAGTTTACTCAGAATCGCTGTGCACAAACGGACAGACGGACGGACGTTATGCCAAAAACCAATTTTTCGGAATGAGGGGTCTCGAAAACGGATATTTCTGCCAAAATCTTGTTTTCGAATTTGTTCACGATTACAATACTTTCTATGTACTACGTATATGAGAAAGTAATAATGATTTCGTTTCACCAGTAATTTTTTTTGCAGTCAACATGTGGCGTCTGCATGGATATTTACATCAATCTATTGGCTAATTAACAAAACCATAATTTCTAGAATAATACACCGATAAAGTGTAACTACAAGACACATTTAAATTAATTAATTTATTCATGAATAACTAAGAATAACATTAATTTGTAGTCTGAAAAAACAAACAAAATCTTTTTTCTATACAATTAATGTGTATACATAGAATACAGATATAAACGTGTTTACATTCGCTAATGCAATAATGAGATGACAATTCAAGTCAAATTCATTTATAATTAGTGAATATGATAGAAAAATTTATTTTGAATGATTATTTGTAATATATTAAAATATTTAACTTATTACCTTGCTTAAGTAGCTTATATCAAATTTCCTTAATAGCCAATACTTTAGCATTTTACTATATTGTTTCAGTTGATTGCAGGATTTAATTTCGTAAGGCAACTGATTAAACAACTTAGGTCCTGTGAACTGAAGGGATTGTCTTAACAATTCCTTTTTTACTTTAAATGTTCTGAAAACTCTATTTTTCGTATTTCGTATAATAAATCATTTGTTCCTACATTTCAGCTTCTTATATAAAAAATTCTTAAAACTTTAAATACGAACAAATGTTCAACGGGCCATATGTTTAATTCTACATACAGTGGGAAAAGCACTCACTCGTTTATTTTTATATAATATAATACGAGCAAAGTGATTTTGTGTTGTTTTTAACCTCATAATTGGCTTTTTATACGTACTTCCCCAATAGTTGATAGCATACATTAAACTAGAATGAATTAATGCAAAAACAATTTACTCATCAGGTCAGTGTCACAAATGTTATGTAGCTAGTAAAAAATCTAATTGACGATCTTAATTTATTATGTAAATCTCCGACGTGGTTTTCCCATCATAATTTGTTATCCACCAAGGTATTTAAAGCTATTAACTTTTTCTATACATTGACAGTTACATGCATTTGTGCTACAAGTTTCTAAATGATATTTTATAGGTCTCTGAAAGTAAAACTCTTTAAAGCCAAAGTTGATGTATTTGGCTTTCGTAACATTCCCTAGCATATCATTCTGAGTACACCATTTTTTTTAGTCTTTAAGTCATTATTTTTATGTTCATATAATATTAATATATGTTTTTATGAGTAAGAGAGAGAGAGAGCAATATCGTCTGCAAAAGCATTTATTCTATCTCAAAAATATTTTCTAGTAAATCATTGTTAAAACCAAAAATAAGCTGACCGATAAGACAGATCCTTGAGGAACTCCTGATTTTACTTTCAAGGGAGTACTCACATAGTCTTTAATACGAACCTGCTCTACTCTGTTATATAGAAAACACTCAAACTAACTTATTCATGTCTTCTTTAATTTTATAGTTAATATAATATAATTATCCAAATCAAATGCGGAAGTCAATAAATAATCCAGTAGATTTCTTATTTTCGTTAAAGCAATAATGGATATCTTCAGTCACGTTTGTTATAGCGTATTCAGTCGATTTGTTTTTCCGAAAACCATATTGATATTCACTAAGGAAGTTAATTTCCTAAAGATAATTAAGAAGTCATTTCATTATTTTTTTCAAAAATTTTTGAAACAACCGATAGGTCTTCGGTTATCTAACTTTATTGAGTTCCCTTTTTATAGATTGGTAGTCTTTCTTTCTTTCTTTCCTTCTTTCTTTCTTTCTTTCTTTCTTTAACCCAACTTTTTCCCACTTCATGTGCGGTCGGTGAATGGGGATGGATTTTGTTTTGACTGGGGAATACTAGGGTGCCCAGATGCCCTTCCTACCGCACCTCCCCTGAATGTTGTGTTGGCGATAAGCAGGGGAAACGGGAGAACCCTGAGAAACCCGGCCGCGAACACCGCTCCGTTCACCACCTCGGATTCTACTTGGAACTGCCGTGTTTGAAGGTAGAAGGCGAATGCGTTAGGTACTGCGCCACGGGTCGCCCCTTTGTACTTATTTTAATTTGTCTGGAAAGATACCAGAGCTAAAACTCAAATTAATTAAATGTGTCGATATAGGATTTAAATGCACGGAAATATCCCTAATCAATGCAAAGTAAAAGAGTCAAAACTAGAATTTTTCTTATTTTTCAATTGTTTAATGGTATTCAATATTTCAAGTTCGGCATGATGAAAAATGAGTTCACGCAAGCTAATGTTGATCTTTCCGGTTGACAGCAGTTATTTTTTCGTGCGCTTACCTGAGTCTGACATTGTAATGGTATCTCGTTATCTGTCTGCACATTGATGAAATATTCGTTAATCTTTCGCGATATATTGTTAGGTTCTTCTATTACAGATCCATCATCCAATTCAATTTTCTCTACACTTTTCTCGTTGTTTGAACCGATTATATTATTTATAAACTTTCAGTGAGGTCAATGTCAAAGGCAGCACTTTGAAATGAATTTAGCTCACGGTACTTAATAAAAATATGGTAAATGCAGCTAGATGCACTTCTTGTTGAAGCATTGATTAGTGAAAAATAACCATTGTTATTCAATAAGCGATTGCACGATTGGGTATGGATTGTATTTTGAAAGATATTTATATTAATATCTCCGATATAAATGGCGTTACACTTGATTTCTGGTAAAACATTTGTTAGCTACTGAACGTAATCATTTTCAGAAAATTCATGTAGCCTATATATACAAAACACATTAAAATACATGTCCCCTACCTTAGTCTTTACAAGAATACTATCTGCTGGTTTCTTTTTTATGGTAATTTCATTTATCATTATATCCTAATCTACACAACAAATTATGCCTCCACCTCTACATTTATCATTACAACACACAAAAATTTGGTAGCTTTGAATCCTATAGAGGTTTACTTCGTCACTACCTATCCAAATCTCACGTAGTACAATAAAGAGATTCTTATTCTTAATTTGTCCTAATTCAGCTATAAAGTTATCGAAATTAGCTCCCATACTTTTTATATTCGGATACAATACATTAAAGCATTTAGGATTTTTGGGTGGCAGGAAAAATGTGATCATATCAATTACACCTGAATCCATAATTTAATAAAATTGTTTAAGTCAATTATATACACAGATCTGTTTCTATTATAACCTAAAGAATGATACCATTGTTTTTAACAGAAGAAAATGTTTTAACACTTGGTACATCTTTTACTTTAGTTTATCTATATCATTTAAAGTTGCCATTTTGATACATATCTCCCCCTGCTTTTTTCTTACAAAACATTTCCATTACGCGACCAAACACGCGCATAACCCACTTCTTTGCATTTAGATTCTAATTTCCCCTAACACATTATTTTGAGGACTCAAGTGATCATTTGTGTAAATTTATTGTTTAGGGTAATGAGAGTTCGCCTGATCAGCGTTTAGTAACTTTGCTTCTTTGAACTAACTGATCATATTGTCCTTTGCATTTTCTTTTGAAACTGCACTATTAGCGCCGGAGGTCGATCGTTTTTGAAGGAGGGGATCCTACGCGCTGTCATAACTTGCTCCTCGTCCACTTCAATGCCCGTTGCAAACCCTAAGTCTTTTGCAAATGCCTATGTCTTTTGTAGTAAAAAAATAATAAGCATTTCATTCCTGAATCACTTCTATGCACTTTTTAAGCGATTGACTTCACTTTTCATATTTTCAAAGAATTGTTAAAAGGTATTTTACGTTAACAAATACATTTGTATTGTGGGTGGGAAATGACAATAACTTGAAGGAACTAATATTACCGAGAATCAGCGACGGGGAATATTCGCACCCGACATTTTGTCACTTATTTTACAAGAACAGTATAGAAACGCGTGTATTAACATGTTGCTTCTCGCACGTGTTTGTTGATCAATTTGAACTTAAGATGGAACTACACTTGGAAGTTTCATTCTAATGAAAACAAATCAATTGAAATCCTTAGGTATTTAATTTTCGTGTGTGGAAAAGTAAAGGTGTTTTGTGGCATTGTTGTCAATTATTTTAATTACACAAAAATATGTATAGATGATTCATAATCGTTACCATAATTAATATTCGAGTAGTAATTCAGTATATCCCTTCAATCTGAATTGTTCATGAATTGCGTGTTTTCAAAATTTTAAGGATGAGAATAAATTGATTTTGGTGATATTAAAAAACAGTATTTTTCAACAAACTCATCAAATTCTGTACATACTTATTTACATTGAACTATTGGTTAATTATTTTATTAAAGGAATAAATACAATACCACACCTACTTAAAACTGATATGACAAAGTATGTCTGACCCAAGAACGTTCCAAATGCAATAATTTCACTAATACGAGTCAATCACTTATTAACTGAATAATAAATATGAATAAATATGAACTTAATAAATAGAACTAAATAAATATAACTTAATAAATAAGAATAAAGCACTTATTATTAACAAATAGATAAAAAGTGTGAAAATATTCTTCTGCTTACTCCATCCTGGACACTCTTATCCTGGACACTACAGGTGAAGACAATCTCGTCAGATCAAAAATGGAGGATGCGATAACCTTAAGTTGTCTAATATTACAAAAGATTCAAATAATTTTGTTTACGTGCCCAATCCTCTTTGTTAGACATATATAAATTATGGTTACGTTATGAAATGATGCTCACCAGCATAGTGGCAGCGGTGGTCATGTTGGTTGCGTGGGTGGTTGACGACGAAGACTTCGACACAACGGAAAAGTCGCAGGCAATGATCCGCAACGAAAGCGAAGCTAGCTTTATATACGCGTTACACTTCCGAATAGCAGCGCATCGGGAAGCGAAGCAGCACTCTTCTCACTTTCCCTCGGGGCATCTGCCAACCTCCGATCGTGCACTGACACGCCCCCCACCGTCACCGTTACCTTCATTGAGAGCGTGCGGCAAAACTAGGGTTTTTCAGGATGAACGAAGCCATGGGATCGATTCCCGCGTAAGACGTTGATATGCGTCAATGTGGTTGCATCAAGCATTTCATCCATCTAATTGACAGAATTGTTTCACCTTCTCGTCCTGATCAAGTCAAGATCAAGTCTCCGCAAAAAAAAGGCAGGAGTGAAGGACCCTTCTAAGGAACAGGAGTTAAAGACTGTACTGTAATGTATTGTCTCAAGAGATTTGAGAAAGAAAACATGTCTGTTGACTGATGTATCAACATATCTATCACACTCACAATGTTGTATGAAAAAATTGAAATACAGGAATCTCTCTTTTGAAATTAGTATAATCTGCCATGTGAAAATAGAAGTAATTTCTATTATCATTGTGGCTTTGGGAATGGTCACAAAAAATTTAAATATAAACCTAGTTAAGGTCCCAGGTTATACTAAGGACAGTGAAGAGCAGGAAATTGCATTACTGGGAACAGCTCGTCCGGGTTTCAACCTGGGCTGGCTAACAAATGAAGCCGACGTCGACATCGACAGCCGTGACGAGAAGATGAAAAAAAAAATAATAATAATAATACTTTAAAAGAATTGACATGATTTTCAAATCTAAAGTAAATGTCAAAACTGTATTCAAAGCCATGTTCACTTATGCCGTCCCACTGTTAACATACACTTTCGGTATCCTGAGATGGACACAAACAGAAATGAAAGATTTACAAACAAAAACCAATGTAGCCATGACAAGACACAGAATTCATCACTCAAAAGCAGCTGTAGAAACAACTACACTGAAAAGAAAAGATGGGGGACGGGGACTAATATACGTACTTAATCTACATAACAAAATTGTTCACAATCTAAGACAGTCTTTCTTCTCAAAAAAGGAAGAATCACTGAACTACAAATCAATAGTCAAAGCAGATAAATACACTCCCCTGACATTAAGTGATGAACATAAGACCCTTGACATTGAAGAAGATGAAACCAAGCTTACTCGTTGGAAAGAAAAGGCTCTGCATGGAAGGGTTGTAAATGAAGTAGCCGAGATACTGTCGACATACAAGCGTCGTACAACTGGCTAACCCTTGGAGAACTATAACCTGAAACCGAAGGTTTCTTTATCGCCATCCAAGACAAAGTGAACAGGACCAACAATTACCGTAAGTACATCTTGAAAGATGGATTATGCCGGAGATGCAAAAAGGAATCTGAAACAATACACCATGTTGCCAAGCTATAGCACAATGTGATTACAAAATTTAGGCATGATCAAGTGAGAAAAAACATTCATCAGGAATTAGCTTTGAAATACAAACTACAGGAAAATAAGGTAAGCTACTACCAATATGAACCATCCACCATTCTTGAAAATGAAAATTATGAAATTTATTGGGATAGAACCATCATAACAGACAGAAGGTTGGAGCACAATAGACCAGATATAGTAGTCAAGAGAGAAAGAAGTATTCCTCATAGACATCGCCATCACCAACAACAATAGTCTGGAACTATCGTACAAAAATAAATTATAAACTACATTGACCTTTGACTCTAAATTAAGGACATGTGGAAATATGACAGAGTGAGAGTAATCCCAATAATACTGTCAAACATGGGAGTAGTACCCAAGAGTCTGTTCAAATCATTGCAAGAACTGGAACTCAAGCCACAAAACTTCCAACTCATGCAAAAATCAGTTATCCTAAACACATCCCGCAGAGTTCGGCGATTCTTATACATGTGATGTTTGATGATAATTCCTCGATGTTTCCCTCCGAAACAAAATTATCATAAACGCGGTTAAGACGAGTCTCTGACTTAAGAAACTTCTCTGAGTTAAGACCACAAGAAACCGACAGAAAGTTGTGAACAAGATGGAAATAATAATAATAATAATAATAATAATAATAATAATAATAATACAATATTTTATATAATAATGTATACGTTTTATTATTTTACAAATAATGATCTGAACATTGATTTGTTCCAAATACTGTCATGATAAAGATGCAATGATATCATCAATAGTCTTCAAGGTGACATTTAATTGGTGGATTTGTGGAAGCATTTAGGGATGGTCACAGTGCCTTAACGAGGATCAGTCGGATTATGCAGAGGTCTGCGTTTGTGAATGAACGATACTGCATGTAGGGTCCAATGAAACGCTAAGAGGAACTTCGAACGTTCAGAGTTGTTCAAAAAGCGATTGAACGAAATAGAAACAACATGGGTCTTTTTATGAGACACTCTTAACATAGATCTCGTGTAGCTACACACCATTGCTTTCAAGCAATTCTTTGAAAGCAAATTAATTTGTATTTTCACTTACAAACCAAGATAGTAATCAAGTATTTACGATATTTACAAATTTAAAAGTGTATTAAAAACTAAAATAAAAGTGTTTTATTTTTTTAATTAATTAATTATACTTACTGTTCAATTAATTATTTGTAATCTTTCGTGAACGTATCATTCTAAGTGCTTTTTTTTCATTTATAAAAGTAGCGGCAATCGCGTCACCAACATGCTTTTACGTGGCTAGTCTCAATATGTCAAAAAATCGCAAGAAAAAACCCTGGTTTCCTAATAATAACAACATACTATATAGTACATCGTATATTCTGCACAATGAAAGTGAAACTTTATTAGTTTGCTGGATTTATTATAGAATTTCTTATTCACTGCAAAATGACACCTTTTACTATCTCGTTCATAATGGATCGTCTGACATTCAAACCACATGCATGCATTTAGTTCGATCGCATTTCTTTAAAATTGTGCATCTTTGGTTCAAATACGGGTTTTTAATTCGTTCACTAAAACAAATTGAAAATTTATATTAATTACGAAGTAAATTCAAATGTTCTAAATTTTAAAATAATTCCTGAAACTATTATTTTTATTATAAAACAAATTATTAATAATATATTTTCATTCTCTGCAAGACGATACCGCACGCATTAAAAACCATCGATCCGTTCTCCACATTTCATCGACGTTGCACTACGTGTTACGTTGCATGTTCGTCACGGATGAAATCGTACCTCGAATTTAGTGACGTGTTACTGTAAAAAATTCACTTTTGATTTGAAATAAAAATCTGTAAATTAAATAGAATTATTTATCTTTTTTATGGTTTACAGAATATATTCTCATTATATTCCATCTTAGTAATTGCAAAATAAAGTTATGCTTGATGTTTATTTTCATTGCAAAAAATGCATTTTAAAATATACTTTTTATTATTTAAATAACTTCAAACGTTATAAATTTTTACCAACTTTGGAACTCTTCTTTAGAATGTTGTAGTGAGTTATATCCGAATGCTTTGTGATAGCCATTATTTTCGTGACACACGTCGCGTGGCGCCTCCTTGCCATCCCACGTCCGTCCCCCAAGAGACGTGCACATTACGCAAGCACACGCGCGTGCCATGCACCAGTGGAAAGTGAATGTGTTCTCATTTCCTATATCCTCACTCTCTGTCCTCGGAAGCAAAGTCGACTCAGACGAGGGAGGTCTGTGCAGAGCGCCACCACATAATCCACGGGCACGGATATACTTGATTACATACATACATGCTGCGTATTGCGTTCCTCAATTATGTTTAACCGCGTGACAGGATAAAAGATTCACGACAATAATATTAAATAATGAATTTTTAAAACTTTCGCGGACCACTAAGTTGTTTATTTTTAAACTAATGTCACATAATGACTACAGCAATTTAAATTTTAAATATTTTAAATCTATCGATTAAACTTAACAAAATGTCTTTTAATTATAACATAATTGTAATTACTCTTTCAATAAAATACATTTATTCAAATGATTGAACAAAATCTAAAAGGGTTTTACTGTTGTTTCCTGTTTTTGATATTTCTTGTTTCTCGAATATTTTTTATGATTTGAAAAAAAAATCCATACAATTAAGAATAAAATATCTGAGTGACCGAGCTTCGCTCAAATGGCTTACAAAAGGATCATATGACAAAATATTTTTTGCAAAGGGATTTAAACCATGGTTTACTTACTCAGTTACACTGCCATGTAACCATGAATGTAACAAATGACAATTCGGTACGTAACTATTTTGCTAATTTTGTAACTGCGCATGCGTTGCCCATACAAGATGTTTTGTGTGTGTGTCCGGGTTTAAGGAGTAATTCTGAAATTTTATGCTATTTACACGGTAGAACACATAGTGAGAGTAAATAGAAAATAATAACCATTTGTCTTAAATTGTGCTTTCCTCTTTTATTCACTCATTCGTAAACAAATGAAAATTATCTCTTCAATGTAATCCACAATATACCCTATTTATAATATAAGACATACATATTTATTTACGAGGTAAGTATTGACCACATAGTGACTACCGAGAGAAAGTATTCGTCGACGACACCTATCGGTGGGGAACAGTCGTCAGTTGAAAGAAGGTATTTTGCCTCTGATTGGTAATCACTTATTCTTTAGGTCTTTACTTTCCAATTATTCGTAGGGATAAGGAAAGTAGAATGAACGTCCGATTGTTTATTCTATAACACACAAAATAATCAACGTATACGAACCATTGGAAAGATGGAAAGAACATTTTGAGGAACTGCTCACCACAGAATATGAAAATAGCGGCACTACTACTGAGTGCACAGAGAATGGGACAGTCGTAAATTTGGATATTGATACGAGCGCACCAACCCGAAGAGAGATTATTGCTGCTCTGAAAGAAATGAAAAATGGGAAAGCCCCGGGGAAGGACGGAATTCCAGTTGAAAGTTTGAAATTGGACATAGCACTGCATTATTTCGGCAAATAAGGGTAAAAGTACAATATCCTCAGGAATGGAATGAGGGAGTTGTGGTGAAAATACAAAAAAAAGGGAGATCAGAGGGAGTGCAAGAACTGGAGGGGTATTATGCTTCTCAGCGTAGTCAGCAAAGTGTTCAGTAAAATCATACTGAAACATGTAACAGGTTCTAGAAACGTTTCTTCGAAGAGAACAATCTGGCTTCAGTAAAAACAGGTTATGCATTGATCATATATGCACATTATGCATAATAATCGAGCAAATCAGTAGAGAGGAATTCCCCTATGTATATGACCTTTATTGATTATGAGAAAGCCTTTGATTCTGTGTACTGACACCAGATGATGTACTGGCACTAAGAGCAAGAGGTCTACCGGATAAGTTCATCAACTTAATAACGGAAATGTATAATCAATTTAGTTGTCAAGTACTTCATAACGGGAAACTCTCAAATTTCACACATCCTCGAGAGTTAGGCAGGGGTGCCTACTGTCTCCCCTTCTATTTGTAGTTGTCATAAATGATGTAATGAAAAATGTTACCAGCAGAGACAAAAGAGGTATAACTTGGAACTTGACTGATTCTCTAGAAGACCTTGATTACACAGACGATGTGTGTCTCCTTTCTCATTCACACAAACACATGGAAGAAAAATAGACCGAACTACAAATTGAATCTGCGAAAGTAGGTCTAAAACTAAATGTGCAAAAAGACGACAGAAGTCAGAATATAAATGGTAAACCGAACACCCCTCTATATATATATATATACAAGAACATCAAATAGCTCTATTTGATGATTTTGTAGAGATAAAAATTGGTTTTTTAATTCTATACTGAATTTGAATTGAACAGATCTAGAAACACATTTTAACTTTGAAGAAACGTACAATGCTCTTATTTCTTTGTCAATTATTACTTTAAATGAATTCGCATGTTCGTATTTTGTTAGTAGAGCTACCTTTCATTTAATGAGATGTGTTGTTACTACGTTACATCAAAAGTAGTCGTGTCAAATTCAAATGAATATTATTTATTTATAATGCTTCAGTCTTGAAAATATTACGTGCGGTAATTTCATTACCTTTGTAATAATAAGATAAAAGTTCGTAGAAATTTGTTCGTAGTATAGTGATCAAAGTCTCATACATGTTCGTGCGAGATCCGAGTTTGATGCCCCACCGAGAAAGTTATAATTTCATTTATTTTTGTCGACATGATCTGCCACATTA
Source organism: Laupala kohalensis (assembly GCA_002313205.1). Classification (NCBI taxonomy): domain Eukaryota; kingdom Metazoa; phylum Arthropoda; class Insecta; order Orthoptera; family Trigonidiidae; genus Laupala; species Laupala kohalensis. The sequence continues at coordinate 268,865 of NNCF01128849.1, read as the reverse complement.
TATTTCCTCGTGTGTTTAACATTTTTGTTGTTACTATTAAAGAATCATTTTTTCAATTAAAGAACAAATTTCAAGTCTGTCTCGAAAATGGCTGGTTCAATAAGCTTGGTGTGCTGTTGGTGGTGAATCTGAGTTATATAACTAATATATCTGTTGTGGTGTTATATAACTAATATGATTGTGAAGCACGCACGTTTCCCCTGAACCATTGGACGCAGTGAAGATTTGGTTTATTAAGGATGCTAGTATTACACAGGTGTTAAAATTGTTCTAAAATTATTCTAAGAAAAAAAGACCATATTATATCACATTTTTATCCCAAAATACATCTAATCTGTGAATTTCATTAAAATCGTTAGAGCCGTTCTTGAGATAGATTTTGACAAATACATAGGTATATAGGTACATACAATTATTGCTCGCTTAATAGTATAGGATATATAGTAACTCACGAACAAATTGATGCAACCAAACGAAATTTAACTCTTAACTTTAAATGTATGTTTTAATAGAAGCCTATTTCTGGACAGCTCATACCGACTTCATTTACACGTCGCGCTCCACTTCCAGTTTCTTAAAATTCAAAATATTGAAAATAAGAATATAAGCATTTAGATTGTTTCTATTTATTCCATGTACATATTGCTAAACTGGAATTCTCTACGTCGCACCGTTTTGGAGATATAGCAAAAACGTGTTACGCAAAAAAAGTTTTATCTTGTTGGCGCTTCTTTTATATCAGTCTATAAGACAACGGCAAAGAGTTTAATGAGGAAAACAATTCTTTTCTGAATTTGTAGATATCTTCTTCAGTACTATGTAAGAGGGTTTGATAATTAATTTATATTATCAATTTTTTTGCGGATGTGTTTTTTCTATTTTCCTCGAGTTTTTTACAATATGGGGTTTTTAATTCTATTGCCTTTTTGGTGTGATTTATAATTGGAAAGTTGTATGGGACATACTCCAGATTTTTTAATTTTTTTTTTCACTCTTTCCCCTGTATCGACAATAGTGTAGTTTGCTTCCACGATCCACCTGAGTGGTAGAGCATGGGTTCAAATCCTGCTAGGTGACGTTTTCAGCAGGGGTTTCCCCTCGCCTACCCCAGAAAAATGACGGTTCGGTACCAGACCCCAGCAACCCAATATCTCTCCTTCCGCGTTTCCTCTCCCATGTCCAACGTTTAGGTGGATGAGCAGGTCTCATGACCAGAACCTCGCCAAAAGATACAAAATAAATAAAAGAAATTAATTAAATGTACCCAAAATTACAGGGATTCACCACAATTATTTTCTTAACATTCTTCTCGGAATTTGTTTAGAATTTCTCTGTTGTCGTGTGGTGATGGGCCGCCGCGAGATCTCTGGAGATTGGCGGAGTATCTAGCCGCGCGGGGCCATCACATCTAGAGGGGAGACGATATGAGGGTGGTTGGGAGTCCTAGCCATGAGTCAATCAAAATGCAGTTTGGGTTTATGCTGGTTTACTCACACTCGGTGTTGAAGGTGGCATGGCTGGTCAGAGAGCGAGAGAGCTGAGCCGGTTGAGCGAACATGGTCCGGTGGTGAAAGAGCGACGGTCAGTCGTCTAGGTTCGGTCAGGCTTCGAAGAACGTTCAGCTGCCTTCGGTCGGCGTCCGTCCTTGGGCGCTCGGCGCGACCCTCGTAAACCGGTGTCTTCTGACGTCTCTTGGCAGCGTGTCTCTCAGTGAGCGATCGAGACTTGAGATCCCTCTCTTAAATATGACCATTGACCGTGACGTCGCCGCCTCCCAACCCAGCTCAGCACTCTCTGTGTCTCCCTGACCCAGTTTATATAAATGGTTTACATTCCCTCGTATGTCTTCACTCGTTTACTCAAGCCACACATCTTGGCCAACAACTCTTGCAATACGTATCAGCAATCTTAGCAATATCTTCACGACATCTCCTCCCCTTCCCGAAAAAGGGAGGGTCGTAGCTCGTGAAGATACTGCTTGTTACTTATATAATAAAAATACCCTTCGCATTCGCGCACTAAAAACTATATATACATTAATCTCGCACGCGCACTACAACTATATATACAACTCACTTACGCACGCGCACTAAAAACTAATACCCCTGACAACAACCATTCCATCTTTAATTTTTAAAAACATACAACCTTTGCACAATTCACACGAGGATGGAACATGGTTTTACACTGTCCCTTTCTTCCTCTTTTTTTTCGTCATTTACTGAAGTATATCATAATAAATAAAAAATCCCAAAATATTTTACACATACACATAAAAACCACAATCACTTTTAAAAATTATTCAAATAAATTACAATTTGCTAGCGTCCCCTAACTAATTGCCTTTATCTTGACATATCTAAACAGTCTTTCACATCACCTTTCAATCGTAGCACATAATAACAGATATACAGGAAAAAATATTTATACATATATACCATTTTGTGCATGTTCAAAGAGTTTAGAGCACCCAAGAATTCATTACCATTCCCGACTCTTTCTCGAGTTCATTCTCAAACTTCCAACATCTCGCACGCTTCAGTCTTTTTTTTCCTATAGTTCACCACGCAGCTGACCCTACTCGGTCACTGCACCATTCTTTCTTCTACCGCACACACTAACCAGTCAAACACAAGAAACAACACTTATTTACAAATATATACATGACTGCGCGTTCCCCGAGACCTTGAGAGCTCTCAGGAGGTCATCAACCCTCCCGGCCCCGTCCCTAGGTCACTGGCACGCTTCTGTCTTTTCTCTCTTCTATGCTTCTCACGTGCTCCCGCACCGCGCACGCCCGGCCGCTTGTTGACGCCCGGGAAGTCCTCGGACTCCACCCGGCGGCACGAGATGAACACCTGCCATGGGGCCCATCGGTACCCACCATACTCTGGTGTGCGGCGGGCTGCACCCTGCTGCGACCGCTCAGGCGCCGGGCCCTCTTGACAGCGCCACGTGACTGCTCCCAGACGCTTGATCGCGTCCCGCCTGCAGAATCTACAAAAGGTATTTACTGCTTGTGTCAAGCCCTCGGCTGGAGGCTGTAGGGAGATCTGACCTTCGGCGGGATGCCACTAGTGGTCTCCGCTGCCAACGAGCCAACCCCCTCGACCCACTGAGCATTTTCGCTCCCTGCCAAGACCGCTCTCGGCGACTCTTCCTCCGGGTCCCCAGGCAACAATAACAAATACCTATGGTGTGCGTCCAACGTTTGTCCTGTATTTACATGCTCTAACCGAAACGTCACGGGTGTTCTCACTCCCCTGACCACTTATAAACCCACCCATTTCGGTGAGAACTTCCTCGTCCTCCCTGGCAATAATCGATAATTCTTCACTAACACCCACTGACCCTCCTGAATTGGGGTAAGCGCCCTCCCCCTATTTTTCCTATCCCGATCCAATTGTGAATTTAGATTGTCGTTCCTGAATGTCTCCTGATGGGCCACCTGCAAACCCTTGACTAATACGTCGGCATACGTTCTTTCATCCCTATACTGATGCAGCTGCGTTGTTAATACTGCATCCCAAGGAAGGACCATCTCTCTTCCATACACTAATGCGGCTGGGCTGTACTGTGTCACTCGACACTTTGAATTCCTATAAACGAATAAAGCAAACGGCAACTAGCTATCCCAGTCGTCGTGTCCTTGATTCACATAGCATGCAATCACGGCCAGGAACGACTGATGCGCCCTCTCGAGCTTACCATTTGCCGCCGGATTGTACTCTGATGTGAAAATATTCTTTATCCGAAGAATCCCACAAATTTCTTTTAACAGAGCAGATGTAAAATTTGGCCCCCTATCTGTCAATAAAATTTCCGGCACCCCGTGGCGACAGATTACCTGCTCCACAAATGCCCGGGCCACCGTTTCAGCCGACTGGTCCGGAATCGCAATGGCCTCCGGGTACCGGGTGAAGTGGTCTTGGAACGTCAGAATATACTTATTTCCTTGAGCCGACCTCGTCAGAGGTCCCACTATGTCTAAAGACACTTTCTCAAAGAGTTTAGATGGTTTCGACGCCTCTTGGACCGGTGGAGGCCTCTTGATTCCCTTCCGTGCTTTACATATGAGACACTCCGTTACATACCTAAAGACCTGCTCGTACAGTCCCGGCCAATTAAAGTACCTCTTGACTAATGACAATGTCGCTGCAACACCCCTGTGTCCTGCTAAAGGGTTGTCATGGCACCTTTCCAAAATGTGCCCCTCATCGCCCTTGGCGCATAAATGGAAGAGACAGCTCCTGGCGGAGGTAAGTGCATTTTATACAAAAATTCCTGTTCCCCAATAAAGTACCCCGTACTTTTCTGTTTTGCCAATTCAAACATTTTTTCAAAACTCGAACACCTTTCCTGTTCATTCCTAATGCGTTCCATATCCCACACGGGCTCATAAATTTCTCCATACCCGCAGACTGCCCACGCCCCCTCACTCAAGCGGGAGAGCGCGTCTGCGTGGGGAATCTGTTCCCTCGGCCGGTACTGAACCGAAAATGTATATTCTGAGAGTTCTAAAATCCACCTAGCCAATTTAGGGTTAGCCTCCGTCTGGGTTAAAAGCCACTTCAGTGCCTTATGATCTGTAATTAAAATAAAGGCACGTCCCAGCAAATACACACGAAATTTCCTAACCATTTCTATCACAGTCAGACATTCCAATTCGGTGGCACCGAACTTGCTTTGCTGCGGAGACAATTTCTTGCTCGCTCACGCAACCAGATGGTCTCCATCCACAAGTTGCTGAGACAGAATACCGCCAATACCGACTGGTGACGCGTCTATGGATAGCACGAATCGCCCTCGTAAAATCTGGAAAGCGAAGAACGGGATGCCGTGTCAATGCCCCCTTCAATGACAGAAATGCTTCCTGGTGTCGGTAAAGCCACTGAAATTTTGCCTTCTTCTTAGTAAAATCCGAGAGACAGCTTGCTATCCCGAAAAATTTTGAATAAATTTTCTGTAAAATCCTGCTAAACACAAAAACGATTGAACCTCCTTTACATTTTTTGGCACTGGAAATTTTTCAATAGCCTGGACTTTGCTGTCTTCTGGACTCATCCCCGACTGGGATTTGGAGTGCCCTAAGAACTGTATTTTTTTTTTGAAAAAAAGTAACATTTACTAGGTTTTAACCTTAATTTCGCACTTCTCAATCTCACAAAAATTTCTCTGAGACCCAACAGGTGTTCCTCGACATCCTTGTCGTATCGCAAAATATCATCTAAGTACACAATACAGCCCTTATTTATTAATCCTTTCATCACCACCGACATAAGCCTCATAAACAACGCAGGTCCATTACACAATCCGAACGCCAAACGATTACATTCATAATGTCCTGTAGGCGTTGAGAAGGCCGTCAACGGTCTACTTTGCTTCTCAATTTCAATTTGCCAGTACCCATTGCACAGGTCCAAGGAGGAAAACACTCTCGACTGCCCCAATTGCCAAAACCTTCTCCATATTCGGTAGAGGGAATACTTCCTTTTCTGTCCCTTGCTTCAGTCCCCGAAAATCAATGCACGATCGGTATTGAACCGACTCGCCTGGTTTCGTACGTTTTCTGACAAGTATTATCGGCGCAGCCCAAGGACTCTCAGATAGTGAAATTATTCACTGACGCAGCATGTCGTTAATGGATTTCTCCAGCTCCGGCCGCCGCGCATGTGGAACACGATAAGGCCTCTTCTTTATCGGGCCCTCCGAATTTACATTAATCTGATGAGTGACCACATTAGTATTTCCTAACTCGTTTTTCTCCCAGACGAATATATCTGAAAACTCAGTTAACAGAACACCTAATTTTGCTCTGATTCCCAGTGGAATATTTCCTAACTGAAAATACTATAAAAATCCCTTCCCCTCGGAAGTACGCTCCGGCCACATGCACATTTCTCGGTCACAAATCCAGACTTCATTTTTAATTTCTTGTTGAAAAACTACATAGCTAAATTGCTTCTTTTTTTTAATTTCAGAACCTGACTTGACGAATTTTAGCACAAAATCGGAACTCTGTTTGAACTATCCACCTTACAGAGAACTGGCAACATTTCTGACGCCTGTGACTCCTCAACCAAGATTTCTGCGCCTACTCGCTCGTTGACTTCTACCTGAAACAATCCTATCGATATAGGCGGCACTCACACTTCCTGAAACGATCTCGCAACTTTACCCTCCTCCAACACGTTTACGTTGCTAGTTTTCAACTCCCGACACTGCGTTCTCGTATTTTCTCTACTAACGACTTGCTCTTTCAAGCCCCCCTGGCTTTGACAACCTAACTGGGGCCCTTCCGAGAGTTTGATCACATTCATACAAAAAACATCCTTCTGAGTCCCCGCGAGGCTTCCCTGGAATCTTTCACCTGTTACTCGCTCCTCTGTGTACCCCGAATGCCTCCACGGCTATTCTTCTCTGTACCATCACCCGCCCCCGCTTTTCACACTCAGACCCACTTAATTTTAAACTCTCGGTCTTACCCAATTCATACAACACATTCACACTTTGAAGCTCCTCGTGAGCTCGAGAAAATACTTGATCCTCTGTGTTCCTGAATTGGTATTACTTCAACTATTCGTTTTTTGCGGACGCAGAGGTTCCCTCAAATTTCGACTCTCCTCTAATCGTCAGCGTTCCACACCTCCCAGCTATTACGCAGAATCTCTGAATTTAACTGACTAGCGCTCAACGGTGCCTGCAGCCGGATTACTTCTTCCAGGTTTATTTCACCTAATAAATCAACATTTTTACTATTTTCAATCTGAATTTCGTCTTTCACCACCTCCCTCCTCAGCTCATGAATATCACCAGACGGTACCGATGAAAATAACGGCACCGTGTGGCCCTCAGATAGCATAATTTCTTTACTCCCCGGGGCAATCAAACAATTAAATTTTCTTAGAAAGTCCAAACCTATAATTCCGTCAAATTGTTTCGACCCTAACTCGATTACTAACACATCATGTTGATATCTTTTTACACTTATTGTCATTTCGATTAAACTCTGCTCCCAGACTGCTAACTTATGCCCTGAGGCGCTGCGTACTTTTTCTTCGTAACGCTTAAACTCATAGAAGTCCCGCGGAAACTTGTGCGCGTTCACTATTGACATTGCCGCGTCTGTGTCGACAAGAAAATTACATCTTTCACCCCATATTTCTAGTTGAATCTTTAAACATGCTTCAGGTTGTACATTCAAAATTATTGCCCGCTCGCTGCAACCTGGCCCTCCCCGTTTTTTGTACACTGTACGGGTAAGTGGTCCTTTCCCCCACACAGGACGCCAGACTTCAAGATACAGTCGGCTATGTTGTGGCCCTTTCCTCAAATTAGGCATGCCTGTATCCCTGCTCGACACGTGCGTGCGAAGTGATTAAAATCACCGCAACGAAAACATTGCCTACGCTTGTTTTGCCATGCTGAGTTCCCATTCTCGCCGTGCCTCGGCCGCGCGTTGTATGTGCTGACATCGCGCGCCGGGCGAGACGGCCTTGCCGAGGTCTCGGGTAGCAGCGCCGAGGCGACTATGCTAGCGTCAGCGAACGTTGAGTATGTCTTTATCATGTCTTCTTCAGCTGCTGCGAAGCTCTCCGCGTGAACCATTGAACTCGGTTCACGAACTGCCTCGAACCGTCCTAATTCGGGCTTTAATCCGGCTATAAACTGTGCTTGCAAACTTTCATCGAAGATTTCGTCCCGAGCCTTAACATCGACGTTCTCGTAAGAGAGTAGTAGTCTCCTGCTAATTCCCCGCAAGCGTGTAGCAAATTCCAACACCGGTTCGTTTTGTCTCTGGATACAGTTGGAAAATAATTTTTCCAATGTTATCCGGGACACCTTGTGCGTGAATCTATTTTTAATATAGAACTAAATACCTCGTATTCATCCCATGAGTGAGGATGACAGTCTATAAAAGCCGCTGCAGCCCCACTGAACCGTAGCTTCGCCGCGGCCAAAGTTTGTGCTTCACTCCACCCAGTGAAGTGACTGATAATGCACAATTTATCCAGGAAAGTGTCCACCGTTAAATCATCCTCCCCAGAAAAATTCGGGATCAAGAGAACATTGTTCCCGAAGCCTGGCATAGACATTCCTACCCGTTTAAGAATTGTTTTCTCCTCAAAAGACCCTGAATTATCGGAGCCCCCTGCTTCCACGATGTTTACTGAGTGATCAAAATCTATGATCCTCCTCCCTTTTTATTCTCCCAGGACAGTGGAAAATTTATAATATTTGATTCAAATTTACGCAAAAATGTCACTCTGTCTAAAATTAAACACAAAAAAAATAATTTAACTTAAGAAAAAAACGAAAATTAACTACGCAATCAATACGCACACCAGTTTTGTTACGCAACCACATGAACGAGACCACAGAGAGAGTATGACAAAAGAAAATATGTCTTGACAGAGGTGCAAAAATAAACACAATACACAAACCGCAGAAGTGCTTGACTCAGGCCGTAAGGTATGCAGGCGCTTGTTGTTGTTTTTTCGACCCACCTGCATTATGTCATCTTTACTTACAAGAGAACTCGAAGGTTAAAACCAAAGAAAAGAATTTCACCGTTTAAAAGAAAAGAGAAAAGAAACGAAAAAATATTCTGCGACATTCCTCCTAAGAATTAAAAAAACCCAACCCATACTTGACAACCTACTTGTGATGAAATATCTCCGGAGGTTTTTAGAAAAGAAAAAAAGAAAAAAATTTTCCCCCTCCTTTTAGAAAGCTCTGACCCTATTAACATCCCCTTTTTGGAAACCTCCCCCAGGATTAATAATCCGACATCTGATCACCAACTGTGGTGATGGGTCGCCGCGAGGTCTCTGGAAGTTGGCGGAGTATCTAGCCGTGGGGGGCCATCACAACTAGAGGGGAGACGATATGAGGGTGATTGGGAGTCCTAGCCATGAGTCAATCAAAATGCAGTTTGGGTTTATGCTGGTTTACTCACACTCGGTGTTGAAGGTGGCATGGCTGGTCAGAGAGCGAGAGAGCTGAGCCGGTTGAGCGAACATGGTCCGGTGGTGAAAGAGCGACGGTCAGTCGTCTAGGTTCGGTCAGGCTTCGAAGAACGTTCAGCTGCCTTCGGTCGGCGTCCGTCCTTGGGCGCTCGGCGCGACCCTCGTAAACCGNGTGGTTGGGAGTCCTAGCCGTGAGTCAATCAAAATGCAGTTTGGGTTTATGCTGGTTTACTCACACTCGGTGTTGAAGGTGGCATGGCTGGTCAGAGAGCGAGAGAGCTGAGCCGGTTGAGCGAACATGGTCCGGTGGTGAAAGAGCGACGGTCAGTCGTCTAGGTTCGGTCAGGCTTCGAAGAACGTTCAGCTGCCTTCGGTCGGCGTCCGTCCTTGGGCGCTCGGCGCGACCCTCGTAAACCGGTGTCTTCTGACGTCTCTTGGCAGCGTGTCTCTCAGTGAGCGATCGAGACTTGAGATCCCTCTCTTAAATATGACCATTGACCGTGACGTCGCCGCCTCCCAACCCAGCTCAGCACTCTCTGTGTCTCCCTGACCCAGTTTATATAAATGGTTTACATTCCCTCGTATGTCTTCACTCGTTTACTCAAGCCACACATCTTGGCCAACAACTCTTGCAATACTTATCAGCAATCTTAGCAATATCTTCACGACAGTCGCACAAATTTTTTCTTCATAATAGAATATCTCGTTATCTTTTTATTTGTCAGTATTAAAACCGTCCAGACATGTTTGTCATGTACATAGTGCCTCGTCACTAATATCAGGTGCGAGAAAGCGTGAAATCGGATAGTAGCAATCATCTATAAAATGCTATCAACGCGGTTTTGCATCACGGTAAATACGTCATTGCAATGCCAGTTTTGTGCAGTACTTATCAAAAAGTTCAAATTTTTCTTTTGTTTCAATTAGTTGTTGTTTTTTAATTGGGGATTTAGGGCTCGCCAACATCGAGGTCAATAGAGCCCTTTATTAGTGCTTCCAACGTTCGCATGTTAGATGTATCCACGCTCTTATAGTTTTTTACAAATTCATCTCGTTCATGTTCACAAAGTGTACAGTCCCATAATATATATGTATGACGTTACTATTTAAGTTATATGGTGAATTCTCATTGTCACTGCTGTCCACCATTCGAATATACATCATTCATTTCGCTTGAGGCCTGTCTTTTACATATTGACAATGTAACAAATTCTTTGGAATAAAAATTTAAGTACTTTATAATTTATTTTATGCTTTTTAGCGAGGTTCGGGCCTTTAGGTCTGCTCTTCCACATAACCGTCGGACTTGGGTAAGGGAATTGGGAACGAGAGATGTTGGGTTGTCAGAGAACGCATGGTACCGAACTGATATTTGTCAGGAGTAGGTAAGGGAATCCCCAGCTGAAAACCTCACTAGATCGGCCGAACAGGGTTTGACACCACGCTCTACCGCGGAAGCGGAGACGCTACCACTAGACCACCGCAGTCGGTCACTAATAGCAAAAGATGTATCAAAACTATCTTACTCGGTCACATTTTACTTTTTATTTTAGTATATAATGAGAATAGTTTAATTTGTTTACAAATTATTATGCAAATGATTTAATTTCATAAGGAGATAACAACTCCAAAAACTAACGATATTTTTCTGTCATATAATAAATTTAATATATTAGAATTTTTTGTGCAGAGACAATGTGAAAAAATTATTCGATATGATATGCGTTGAACAATATCATTTTTCAATTCATTACGCGAACACTATAAATTTGTAACATGATATTTTTAAAGTTTTTCCATTTAGTTATTGTTGACATGACATTTCATAATGGTTACGGCAGCCATTTTTTATGAATGTTTGAAAACGCACAGGTATGAATGTTTGAATACGCACAACTTAAAATGGAAATAAAAGTATTTTCAACCGAAAAAGTATTTCAATGCAACTTTCGACAACTTCTTTTGTCATCTTCAGTGGTCTACAATCAGGATTCAGGAATATATGTAGAAACAGGTATAATGATCTTAATAAAAGAATAATAATAATAATAATAAATATAAACATATAATGAAATTAGAGAGGATTATTGTAGTTAATAATATTCAGAGAAATTTTAATACCCGTTGGTTTCAGATATTTAAAAGTTACATAAATATAGAAGATACAACGTTTGTTTGGAAAAATTATTGCTTGAAAAAATTGAAGTTAGTGAACATTTCGCAATCAGAATATATTATGTGATATTTCGCAATGAGTATTATATTTTTGTATTTATTATTTTTATTAATAATTTATCTATAGCTACATAATTATATCATGTATACTGATTACAGGCCATTGAAGATGATAACATAAGTTGTCGAAAACCGCTTTGGCAAAATAAAATATTTTTTCGGTTGGCAATACTTTTCTTTGAGTTAAAACCGAATACACCACTATTATCCAATTATAGTTAGATAATTTGTAGGTTTGCAATTCAGTGTCCAGTAGATGATTCATAAAAGAACCATTAGCGGCAGGTAGGCCAAGCTACGCAGTTGTAAGTCCGATTTAGAACGAGAGAGTTGCCTAATCTTTCAGATTGCGCGGCTGCTTGGACAAACTAAAAGAAAGTAATGAATTCAAAATAACAATTAATTTAAACAATGAATTACAACATTCTAAGAAAATATAGTGTGCTCCATTCCCAACGTTACAAAATGATTTCTATAGAAATATAATGTAGAGCTTCACATTAGAATATTAGTTAACCAGATTGAACACTAATATCGTTGATTAATGATATTTATTGTAATTGAGCCAGAGAAACTGGGTTATTTTAACTGTGATCTCACAAAAGAAAATTCTTCACACGCAATTAACTTTAATAGATTATTTCATGGTTTGAATTTTAAAATTCTTCCTCTGGAGTCGACTCATCATACAAATAATTCTGATACGTGGATAGATCATATTATTACTTCAAACCATGAAAAGGTTCAAATATATGGGCAAATTCCAGTTCCCGGTATCTCTATACATGATTTAATTTATATTTCTTATAGTCTGAAATGTCCTAAGTATGTACCGAATATAATAGTGTATCATGATTTTAAGAAATTTGGCCCAATGCAATTTTCTCAATGAAGGATTAAATATATCACGGCATGACATTTATAACGACGCGTCTCTGGGCCACAGAGTAAAGCTTTTTACTGACCAATTAATTAACCATATTGACAAACACATATCGATTAAAAAGTCCGTGTACCATACCCCCAGCGCCGTGGTTAACTTTCGAAATCAAACAGTTAATGAAGGGTAGAGATTCAGCGTTTGAAGAGTCCCGAAAAACAAAAGAGGAAGAAGACATCAAATTTATAAAAAATACAAAATGTAAAAATTAAATATTATCATAATACATTAGGTGGAAACCGGGATAGTAAAACACTCTGAAAAACTCTTAAATGTATTGGATTGGGTAAGACATCCACTTCGTTCGATATCTGTATACCTTTAGATACTTTAAATACTTATTTCGTAGGCCAAACATCGTGCATCTGTGAATCTTTAAAGCTAGAAGTGTTAAAGTCTTTGCAAAACGATGAGAATTAATCAGAAAATCTTTTTTTTTTTACGTCTGTCACTCAAGCAGAGGTATGAAAGATCATAACGAGTTTAAAGTCAAACGCCTCGGGCTCAGATAAATTAAACGCTAAACTATTAAAATTATGTAGTTACTCCTCTGTTTCACCTATTACGGATATTATCAATTATTCACTCTCCAGTGGTAGCTCCCTATCGCGTGGAAAATCGGCCTCTTGTTAAATCCGTCTAAATCACAATCCTTATTGCTTGGTTAAAAAAACATTCAGTAAACTTTCAAATTGCACTCTACGCAATAAATCAGTTAATAAAACTTCTCTCGTTTGGTGCAGTCGCGTGAAAAATCTAGGAATTTATATTGAAAGCTCGCTAAGTTGGCAAACCCAAACAGACGAAACATGTAAAAATGTTTACTCCACCATCCACTCTTTAAAACGGGTACGTGACCTTTTACCAACAAAAGTAAAGGAAATGCTTGTTAAGTCTTTTGCCATGCCGCACTTTGATTACTGCGACTTCGTTTTTACTGCCTCGACGGAAAAACTAAAACGTAAACTACAACTCATGTATTCGTTTCATTTTTTTGTGGGGCTTTAGGGCTCGTCAACATCGAGGTCATCATATTTGATCTCATAGTATTACATGCGTATTTTAAAAAAAATCCAGAACATTCACACTCGAGGAATGTCGAACGCTGCATTGCCTATCTCTTCTTTATAAAATAATAAAACATGGACATTTGACAGTTTTAGCAAAACCTTGAAAAGTTTTGAAACTGGATCGCGCGCCAGGTCACATCTCCTCTCTATTCCTCGGCATGGCACAACACTTTATAGTAAATCCTTCACAGTACTCACAAAACGTTCTTGGAACAAGCTTCCTGCTGAACTATAATCTCCATCAACTTTTTCTTCTTTCAGGCGAAGTCTTACAGAGTGGATGAAAACAATGCCCTTTAGTCTTCCCACATTTTCCGTCTATTTCCACACCCTCATTCGTACGCTTTCTGTCTGTCTGTCTGATGACTGTCAGTCTGTCTATCTGTCTGATGACTGTCTGTCTGATGTCTGTCTGTCTTTCTGTCTGTCTGTCCGTCCGTCCTTTCGTTCTTTCTTTCCTTCTTTTTTCCTTTCCTTCTTTCTTTCTTCCTTTCTTTCTTTCCTTCTTCCTTTCTTTCCTTCTTCCTTTTTTTCCTTCTTCCTTTCTTTCCTTCTTTCTTTCTTTCTTTCCTTCTTTCTTTCTTTCTTTCTTTTGCATATTTATAATTATATTGTACTGTTATTGCTTTTAACCCATGTTTGGGACTAACCCGCCTCCCTGATTGGGGTTTTGCTGTGTTTTCTCAATCGGTTAAGGTTGCACTTGGATAGTCCCTAGTATTGCTTCCCAATTTTAAATCTAAATTTTTGTTGACAATTACCTTTCTATTTTACATATTATCGTATACTAATATATCAAATATCTATATCAAATAACTATTTTAATTTTAAACTAGAAGAAACAAAAAGTTCACCTGGTGGTTATTACTGGAAGCCACAGAAATAATAATCAAAAACTCATTACATTGGAATTAATTATCTAAAATATTCTTGGATTTCAGAATATCAATGTAATTGACTCTATTATACACCGTAGCTAGCCCGCATTTTTCTTCGCTTTTCCCTCGGGTAGAAACTACATTTCACATAGGTGGCAATGTCATTAACACTTACGAATTTATCTACCACAGTTTCTCAGTGTGGCCAACCCAACCCAATATCCCACGTCTTACATTAGTTATGACCGCCATATTTTATCTATTAATTTTTGCTCACTGATTATGTTGGACAGCCAGATTCTGAGGATCCTATAAAAATTTTGACTTGCCTTTAAAATTCTAATGTTGATGTCTTTTACTACTTCACCTTCACTTACATTATTTCCCTGGTAGATAATATCCTTCACGCTCTTAACTATTTTTTAAATTTTATTTAAAAATATTTTTTTCGAGGAAATAGTCTATTTCAAAATTTTTGCTTTTGTTTAATTGTATTTAAAACAATGTGTCAGTTAATGTTAGAAAGTGACGCATGGTTTCCGAGCCTGCAATCTACAAATATCTTTCACAGATTCAGGAGATCAAATGTGGAGTGAAAATGTCGTCCCCAGGTTTTCTCGGAAACCAACAAATTCCGCCAAACTCACTCATTTCAAATTTAACGTCATGATAAAGTTTGGAAACAATTTTCGTATTCATAGGAAGTAAAGTTCATTAAGACTTGGAAACTGTTTCATAACTTTCCAATAATCAAAATGTGATACTGAATGATTCAACTCGCTTCTGAAGATGACGTGAAATTCAGTCAAATCAAAATGTTGTACATACAATTAACCGAATATGTTCGAATAAATCACACACATGGTTAAAGGATAAAAAATATTATGAACGTTCTCATGTATCAAATTGCTATCTATTGTTCCTCTCATCGCTCTATAAAAGCCCGTGGATTACACAAAAAAACAGGGCATTTCCGTTAGAGAATGCGGGGCAAAATTAAAAAAATGTTTACAATCTCTTTCATAGATTTTCACGCAACTACAGCAACCTCCGACCCTGACGTACCGACTGTAATACCTGAGGAGACCGATATAGTAGATTTCTTTGATAGAAAAATGAGAAACAATGACCTTTTTCAACTCAACTTTAACCTGGCCAGTGTCTGACTCTGAAATTTTGTCCCTCATAGGAAGAAATCCGAGGTTTATGACCTTTTTAGTTAATACATGATTACATATCAAAGGATCAAGAAAATAACACACAATAAAAATCTTAATTTTACGCATTTCTATCTGAAGCTGCCCTCGTTAACATGACACTACGCTGAAAGAAGAATTTTTATTTATTTCTCAAAACTATTCAATGTTTTTTTATATTAGAGAGATAACAATTTTATTTGATAAGAAACCATATTAAATATTAAAACTGTATTATTATTATTATTATTATTATTATTATTGTAACTGTATTAAAACATATTTCTAGCTGTACGCTACCTTGGCACGGTTGTGTTCATTTTCTCTGTAGCACTATCTTCGTCAGGGTTTTTCTCCAGTGTACCTTCATGTCATGCAGGATTTTCCATGGGCGGGAAAGTCATTAATAAGTTTGTTTTATTAATCTCGAATTTTTACTGCACAAATATCTACAATTATTTTGAAATAATAAATGAATAACAGTACATATGTATTAAATAATTTATTTTGTAACCATTAAATCCGCCACTACCGTTTGGCCCTTTATCGGAATTGATGGGATGGTCCATTGCTTGTTTCCGGAGAGTAAGTTAGTTTATTATCCCTTTCATGGTCATACGCAGTTGGCAACTTCTCTTTTGACAATAAAGATTACTAAAACATTTTAATTATTTACAAAAAATAAAAAATTGCAAGATAGAAATTAATTTTATCAACAATCAAATAGCCCAGAAACATAAATATTTTACAACTGCTAATACTTAATATTTATTTGCTTAGTTATAAAGTTTTTCATCGTCTTCGAAATATTCGCAACAGAAATACAGAGTGCAATTAAATTCTGCTCGAAGAGTAAGCAAAGGGCAATGGCGGTACCTTTTTTTCGAAATCAGATGTTATTCATACTTTGAGAAGACTCCCGTGGATTTCTGTGAAATGGTAAATAATTACCATCGAATAATGGGATAATTTCATTCATACAATAATATGAATAAATGTAAATGACGAATTCCACCTAATTCATTTGACTTCTCTCACTATTGGAGCTAATTAGCGCACGAAAATATCAGCTGCGTGCAATATTGAAACAAGGTTAGCATTCCCAGTATTCTGAAAAACTTTGCTTAGGCTCATGAGAGGTTGCGTATTGCAAAATCATGTGTTTCTTCAAACATCCAATTTGTGTTTCCCCAAGTATTGAAGTTGTAGTTTCTTATCCCCTTTTTGCATCCCAGGTTAACAAGATGTCAAAACTGTTGATATTTTCAACCTAATCATCACATCGTTAATCATGTGAATGGTAGAATTATTTCAGTACAGCTGACTGGATTGATATTAAAAGGTTATTCCTGTCTGTTAATGCAATCGCACATTATTTATTACATCAGAAGAAAGTTTATTTGAACAAGAAATTAATCTGCTCATTTAATTCAGTTCGTAAAGTCTACCGGTATGTCATTACTTATAGCGATTGAGCATATTTCGCTGATTTCAATAATCGTCGACAGATGAGTTATAGTTCAAATTTCCGTTCACAGAAAATAGTTTTATCGTTTCGAGCACGAAAACAGTTCAGTGAGCTAATTCATTGTTGTACATATTTTTTCCGTGTACCCTACATGTGGAGAAGATATGTGATAACTTTCGGTCAGGTGATAATGTTGACGAGTCGGGGTTTAGGTCTGGGTGGAAATAGTGTACAGTTGTGGAAGGCGAACGGGTGGTGTAGTGATTAACACCCCTGCGATCATAGCAGGAGTCCCGGGTTCAATTCACTGTTGTTGTCTCTTATTGTAGTATTTGTAAATGGGAAATGTAGCGTGCCATTGAAGCTTATCTATATGGGGCGATATTGTTGGATGGTAGGCTATGGATGGGAGTTGGATGGTAGATTATTGTTAGTAGGTAGACCGCTTAGCTGGGTTTACCAACAACTTGGTCCACGTGGAGGGGTTAGAAATAGTTAGAGTTATTGATTCTAGAAGGAGGTGGACAGAGGTAATAGTAGGGTTCGCTTTTCAGTAGTCACAGCTATATGAACTGGGACGTATGAGTGAAATGCTACAAATTTTTCGGGAATTGAACCCGGGATGACTTGGTAATGAGCAAGAGCGCTACCACCCGAGCCACCAGAGTTCATTGTTTTAAGACGCAATATAAAACTGGCGACTGGTACTCGATAACGTGCTACAAAAATGGTATCGGCTGACATAAGCAGGTCACCCAAAACTTATGTTAAATCCTCATACAGGCGTGGCTCCTTTGTCCTTCAATGCGATCTCCCTTGTGAATATATTTATAACGCATTGTTCTCTGCTTCTGTGACGAAGGCAAATTTCTCCCGAAGGTTTTCGAGTTCGTTGGCACTTTCTCTTTCGATGAGCTCCGCCATTTGTATTCAGCAAACGCCACCAGTCGGTCATTTTCGACGCTGTCATAATCGAGCAGTTGGCTCATTCGTGTGGGACATTTCAACGTCACCTTTCACTCAAAGCGAATGCCTGATTGTTTCTACTAGATCGTTAAGGTTTCCATGTCATAAATTTGCACATCGCTACCAAAAAATGTGAATTATTTGGAATGTCTGTACCTTAGAAATCAGAAAAAGTAATCATGAAATTATTGAAATTTCAAAGGACTCTTCTTGCAAGTAAAATGCAAAGTATGGTTAATATTGATGTATTACACGAGCAGAAACCCATTAAAATTGGGTGCTAATCAGTAGATGTGACTCTTCACTAGCATAACTGTTGACTTTGAAGCTTACTAATGTGTCCACTAGAGTTCAATGGCGCTACGTGAGGCGGACAATAATCTACGTGACCCAATCGTAGAAACAAAATCATGTAAAGGCAATGAAGAACGTAGTTTGAAAGTTCATAACCTAGGAATGAAACAAAAATAAAATAATTCCGAGGTCTTAACTACGAGCTTTCTTTATTAAGAGTTCTACATAAGAGATGTATTTTCCTTCTCCTTGGTTTTAAAATTATTTGTAATTACGTAATATAAGCATACAATTCTGAAAACTCTGTGCATTTTCGTAAGTTTTCTTCGTGATATTTAATTTTTGAAATAAACAAAGTTGAAAATTTAATACCACAGAAGTGGAGAAATGTGGAAACTAACATACAAATTTACAATATTATGTAAGTATCCCCGACAAACCCGGGTAAAATGACTAAAGAAATCCAGATCTGTTGACATGTTTTTCAATACACTCTGTACGGTAAAATATATCAATTCACAGTACTAATTTTTCTTTGAATGTTGATGCATTTTCTTGTACGTTTGTTTAACTTCAGAATTTTTTTTGTTTTATTTGTGAATTGCTTTAAAATTGTGATTGTCCAGTAATTATTGTTTTTAGTTCCTTTTTCAATCGTTGGCAATGCCGAGTAGTTCTGCTGGTAAGATTCATAAAGACATCATAATGGTTAGAAAAGGAATATTTCATATTTTATGTGATTTTTTCATTTAAAGAGTATTGAATTAAACTTGTATGTTCAGTGTTAACCATCATATTTTAAATTCATCCGCACACATTCCCAATTTAAAATTCCTCTTCACGACTTCAAATAGAAGACTATTGATCACATTATACATAAAACGAAATAATCAAGATTGATACGAGAGAAGAAAATGTGAGATGAGGAAGGAAGAAGGGTCCACAACGTATCAAACACGAAGGAGATCCTCAAGGAAGCCTCTTGAGCCTTGATCTATTTACACTATTTTACAGCTGAGCGACTAACAATGAAAATAATTTCATCACCACTGATGTCGCCTTCAGCATCAGATGAGTAAAGATAAAATACAAAAGTTCGTAGCACGTTAGCGCGTATAAATGAATAAACAAAAATCTTAGCATAAAACGTCCGTTCTGAACACTTAAACGTAGCCACTCTTAACCACCAGCTCAGACATATAGAACAATTATGACAAGTGTTTCAAAATTATGATGGACCTCACCACAATTGCAGACTGACGGAATGTGATCTTTGTCAAAATTTAATGCGAACATCCATAAATAAATACAAATAATTGACTAGCACAAATCTATGTATTAGCATAGTAGATAATTAATTCCTTCCTAATTAACCGGTCACACGAAAATACCACTGTAATCAACAACAAGCAACGTTTCAAGTTTACTTTCATCGTTGTAATTTACATTTATACAACGTTACCTCAATTGGTAATTGGTTTCTCCAAACATATGCTGAAAGATATCAATCCATCCTCATTGAACTGGTTTCATACAATGCACCATAAATTACATTAACATTGACTTTCAAGGTAAGCTATTCTGTCAGAACATAGGTATATCAGAGCAACTACGCTTACATCATATTCTTCACTCACGCCCGGGGCAACTAAGTAGTTTAAGTGTTCAGGCGACGTAAAAAATATCATTCTACGACTCTCGTGTTCTTTTGACTCGCATGAGGTAGGTCTCGTAGGGATGGGGAGTAAAAGGGGAGGGGGGGAGCAGGATCTGTGGCATCCTGGCGCTACGAGGACGGAGACAGCATCTGTATCAAGAGTTGCCACGAGGTCGACCGGGACGTTATTCTCGACAGCAGGTGGAAAATGTGGATTTGGTAGACGCCATCGTCGGCGACTTCTTTCGCGTAAAAGGTTTAATCTGAGGGCGACGGTGGGGGAATCAACGCCATATGTGACCTTCACTGAGGCTAGTTTAAGATTCCACTCAACATACTAAACAAGGTTTTCAATTCAGTCTAATAATTGGGCATTTCGATCTCGTTTTTTTAAATTTTGAACAACACAAGCTTAGTCAGTCCCATTTCTTTAAACAGAAATATACTTTGAATAAAAAAAGAGTACTTATAATATACTTAGAATTAAAAAAGTAAAATATGTATTCCAATAAAATCTACTCAAACCACATTTAATTTTTTTCTTGTGATGTTATTCTGACTGAAACGTTGTGTCATAAAGTAAATTGATTTTTGTCTAAGGAGAGGTCCAAAATATTCAAAACGTCGTACGATAATAATGATAGACGTAAGTAATTCATTTTTACGTCTGTAGAACTATTTTTACGATAATTTTTCTCTGCTGTTTCGTAAGAAGATAAGAAGAAAAATTGAAATAAATATATATTTTGCTAAACAGCAGTAAAAAATTGAATATGACCATGTTGTCAGTAAGGAAATTCACAATAAGCACATAAATTTTGCAAAAACAAATTTCTCCTTTTTTGATCTGCTTCATTTGATTTGCATGTCGTGGAATCAAAATCATTTAAATGGTTTGTTAGTTCATTTTATTTTGCAAAGAAGTGGCAACGCCACGTCACTAATAGCATCATATCTTAGGGCTAGGAGTTTTTGTGTCACCTTGTACAAAGAAATCTCCGCGTTCCATGGTAGAGTGTGCTACGTGAACGAAATGCCGATGTCTCTGTGGTGATTTGGAGAGATCGAATTATGACAGATTCCAGGGAGACTGAAAATGAGTGAAGGACGACAGTGGTTCGGCAAAGGTTCGTGAGTTGTGACTCGAGCAGGGAGAGCAAGGCAGAGTTGATGGGCAGGCTATATGCGAGGATAAGTGGAGGTTTCATGATAGAGAAGCTGTGGACGTACGCGATACTGGAACAACAACCTCTTTCTTTGTCGATCAGATAAACAGTCAATCACTAGTTCGTATCATCGTGCGTGTATTATTTAACTCACCCGAATATCCATTACGCCCATATTATCGTATCGGAACCAAGAAACGAGAGCTGTATCTGCGACGTTGTTCGTCCATGTGGTTCGGGGTTCGACATATACATTACTTCCATGTCCCTATAAAATATTTTAATAATGACATATTTTTTACAAAAAATAATTTTTCAGGATGCAATAAGTTGAAAATTACTCAAATTTCCCATTTTGGGGTTCATTCTTAGTAACGCTAAGTTTTCCACCGTAATCCATTAACTCAACCACTCAGTGAGCGTTCAGGGGAATGACAACCGAACAATTAGTTAGAGCAGCGCTATTTAACTAGCGGCTGGTGAACCTTTCTTACGTCCCGCGAGTACATAACATCAAATTTTTCATCAAACGTTGCTGAGCACAAGTTAGTGTTTTAAGTCTACACTGTCAGAATTAATTTTTGGTGTGGCGATGAGAGAAATTTAAATGTTCGGTATTACCCTGTCATACATTACAATATGAAAACATTATTATTAAACTACGCATTAAAAATACTCTTTAAAAATAAAGAAATATACTATTTAATTTTTCAAGCTTAAAATAACATAAATTTTGTGATAAGCAACAAAATCTCAATACAAATAAATAAATGTGATCCATTAGTTTTATTCGTCAGGTTACATTTTGCCTATACCGCCCATCCTATGCCGCCCCGATCGATCGGAGGTGTATAAAAAATGGCCCGAGCGCTAATAAGTTGGTCAGTGCTGAGTTATTGCATCAAATTTGTCCCCACATTTCCCGAATAGCAACGAAAACTTTCCCCTCACGGGATGGAGGAGGTAAAAGAAGCGTTGCGGAATTTCTGGTTTGGGTATCGTTAAAAGGTTCATTATAAGTGTGTGAGGAGTGTTAAAAAATTGGTAAGTTTTGTTTCACGTTATTTATGGACTGTTCCTTTGTGAACATTTCTACATTCCTTTGTGTACACTATGTGACTTCATTAAACAGACGACGGCAGTCGACAAACAACTGAAGTGACACTAATGGACGAAATTCCTCTGTTGATTACTGCCGTTGACTTGCTCTGATTGTAACAGAACAGGAGGATGGTACGTATACAAAGGCTGTCCTACGATATGTTGGAAGTATTTCCGCGAATTATAATACAAACATTCCTGCAGTAAAACGTTTCTCGGCGAGTTATTGTAACATTAATCACGAAAACATTACTGTTATGAAGTTTTAGAAACGTACTGTTTTTGTTATTTGGTATTTCTAATTTTTATATTTTATGAAAGATACAATTACACCCTTAAAACTACTATCAAGTATCTTCTTAAGAATAAATGATATTTGACTCAGAATAATTTATTATAATTTCTGAAGGATAAACATAGTAAGTTCTCTTTTCTTAATCCAACTCACTTTTTATCAATGTTTTATTTTATTTATGGCTTTTAGAATATCTATAAACAGCATGTATGAATAAAATGTTTGTTCAAAGACAAAATTTTCCCTCACGATCCAACTAAATGTGACCTGATGTGTCAGTAAAAAGAACTTCTCCGACCTTTTTCTCTTTTGTGAGCAGAGTGGAGAAATGTTATATCATCTTCATTTTACGATCCATAAAAACAGAAGCGGTCAAGAGTTTAAGCGCAAGAATTTCATCATCTTTTTTTTTTTACTTTGTCGAATAAAAGAAGAAAATACTGAAATTTCGTGATCACACGAGAAACACTTCTGGGAGAGCAAACGTTTCAAAAACGTATGCATCCACACCACAATTTAATGCAGTACATTCGATCTGCAAAATTTTGCATGTAAGTAAGTTTTAAATGAAAAGACACTTTGGGTATCGAAGTGTTTTTGTAAAACAAACAGCTTCCAGATAATTCTCTTAAAATTAAAGCAGTGAAAAATCAGTTCTCAGATATGTCTTTCACGTAGATGTTGAGAGGAAAATACTTCTTGCTATTCTTTTGCTTTCCAGACACAAAATGAACTAATGTAGTTCTGAGATACCAACAAGAAAAATAAAATAAAAAGTTACTGAATTTTTTCTGAACAAATCTTATTTTATATTGCACTTCTGACTAGAGCTCCATGACAAGAATATGAGTCAATTTGTGATGAAACTGAATTAGCGCATTTTTCCCTCTCCTTTGAAACGATTCAACAAGATTTCTTCCCTTTTGAAAGAAATTGTTGAGGAATGTTTCACGAGATAAATTCATCTCCTAGACCTCCTTCTCCACCTGATGCAAGAATTTCTAAAAGTCCGAAAAGCGAGATACGAAAGCGTTTAGTCGTGGGGAGAGAGTGTCGTGTTCCGGGCATATCTCAAAGCGCCAAGCAACAGATGAGGAACACTCGAAGCGCCGTATCGGTCTCTCGACGCTGGGGTGTCTCTGAATCCCAAGGGAATACTTTGTGAAAGCGTACAAGTGGAACTGGCACCAAAAAGCGGGACAAAACTCGAAAAGAAAAAGTGAATCGATAAGGATATTGTCAGAGTACATAATCGTTTGCACAAGTTAACTTATGCAATTAAATTTTAACATTTAATTAACTCAGTAATACATACCAAGTTACCTACAGAAAATAAGAGTACTCGATTTTTTTTGATTTTTTTAAAAATTTATTTTAAAAAATTATTGGGTTTTGTTGTTCAAGTTGTTAGCTATTTGTCTACGTATTCGCCTTCTCGTTATATACAGTTAGTGAGCCGTGGCACAAGCTTTTTGATGCCATCCTCAAAGAATTCTCCCGTCATCTCCGCCTTCCAGTTCAAGACTTCTTGTTTCACGTTCAAAATGTCCCAACAAATGAGTCCAAAAGCGCCTTGGTGGCGTTGGCCGTGTGCGGGCGAGCGTTGTCATGCAACAAGCACACTTCTTTCGTCAACATTCCCCTCCGTTTGTTTTCATTGCTCTCTTGAGTTTTTTAAGGGTCTTACAGTATCGTGCTGCGTTAATCGTCTCCTCTTGAGGCAGAAATTCGATCAAAATGATTCCTTAACGGTCCCAAAAAATGGTTGCCGTGATTTTTTTTGTCCGAAATTGTGGTTTTGAATTTTTTGGCAGATGGGTAACCTGTGTGACACCATTGCGATGACTGTCTTTTTGTCTCAGGTGTGTAATGAGCTACCCAGGTTTCATCTCGTCACAATTGAGCTAAGTAAGTCCTCACCTTCCAATTCAAGTCGCGCGAGGAACTCGCGAGCACTAGCGACCCGATTCACTTTGTGCTGTTCTGTTAGTTGTTTTGGGACCCATCTTGCGCACAATTTTCGGGATCCCAGCGTTTTTGTAATTATCTGGAGAGTTGTGGAAACATCGCGGAAATTTCATCCACTGTCAATCGACGGTCTTCACGAACAGTTTCCTCATTTCTTTGCACCAATTCATCGGTCAAAATGGAAGGTCTTCCACTCCTTTGATCGTCATGAACATTCATTCTGCCTTCATTAAATTCTCGACACCACTTAAACACGTTTGTACGATTCATAACACCTATGCAGTTTTGATACGTAAAAAAATTTCAGTCGGAGTTTTTCCTTCCGCAAGAAGAAACCGAATAACAGCGCGCACCTCGATCTTGGCGTGATTTGTTATCGGCATATTTTACTCAAACGCACGTTACAAGGCAAGCATTCGTACTGCCGAAGTCCAACGGTACTATTTATGTTCCGAAGAACCTCCATACCTCTCAGTGTTGCCAAACTTGAAAAAAAAAATCTCACAGTCCGATAGGGTAACAGTACTCTTACTTTCTGGACGTGCCACGTATTCACACAAAATGTGTGAATCACATGAAAGAATGAATATTTAATAATTATAAAATCATTTTAAAATTCGACAAAAATTATTTCCTAAAGTTTACTTACGTTATTTAGGATTTGAACAAAAATGTTTTACAGAAGACACGTTTCGTATATTATTATGCTTTTCTCGCAAACAATCAATAAGTGTTTTATAACTCAGTAGTATTAAATAAGTGTTGAAAAATTTCCCAATTACTTATGAATACTAAGTTGTCTGTAAATGTATCAGTGCCTATATACGTAATTAGTAATTTAAAAACCGAAAAAATCTTCCAAAATATCGGACATCCTTCGACGTTCACAGTTTCTTTGCAAAAGCAACGCCAAAACCCATGGTAAACTTCCTTTTTTATTCTCATTCTTTTTCGGTAACCCCTTACAAATATTCACACATATATTTTTTTTGTAAAATACATATTGAAACTACGTCACTAGAACTTATATTAAATTAAATAATCTTACTTTCACAAACTCTATTTATTTTCAATTACATATTCTTTACGACGTTTCTCAGTGGATACCAGACGCAATATGGTAAAGAATATTTAATTGAAAATAGTGTATAAAAGTAAGGTCGTTTAACTTAATAATTTGTTGCATAATATTAGATATTTTCCACTTCAGTTACATTGTTAATGCCTTTGACTCCTCTACGTGAAGCATTATTTATTTATTATTAATTTTCCAGTTTTGACGTTGTTTCTCCATTTTTTGGATTCGAAGCCAAAGTTGGTCGTTCTGAAGTGTTGGTACGACTATGTTTCAAAATAGAACAAGAGGATCAGAAGATTGAGTGCATGGTAAAATGAGACCATCTCTACCAAATTGTATCACACTCTACTGAACACCAAGAACCATTCTAGGTTTGTTTCACTCTGGCAAGGGAAACCTCCAAGAATTGGACATTCTAATCAGTTTCTTAATATCTTTATCTTGAAAATCTCTTCAGTCTCGAGTCAAATAAAATGAGAGGACACCAATAAATAGATGTAAGTTAGAAAAGGAGACTTATCAAGTTCTGTCTGATGTTCATTGAAACACTGCAAACTGCATAGGTTGAGTATAATAACAATATCCTTCAGGCAAAATATTGAAATATCACAATTCAAAAGTATTGCTGATGTTGCTGTTTTGGGGCAATGCTGAATAGATTTTAAAATTGAATACACACCTAATGAAGAAAAATATATTTGTCGAAACGTTGGTTTTATAAATACGAAGTTAACTGTAGACCTTCCTTTAATTAATGTCCTTAAATATTATTGATAAATTCTGCTTATATTCAAAAACAGTCATAATAAATAATCAGTTCGAAAATATAATTTAACCTACTTAAGTAATTAATGGAAAAAATTTAATTTAGTAAAAGCAGTAATTATTCAAAATGGCTTTAATTATTGTGCAATTATTTTCTTACTTTCTAAGGCGTTCATTACGACAGGAGGAGAAAATGATTGTGTCCAACAGTTGATACGTTGACTATGGCTGCAGCGAAAGAAAACCTGTTTGACCACTGACCCTGATTTTTCCACCTTTTGACAAGATAAATGGAGGTCCGAACTCGACCACTGGGAAGTTAGCCTCGACGGTGCTTCAGGGATATATCAGAAGAAGAGCGACTGCATACGCGACGTGTTTCTTGAGAACCTCACTAGAGATCGCTGTGACTGCCACTCACGAATGTTAGCATTCTTATACGCACGGGGCTACTAATAATCAATAATTATTTTAAAATAATTAGGAGAGGAATTTCTGTAAAATTAGGGGAGGTTTTCATTTACTTGAAAAATATTAATTTATATTACTACAAGTTATCATTCATTTGAGACAGTAATAAAGTTTGATTCTATCAAATTCATAAACAAGTTAAGACAGATCCGAAGTTAAATTGTTCCAAATAATTTGAAAAGTACAGCGAATTGAAGATAAGTACGGATGTTGATTCAGAACAAATAAGAAAAATAGAAGAAATGGTGAGACTTGTTAAGAATTAAACATCGACAAGACTCAAACTTGTTGACACTAGTTCTTAAATGTCAGTACATTATTACAACCGTTTGATTAGACCATTCACGCTTCTTTTGCTTACGGAATAATATATATATATATATATATATATATATATATATATATATATATATATATATATATATATATATATATATATATATATATATATATATATNATATATATGACTTTAAAAAGAGTACAAGTAAAACTATTCGCTGTAGTGTGTCAGCTCTTGACTTGTTAAACATGGAATGTTTCGACAATACTTTATCCAAGTTCGCTAGGACAGTCATTGAAAGTTATTTTTTATCTCCAAATTTTTTGCATAGACTTTCGCGCCAGTCAGAATTCTGAATTCTCAAAATTCGTAAAAATTATTGTTGAGCGAAAGAAGGACGTTTAGAAATCAAGTTAGTGTATCTTTAATGATAGTCAAGAGATTGTTTTTATTTTGAATAAATTATAACAAATTTAATAACAATTTAGGTTACTGCCAATGGCCAAAAGAAGGTACAAGGAACGAAATATTTGAATTTTTTTCTTCTTCTTCATCTGTGCCTTATTATTCCCGTGTTGGATTGAACGGGGTCGGCGTTTCCTTCTTTAATTTTCCTCTTCCAGGCGTTCCTGTCGCTTGCTTCCTCCCGTCTCCATCCCTTCTCCCTCAGGTCCTCCTCCACCTTGTTTCTCCATTTCATGTTCGGCCTTCCTCTCTTCCGTCTACCTGCAATTTCAATTCTTTCCACTCTCTTGCCCACGTACTCCTCGTCCCTCCTCTCTACACGCACAAACCACCTCAGCCTGCTCTCTTGGACTTTCTTTCCCAGTGGTCCCACCTTCACTGTTCCCCTGATGTACTCGTTTCTGATCTTATTCTTCCTAGTCACTCCACACGTCCACCTCAGCATTCTCACCTCCGCCACCTCCATCTTCCTCTCTTGGGCTCTGGTAATGGGTCATGTTTCCGCCTCATGCAACATTGCTGGTCTCTCCACCGTTTTGTAAAGCCTCCCCTTCATTCGGCTATTAACTTTCCTATCACACAGCACCCCAGTCAATCTCCTCCAGTTGATCCATCCACACGAGATCCGGTGTTTGAACTCCTCGTCGATGCTGCCACTGGCCTCTACGATGGATCCGAGGTATTTAAACTTGGATACTGTTGGGAGGTCCTGGTGTTGAATGCTAATTAGGAGGTTTCTGACACAGCCTGTTGTCATATACTCGGTCTTTGTCCTGCTTATTCTCATCCCCCTCTCCTCCAATGCCTTTCTCCATTCCTCCATCATTTCCTGTAGTCGCTCTAGGCATGTCTCACATATTACAATGTCGTCTGCAAACAGCATACTCCATGGCGCTTCTCTCTTCACTTCTTCAACCAGCACATCCATAACTAGATCAAAGAGGTACGGGCTAAGTGCTGACCCTTGATGCAGTCCAACAACAATTGGGAAACTATCCGTGACTCCAACACTGGTCATCACTCGAGTTTCTGCTCCCTCATAGATCTCCTTCACCAGCCTTACATACTTTTCGGGTACGCCCCTCACTCGCATGCATCGCCATATCTCTTGCCTTGGTACTCTGTCATAGACCTTTTCCAAATCGATGAACGTCATGTGTAGGTCTGCTTGCAGTTCGTTGTGCCTTTCTATCATCCTTCTTAGAGCAAATATAGCATCGGTTGTACTCCTTCCTGGTATAAAGCCAAACTATTCCTCGCCGATATTTGTTTCACTTCTTATTCGTTCATCTATCACCCTTTCCCAGATCTTCCTGGTGTGTGACATAAGTTTTATTCCTCTGTAGTTGCCACAACTCTGGACATCACCTTTCCCCTTGTAAATTGGCACCAGTATACTTTGTCTCCATTCATTTGAAATATTTTTCTGCTGTGCTAATTTCTTCATCAAGTCCCATAACATGTTCACCCCCTCGCTACCCAGATGTTTCCACACTTCCCTTGGTATCTGGTCCATCCCAGTCGCTTTTCCATTCTTCAAATGTATACAGTTGCCAATATTTGGATCAAAGTGAAAAAAATATTTCGAGTTTTATTGTGCCTTTGACGTACATACATTTGAATTTGCATAGCAGTTCAAGTGTACTGCATCTTTGACCATAATGTCACAAATAACTGATAACTAAAATAATACGAGGTAGTCGATGGTCCAGCTTTTCCAACATCTAGTACATTTCATTTTTTATTTATTTTTATTTAGCTATCAGACTTCTGACCACCTAGCCCATCATATACCACCTTATTGTATAAATAATATGTAGTGATACTATGCAGTTGATTTATTAAGCCATAAGACCTTTTTGACTTTAATAAATCAACTGGATAGTACGACTACATATTCTTTATACAATACTGTGAATACCACCAACACCGAACCACGGATACAATATACTGCTTTGTCATTACAAGGTTCCTCTTCCCGTTATTATCTCTCTCCTTTCTGTATTTTACAAAGCAAATACAAATTATTTTCGTTCACTTTCAGATTTTTAAACAGTATTATTACATTATAATATTATATTACATTATTACTATTTTATTACTGGACTACGGCTCGCCAACACCTAGGTCATTTGAGCCCTGATTTGTAAACAAGTCGAATTTCTTCCATAGGTCACTCGGCACATTTCCCCCAAAAGTAACAGAACTAATTTCAAAAATCACTGACTCATAAAGCTCTCGCACAAAACGAATTCATTTGTTATATTGGAAATCGGAGAGAATAACATTCCTGATATTTGTATGTTGGGATTAAAATCAGAACCATTCAGTATTTCAATCAAAACATATCCTCAATATACTTCATAAATGAATATATGATTTATGTGACAAACAAAACATTGGTAGCGTATTTACAAACAAAACATGGGTAAGTAAAGAGTCGTGTACATTCGTGATAAATTATTTGCATTGGAAGCAGATGTATTAACATATGATGAACTGTGAAAAATGTAACACTATGCAAAACACCACTATGAGCCTAGTTTTACTTGAAAGTGTATTATTTTGACCCGTACACACTAGAAAACATGGTTTACAAAACAGAAGAATAAAGATGAGGAAAGGTCGAGGATCCATCACACGAGGAAGAAAATACTGAGAAATACAAAGAGAAAAGGCATGGAATGATTAGAAAGAATGAAGGAACGTCACGAAGGAAACATATTAAACAACAAATAAATAAACTTTTAACTGTTTTATTAATAATTATTATTATTATTACTAAGATCAAGACATTATCATTTTATGTTTTTGATTTTCAACTCAAATTGTTGTCTTCAGAGCAGCAGAGGGAATTGAACCACGCAGTTGCTCTCGACAGTTGAAGTTGGGAGTAAGATGCTAACTAAATACAACTAAGTCATGCACGTTTCTTAATTAATTCCAGGTTTGTAAAAGTGCTTTGGTGGAGTAACTTTACATCATGAATTCGTTCTCTCGAATTTAACTGCAGCGACAAGACTTTATGGTGAATACGATAAACTAAAATTAACTAAAAAATGGATTAAATGAGAAACTTACAACAATAAATTTAAATTCCCAAGTTTACAGAAAATACTCGGAATAAAATATAAAATGTTCAAAAATGTTTTCAGATTTTCATGGTATTTATGCACGCTTATAGCGGAATATGTGCAAGGGCCACAATTTCTTTATGGACCCAATATTCTTCAATGACTATTAATACTACTGAATTAATAAGTATACATTTTTTCTATAACATAAACATACCCAACATGTAACATATCAATAAAAACATTTCAACATCCGATAATTATTTAAAATTAAGGTAGAAACGAATTTTTATGGTAATATTCCGAAAAAAAGAGAGAGAAAAACTGTTGAAGGATTGAAATATCTTATACCTACCCCAATAGATATAAAGGAGATGGTCCCAAAGATGTAAAAAAAAACATTTCTGAAGTATACCTAATGTTTCAAGACGTAATATTTATGCAAACGGCTACCTGCGATGATGTCTGTGGTACTATTATTAGCGAAATGTTCGACTGGCGATAACATGTAAGCATTAGGAAGACTTAAATAACAAGTGAAAAAAATCCTCTTTATATTTAAAACTTAAATGTGTCCAGCAACAAGCAATGCCAAGTCTGACTCTGGCTATCTCCATTCCGACAAAAAGGACTGGAAGTGTTGTAAATATCATATTATGTAATTTACTACAACTGAAAAAATGCTACTATAAATGTTGCACAGTCTCGTGGCACGTGGATCACCAACACCGATCTTGCGCCACGTCCCCAGAGGGCAGTTTGGTGATTTTTTAGTACACTGCAACAATATTAAGTATACATTTTTCTGGTCAAAATGAGTAGAAACATTATTCAGAGGCTTCTAGATTATTAAGTTCACTATTTATTTGTTGTCAAATGGTTGCTATCTTCAATACGAATACGTTTAAATCGCTTACCATCCAATGCTCCGTCTTCTGTTTCAGTAAAATTCTTTAACACATTTTTTTTTTCTGTTACGTCTTTCGGAAGTAGAGTGTGCTCATGATCCCCCTTCTCCATCTCACCGCCGCTACCACGGCCGAGTCGTCCAGTCTCAGAGTAAGGGGCTCCCGCGTTCGAGTAACGGATTAATAAACTCTTTTCCAAAAATCATTCCGAAATTCTTTAAACACGGAGAAAAGAGACATTAAAATTTTTGGTAAAAATCATTATGCAGTAAAGAATAGAAAACGGTTCAAACCTGTGGATAAACAATAGAGTTAATAACAGGACATGGACATGCGAACACTTATTTTGAGAGGATAGGAAGATCACATCAGATTTAAGTGCCTGTAGAGAAGAAAGTAAAACGACTGTACATCTTTCTCCATGACACAGAAAGAAGAATTTCTAAATCTATACATGAGTTTAGATAAATTAAACCCTGAAAATTTAGAACGTTCGCTGTCGTGAAAACAGAAATACGTAAAATTTAAGGAATTATGTATTGTAACATTTTTAATTCAAGAACCCCGCGTTAGAGTGATAATTGTAACATATTTCATGGGAGAAGGTAACCATTTTGTATTAGATTAGGTTTTTGGTAAGAGATCAATGAATGTCAGCGACGTCTTCTGTTCACTTACCTGGCCCACTCAGCAGGGTTGATATCGAGGACTAGATGTCCTCTAGCTACAATTTTAAAAGAAAGGATTAGGTTCGGCAGGTTATTCGCGTGAAACACACATTAACCTTTCACAAAGGAAACACATTGCCATAAAACTTTGATATTATTATTATTAGAACAAATACATGAACACAGCACTTATGACCCCCTTTTAACATTCCCCCAAAATGTATGCCACTGATTCCTAATAATCTACACATTATGCTAATACTGATTTTACAAAATAACTAACGAAATTGGTCCGTTCAAACGTTATTCGAGCTGAGAGCTCATTGGATGTTGTAATAGTTCATCAACATAAAAGTCCATCCACTAAAATTGAAGCACATCTGCAGCCAATGAAACTGTTCAGCCAAGAGTTTTTGCCACGCCTTTCAACACTGATTAAACATCTAATCAAACACTATTGGTGAAATAAAGTGCCGTCATTGACCCTTCGAAATGATTACTGCTAGCAAATCAGCACCAGTCATCATCGGATGTAGAAGTTTGCGGAGGCGGAGCTGGAATCGTCTCATTTGCGTCTCAATTGGACCAACTGTCCGATCCAACGCCCTCCTGACACCGCTTCGTGAGGTGGCCTCGTAGGTTCAGCTGGCTCCCTCTCGCGGTCATTTGATGTTGATTGCGGACCGGACAATTCGATAACTTCACCGGAAGTCGAAGTTGACGGAGTCTGATATCGATAACAACCAAACGAAACTTGACGAAAATCACTCAATCTTTCGCCATCTTAATAATGATCTAGAATATCTCGTAATGTTTCGTCTCGAAATCTCGTTATAGTAATAATCTCTTAGCAGGATAATAATAGTCAGAATCCTCTGAATAATAATGTCTTAAAAGTGATGGAACATAGACTGTGAGAATCGAATCGAATAACGTCAGAATCTCGAATCTCAGTGTTAGAATAGAATCTCCTTTGAAGCGTCTGAGTCCCTCTTTATATACAATATTCCCCACCATTCCTACCGAACTCAGTTTATTATGAACTCGTTTGTCTGGGACAAACCGCGTCCCAGTGGATAAAACTACCAACGTTTCGGCCATCATGCTGTGGCCTTCTTCAGGGCAATGTCAGAGTCGTACAGATCTAAGTCTCTGTCGTACGCTGCTATACAGAGTACATAACTCAATCATCAATTTTAATTATTTTTTTGTTTTGTGAATTTAAAAGCGATAAAAATGTCTTTAAATCGTAAAATTGGGACGAATAGTTTAGATTTTACAAGCGTTTTAAAGAAATAGTGCAACCGCGCCGCCGCCGTTGTGTCATGCCTCGCAAGCAAAAATTCGACCGTGGTGCGGTTCCCGGCGGGTGGTTTCGTTCTACAGGAGATTCCGAGATGAATAGAGACACTTCCAATGTTGTGTCAGAGTCGGGTTACTATTGGAGTTGTGGGAGAGAGTCATGTAATGATATTTCATCTAAAAAGTCGGGTTTAATCCATATATTTCGGGACCTTTCAGATGAACAGTGACATGATGCCGTGTAAGTGCTTGTTCAGAACATATATATGGGGGCCTACGCCGTATTAAGAGTGACGTGGTGAGTTAGGCTAATTGGTTACGTTTCATTGGCTTTGTTTCTCTCACGGACAACTTAACGTTGCTCGCTCAAGGTTAGTTTTATTCAAGGATTCATTTATATTTGCTGCTGGAGGTAAAACTTAAAATGGTGTAATACGTTTTGAATTAAATTTGTATAGTTATGAGTTTGTAAAATTAGTATGCTGCACATATGTTTTTAAAAACCAGTAAGTAAGTATTTTGATAATTTAATATTAAATTTTATTTTTCCCTGAGTAAAAGAAGATTGGTTTAAGAAAAATCCCGGACAATGCCGGGTAATCAGCAAGTAAATAAATGAATAAATGTTACCGAGGGCGTGTATGTTCGTGCTTCAGATATTTCGAGACACGAGGAAAGCAAACGCACCACTTCCATGTTTGGTGAACAAATTGTTAGTACCAAACAGCAAGCTCAACCCAGAGAACATCATGGTTCATGAGATTATCACATTTTAAATTTATTATTCATTATGTAGTAAAATTGGAAAAATGAACTCTAGTTTTCGGTAATAAGAGTAATTCTCGAATAAATATATTATGCGAGACATCGTATAACTCCGGAAAAGAAACAGTGAAATGATTCAATGGCAAAAATGTTTCGCCTGAGAGGTAAATAAAATAATCACCCAGTTATTAAATTAATGGAAAATTCACTTTGTTTGATTAGAGGTGACACCTCACACACGAAAATTTTTGGAATTCTCTTGAAAATCTCTTGTGAAACGACGCATATCTTCCGAATATTCAAATCAATTTATACGAAAATCAATTGTCGAATTGCGTCTGGAAGTCATCATCTACTTTCTGAGTCAAAGTGAACTGGGCAATGTTAGTCATATATTTTATGAGAATAATAGACCATTACAATCCCCTTAATGTCTACTTATGATGCCGAATTTGACAGTCCAACGATAGTAATTATATTTCACAGAAATATTTTGTCCTGATTTCGTCAAATTTGTTTGCAAAATTCTCGTTGTCATGAGGTAATAAAAAATAGTTCAATATTAACTCATTGCATTTTTTATCCAGAGTTACCCTCCATTACTTACATTCAAATAGGTTAAATAGCGTTTTTTTGTAGAAGTAATAGTTAATCCAATTCCTTAAAATGCAAGTGAGTTTTATCCACCAAATGTGCGCGTTGTATGTTAATATCTGAAACTAATTCTAGCGTAATCCTGAGAACGATTAGCTCATTAAAAGAAACAATTTTTTTTGTTGATATGGATGATTTGCCCAAATTTGTAGATTAATTGTGATTTTACACTACAGTAAATCCACTCATATTGTCAATTGCTCTTTGTCAGAAGTTGTGTCGAAAAGCTGAATTGAATCCTTTGCACAAAAAAAGGAAATATAATGTACGAAAGTATCGACCTATTTCCCTTTTCCCTAATTCCTCTGAATCCTGAAAAAATATTCTATAAAATTCTAGATCTTCTATCTATAATATTGTCTTACGACACAAGTGGTTTTAGTTATTTCTTCCCCAATAATAATATTGCTATATTTTCTTTCCTGAATGATGTTACTATTTCCCTTGAACAAGTGAATAATGCTCTAAAAATTATTCTTGATACTACTATCGGATTTTTTTCTTACAGACCCCTCACTTTGAACTGCTGTCAATGCCACAAAAAATCGTAGAAAAAACTAATTAACACCATTAAATTTATCTTGTTCTTCTTCATATACTCAAGTAAAAAAATGGTTCTAAGAATGACTAATACTGTTTTAATAACAGAAATGTTTCAAAAAACGCCAATTTTTTTCCGTTCTTTCCGATACGTCGAATTTACTATTTTTTGTAAAATAAACTAAAAGTGTCAGAAATAATTCATATTCAGTTAATGTTAACTATTATTTTTGTGACAACATTTCAAATTTTCGACCTTCTACAAGCAAAATATAATGAATTATTAACATTTTCCAAAAACATTGCTGAAAACGACAAGGCATATTTTAAGGAATAAAATTTTTAATCTCGCCTTCAGCAGAATTCTATGATCACATGATCAATGAAATTAAACGTGTAAAACATAGTATGTAATCACAAACTTAGTATGTGATAAACAGAACAATGTTTTCATTTGGAGACCAGCGGGGCCTAATTTTATTCCTTAAAAATGTGCCTCGGCGTTTTCAGCAATGTTTTTGGTAAATGTTAAATTTAGGTCAAAATTTTGAAATGTTGTCACAAACATAATAGTTAATATTTGCTGAATAAGAATTATTTTTCATTATTTTATTTTATAAAAAATAGTAAAGTCGACGTATCGGGAAAAACGGTAAAAATTTTACTTTTGAAACATTTCTGTTATTAAAACAGTATTAGCCATTCTTAGAACCATTATTTTACTTGAGTATATGAAGAAGAACAAGACAAATTTAATGGTGTTAATTAGTTTTTCCTTCGATTTTTTGTGGCATCTACAGCAGTTCAAAGTGAGGGGTCTGTAAGAAAAAAATCCGATAATAGTTAAAGTATTTTATCTCACTGTTACGGAAGTCATCTTTCGAATTTCATTGTTACGGCATACGTGCACTAGACCAATTGATAACTTCTTCTTAAAAGATTCTCGTCCAAAAGTTCCCGGTACGTGTTTTATCTGTGTAACCAATCTCGGTCCAGATTTTTCTCATTGGGCACTTACATCGAAATATATGGAATAGTTCTTTACTTGCTCCCGGAGAAGAAATTGGTAAATTAACTTCCATTAGATTATACGCAGTTTTTAACTGCTTTTTTTGCCATACATATTTAATTTTATATTTAATGTTTCTTGTTTAGTTAGAAGAAAGATATATAAATTAAACTGATGTACTCTGCTATTCTACGGTTTTCCTTCGGGTAGAGGCGGATTTTATACACAGGCTCTTTCACCTCTTCCATAGGGACGGCGGTCTATTGTAATATTTAATCACGAATTTTGCGTTATATTAATAGTAACAATTTATAAACAATATTTTCGGAATCATCAATAGTTTGATAATAATACATACTTGTGAAAATAAAATTGTATTCTATTAAAACAATTTTGTTGGTATTCTTTTTATATTACTACACGTAGCTAACTAGTTACATTACCATCTTCATTGGCCTTAGGGACCTTGAACGGAATTGATGAGATGGTCCCTTGCTTGCTTTCGGAGAGTAAAATAGTTTATTGTCCTCCAAGGGGGTATAAGCAGTTTCTAACTGCTTTCTTCGGCTCTAATGACCTCGATGTTGACGAGCCGTAAAGCCCCAACAAAAACAAAAACAAAAAAAATCCTTTTTTCGGCAATAAATTTATTTATTATTATCATTAATGACCGAGGTTTTGGATGCCACTAAAAATTTGAAAAGTATCTGTAGAAACTTTTTCATGAAGTGCGCCATTTTACATTTGGTTCGCGTGTAGCACTGAGTGCATGAATTCTACATCTACTCGTCTCGGGACCCTTATGGAGCACGTCCCTGAGTGGGGAGGATTATTCCGGATGCAATAGCCGATCCTGCTTATTACATATCGATCTATCAGCTCAGCATCAGGATTAGGCCATGCAACCGTTGTGATGAATGTGGTTTGAGAGTTAATATGCGTTGTAGAGGTATTTGTAACACCGAGATATGATTAATCATCAGATCTCTTTGGCTGTTAACTAGAGTGGACTAGACTAGAGGGGGAAGGGGCAGAAGAGGTAATTTAAAATGACTGACATTAAAAATACTCAAAACTTCGAAACGAAAGTTTAAAAAAAAGACATGGAGTGACATTCAAATTTTCCGGGAATAAATCACGTATCTGAGTTTCAAAGATCTAGAGTTCTCCTGTTGTTGATGAATCGTGAATCCGTCAATAGCTCAAGGTTTTGTAACGAAACAGTTTTGAATTAAATCTAAAAAGTATTTTATTTTTTATTTTATACAAGGTTTCTTTTTGTTTTTTATTTTCTTATATCTTATGATATCCAGTTATATTTTGAAGGAAATCAACTTTTCTAGTAATTAATGAGTGTCTTTTCTATGCGAGACATCTTGCTTTCTTGTTCGTAATTTTCGCTCAACGTCCATCGACTTTTGCTTGTATTGTATGCCTTTCATTTTATGTCCGTATAATATTTAGAGTTTCATTAACTCAAGTTAATTTCAATTATTTAGTTTCATTAACTCGGTTTTATTAAATACATTCTGATTTGTATTAATTCACATTTTTACTTAGCCAGTAATTTAACTATTAACTTGTTTCCGCTGCTTTGCTCGCTAGAACTTACTTATTTTTGTACAATTCTTCCTTCATAGTACTCGATATACACAAAAGACCGTCAGTTTATTGAGTCGTGCCGTTGAGTGTATATTTCAGAAGGCATTCTTTACTAATTTATAGATAGAGGTACTTTCACTTCACTCCATTAATAAACTTATAAATTCGAGGTGCAGCACTGAAGAAATGTCACTCCCCATCGTCGTATTAAAAGCGCTATTTACATAGTTCTCTTCTGAAAAATGCACCACGATTGTCATAAATATGTAGTGATTGTCTTTTATTTTTCTCGAAACGAGCATCGTCTGGAACTATCGATGTTTTACGTTACCTTTTCGCCGCACTATACGAAGTTAGGACCAGCAATTTACACCCAAAAAATTAAACGGTAAAATTTTCGCATTTATTTTATTAACAAGGCTTTATCAGAAAGGTGAATTATTATTACTCAACATCATATAATCTTCATTCCTTCTTATAAATTCTTTCATTTCTCTCAAATATCTATTATTGTATTATTGATATCGTAATGCGTTCAATAGTTGCACAGCTCTTAAAAGTCCTTAGTTCATATTGCGGAACCTTCATTCCAGGAATCGCATCACGTGTGTAGGTTTTCGAGTAATTTCTCAATAGACAAATTAAACAAAAATGGGATTAATTGAAGAGAAAACAAAAATTTTGAAAGAAAGGAATCGTTTCCAAAATGTGACCCAAAGTTTTGAAGAAGTATGTTGAATAAATCAAACTAACATAAATACAAAACAAATATTGCATTTATTGCTTGGTAAATTACAAAGGAACGCCTGCGCTGTCAGCCATGTTGTCAACGCCCAGTCGATGTTGCAGTTGCTGTTCTTGCGAAGTTGAGCGAATTCTCTCACCAGGAATAGCTGGTACCATGTCCTGAGAAAGTGTGCGTGCTGGCCGCAGGAGCCGCGCTGCAAGCAGAATGGTTTCCGTGAAAAAGGATTATTCAAAATAGAGAAAAAAGGTCACCATAGAATCATTTTCACTTTCATCTGTGTTTTATTAGTGACCGACGCAGTGGAGAAGGGGTTGAGTTCTCTACTTCCGATGAACAAGGACGAGAATTTCATCACTTTGAGTCAAGTCCGTTTGCCAGATTCTCTACCGTTGGTTTACATGATATTCTCAGTTCTATAAACACTTCCCTTGCAATAATTTTCGGTCCCTTGAAAACGGTGACGAGCCGGGAATCGAACCCAGAACTTCTGCATTCATCGCAGTGATGTTAACCATTACACCACCCGTTTGCCTTCCACAACTGTACACCATTTCCACTCAGACCTATACCCCGAAAGACCTGACACACATCCCCATATGAATCCCCAAACCCCTGAGCGTGAAGCATCGGTTTCACACGTACCTACGAGTGAAGGTTTCGTTATGCTTATGTTATATTTCTTCCGTGTACCAAACACGTGGAGAAGATATAAGATGTGCTTAACGGAAGTAATTTATACACTTCTCTTGGACTTCCCTATCACTGGAACCGAGAAAGAAATCCTCATTTTTTTACATCAATCGGAACACTATCCAAAGGTGACCTCAACAGCTGACAAATATACGAGTTCCGTCCAATTCGCGGAACTCCATCTCGAAACTTTGATTTCTTTGACCCACCGTGCATGGGTGTGAAGATATCCTAATTTTACTTGCCAATTATACAGTATGTATTGTAATTGAAAAGTATTTTAATCGGTTGAAAAAATCGAGATCTCTTCGGATATTTACGAAATTGACTTTAGAAAAGTCCATTTTCAAATTTGTATTTTCAGAAAAGTGGGGGACTGACAATCTTTGAAAGGTTTAGAGGATAAACATTTTTAAACAGAATGAACTCTATTTTTCATTTATTGATTTTTGGACATCTTACATTTTATTGCAATCTAGACCGTTTAATATGATTGTTTTAAATAAGTATTATGGGAAAGTTGAGTGTGTCACACTTCATATTTTTTAAGATAACAATTATTTCATATTATTTGATGAGAAATAAGAAAACGAATATATTGGAATGTGCAATAATTTTTGGGTCTTGAAAAGATGAAGAAGTATATCTTATAATGGAAATTACTGAAGGTGAAGAGTTCCATTTGTAATTAAGATTCGCTCACCTGAAAATTAAAATACTAATAAATAATGGAAACTAAATATGTGTAAAGTTGGTAGTTGTAAAATGAATCGTATACATTAATTCACAAATGTCTCATAATTCTTTAGTTCGTTTTCTGCGTACCAGGACGGAGTAAATCAAAGAAATGAAGTCCCATGCCCAGGAATGCTACGTTGTATATTATCATATACTATTAATTAATGTTCTTCTGTCGAGTTTATATCGTTAATGAGAAGTATGAATTCCGAGTGAAACTTTCCTACAACTAACAAATTTGGGACAGTAGCAACAAATATTATGCAGGTAAATAACAGGCTAAATAAAGGTAAATATTTATATTATTATACGTGATGCAGTTACATTCAATTATCCGTAACATGATTCAGCTCGTAATTTGTAAACTGTTAGCGGTATGGAGTGACGCATGAGAGGCATCAAGGGTTTCGGCTATTTCCCAGTTCCATCACAGGTGGTGCGGTGTAGCCGCATAGAGAGGGTCTCACCAAGGTAATGAAAAGTATTTATGACTGAAATTTATACTTTCGTTCACAGAGCTAATGTGAATGTACATCATAGATAATTTTCGTGCCAAGAATTACGTTGACGTCTTTGCAAACCGGTGTAGATTTGTTTTGAAAATGTAAGGTACGTAATTGTAGGTGACATAACGCAGTATCCATTTAAAAATGGACATCTTATAAATGGCTTTTTCTGATTTCCAACAAAAGTCTGTCATTTAATGGCAATCCCATGGCACGCAGTAGAAAAATTGTTCTCAACAATGGAAAACAGAGAAGGTTAAATTTCGAAATTCAGTAATTAGTGCTATATCATGTTGAATAAAAGAGAATAGTAACTTTTAAAAAATTGAACAAAATATGGATGGAATATATACTAACGTATCCTGTAAAGTGTAATATAACATGTGAGATAATGATATATCTATGATTTGTGTTCAATTGCTCTTTTTCGAAAATATAATTTTTTGTCTCGTAAAAAAACCGAACAATTGTTACCCTTTTCCGTACACCACATTTCATCGTTTACCAAAAATTAATTATCAACACAAAATATCTTATTTTTTGGATAAATATGTAATCAAACTAATATATCAACGGTTCACATAAACTCTTCACTTGGGTTCAGCAACTTAACATTTAAAAGGGGCATGAAATTAAAGTGATCATTTTTATCTTTTTAATTACTGACAGGAAGTTTAAAAACCAAACAATGCGGCAGGAATTCTCCCGATATTTTCGTAGCGTGTGAGGTGGAAAGTTGAATTTTGAATTTCAGTTCAAAATTTTGAATCAAAGAGAGGGTTTATTCAATTTACATTGTGACTACTCCCAGTTACGTAATCGACTAGTTTAATTGGAATTAGTGCCACAAGTGAACGTGTTGGTGACTGGAGAAAGGAAATAATAATGAAGGTAATATGAAAAAACACCTCAAATATCTCCTGAACGGATAAAAATATCAAAGTGGTGAAATTTCACCAAGATAAGTTGGGACATGAAATTTATTATTTGATGTATTGAAATGGTTTCTAACGTTATGGGAGCCATTGAACATTAATTTATTTTGAAATTGAATTATGTATTTACTCCGCGCATTTTAAGTCTCCAGAAAATACCAATACTAAGATATGACATTTATTGTATTTTACCAAATAAGAACAGTTCAACAGCATTGAAAGCAATTCATTCTCTGATTATATTATTTGAGTTTTCTACAAAGAAAACGCCCAAACGTGTGACAATATTATTTTCTTAGCTATGCTTTTCATTAAAAAATGTTAAAATATTCGCAATGCTGCTGTCTCTTCTTATTCATTCAAATTCAATTAACTTTATACAAATCTTTGTATTCATACTTTCTCTGTTTTTGATTTTTTTTTTTTTTTTACATGTGTGTCGATTATACAAATGGTGCTCTCGTGAGTGAAACTGTTTACCTGTATGAAACTGTCTTGGCAACGGCAGGTGCAGCGTATCCATAGCCAATCGCAGGCGCTGTAGCCACATGCAGTGCAGTGGGGGCAGGAGCCGCTGCTATGTGGACAGCAGGGGCGGGTGCGAGGGCGCTGTAGCTGTACGCTGGAGCGCCATAAGCTCTGGCCCCATAAGCGAGACCGGAATTCAGAGCGATCCCAGAACCATAGGTCACACCTACAGGAGCTGAAGCTAATCTCAATCCAGAGGTCTTGTATGCGACGGGGGCGGAGTAAGACACAGTGGCGGGGGCGGTCGCCACACGCAGTGCGGGGGCGGAATACGATACTGCGGCGGGGGCAGAGTACGAAACAGCAGCGGGGGTGGAGTATGACACCGTGGAGGGAGCGGGGGCAACACGCAGGGTGGGGGCGGAATACGATACAGCGGCTGGGGTGGAGTATGACACTGCGGCGGGGGCAGAGTACGAAATGGCAGCGGGTGCGGCGGCGACCCGAATTGCGGGGGCAGAATACGGCACTGCGACGGGGGCGGACGCAACACGCAGAGCGGGAGCAGTAGAATACGAAATGCCAGCAGGGGCAGCAGAGTAGGACACTGCCGCAGGGGCTGAAGCGATTCTAATCGCCGGAGCCGAAGAATATGAAATGGCCGGAGCCGAAGAATATGAAATGGCCGGAGCCGAAGAATATGAAATGGCCGGAGCAGAAGCTACACGGATGGCCGGAGCCGAAGAATATGAAATGGCCGGAGCAGAAGCTACACGGATGGCCGGAGCAGTAGAGTAAGAGATCGTCTGAGCAGGAGCACCGTAGGAGAGAACGGGAGCAGAATACGATATAGGAGCCTGAGCAGAGACCCGGAGTGCCGGAGCGCCGTAAGAGTACGCGGGAGCAGCCGCAACGCCGTAGTGAATGCCTGCATCGCTAATCGAACGAGAACTACTGATTCGCACACTGGACGTAGGGGTGTCTACTGCCTTGGAGTAATGTGAATGTCCGCTCTGGCCTCCGTAACCCTTCACCGTGCTCTCGTGGGTCTGCCCTACGCCACCCAAGGCATCTGCTGTAGACGTCGATGTGGTATAGGCGGCTGGGCCACCCGCATGGGAAGAGGCCGTAGCCAGAGCTAGCAGAACAAGCACCTGAGAACACATTGATTTCCCATTCGAGTTATGACACATTCGATGATCTCTAAAATATATGATAGATACAACAACAATGGTGCGATTGGACGCAGGAAACTTAACGTAGTATTTCGAAAACGTGAAAAATGATAGATTCATTCAAAACAAACATCTCTCTCTCATCCTTTCATAAAGAAGGGTTAATAAATCTCAAGAGAATATATTACGCGAAAAGTTAAATAAAATGAATTTAGTGTTTAAAAAAACCGTTACCAACTGCGTATGACCACGAGAAGTCCAAACTAATTTGCTCTCCGGAGGCAAGCAAGAAAGCTCCATCCCATCAATTCCGATCAAGAATTCTAAGGCAGAGGTGGATTGAACATTTCAACACACTCCTTAAATAAAAATAATAATTTAGCTACGCGTTATAATATCGACAGACAACCAACAAATTTGTTTGTAATAAAACAAAAAAGATAGTTCATAAGTACATATAATTATCGAATTATTTCGAATATATTATTTATAAATCGTAACTATTAAAATAACTCTAAATTCGAGATAAATTATTACAATAGTCAGTGCAAGAGCCTGTACAGAA
Organism: Laupala kohalensis; assembly: GCA_002313205.1. Classification (NCBI taxonomy): domain Eukaryota; kingdom Metazoa; phylum Arthropoda; class Insecta; order Orthoptera; family Trigonidiidae; genus Laupala; species Laupala kohalensis. Next base: position 225,255 of record NNCF01128849.1, on the reverse strand, counting down.
AATCCGACTTTACCCGAAGGAATACCGGAGAAATTCCCGGGCCTGCATGGGGCTAGTACTAAAGGACACAACCGTACCACCGAGAATAATATTCAGTTTCAAACATGTTTGGTACTCAATGAAAAACTGGAAAAATTTTGACACCATTAAAATCGAAAATCAACTTCATATATTTCTTCGCGAACCATTAATCTTACCATGTTAGAAGCGTGGCCTTGACCAGACCGTACCGTATGTTGATGTTGTACCGGTAGATGCAAATACTAGTGACGCGATATAGGTCGCAAGATGTGATCGACCTATTCAGCATGATCGATCTCTCATACAAAACTATTCATTGCTTTTAACTTGTTTCACTAATTGCTAACGATAATTCATTTAATAGATCAATTGCGATAGGATCTTCCATTTGGGTGTAAAACTCACTTGATACGCCAAAGTGTAAAATACTCGTTTATTAAAAGCTTAATTCAAAAGCACGGTATTTAGAGAGAGAGTAATGCCTTATATTGTATATATTATAAGTTTCGAATCACGTATAATGGTCTGAGGAAAAATATGAATCTTCTTCATAATAAAATACCTACTGCATAATAAAAATATGTTAACCAAAATTTTCAATTGTTTCTACCCAATATACAACACAGTTAATGTATCTATTTACTTCCCAGGACGTTAAATTCAAAAATATTTTCATTTTTCCTTATCCAACGTATTCCTTATTCTTCTATTTTACAACATTATATTACAAAACAACAATTGTTTGTATCCATCACACACAAACATACTGTGTTTGTTTTTTTTAAACAAGCATTTAGCTCGTTCTTGTTTGGTTTCAGAGCCCTTAAAACAAACTCTCTGAGTTTGATGGTTTCGTAAAGACGTATAAAATAGTATAAAGACTTTCACCAAAATGTCATGTAAATGTCAATGTAAAAAATTAAATGAGCATACGATCGCTTTAAGGATGTTTCACTCAAATTCGTCAAATTTGATAAATTTCCATCAAGGGGTGTATTAAAGATATATTCTTCGTGCTATACTTAAATATTTCTCCAAGGGGAACTCATACAGTCTCTACAGAAAACAAGAAATAAAAACTTACTGAAATGTAATTTAAGTGAGGTTTCAAGAGCGTACAAGCCTTCCTTTCCTTATTGGAAAACAGAACACAACCTGATCAACGCATTGGAAAGTTGTATAAGAACTTTAGTAGTTTATAAACGAGAATTTCACAATATTTCGAAATACGAAAAGTGAAGAAGGAAGACTTGTCCGTCCGAAAAATTAATTTTGAAAAAACGTTTAGACTAATAGAAAACTGAGTGTAGCAAAGGCGAGCAAAACCATTAGTTACCTTCATGGAAGCAAATGGAGACAAT
>NNCF01128849.1:174324-223749 GCA_002313205.1 Laupala kohalensis | reverse complement strand
TATATATATATATAATCATACGTCACAAGCCGTATATTACATTTCCGTCAATGTAGTATTTCTGACAAATAATCGATATTTAATAACTTATGACGACATTCATGAATTATTTGAATATCCACATTTTTTAATCAACGTTTCATAGAATGGCAGAAATGTGTAACACGAATAATCGCTATTTATATAAAACAGAAAAATGCACAAAGAAATGTTTGGTTATATTTCTATAAATTCTCTACGTTATTTTCGAAAAAAGAAAAAAAGAACAGTGCATATTTACGTTGGGAAGATTCCAGCTTACTAGAAATACCGATTACTACGACCATCACCAGTATCCATGATCCGACGACCACATTAGTACTATTTCAGAGCACACAAATTAATTTCTACTATCTACTACTCTACTAACTAATTGTGAACAATGGAATATTAAATAAAATAACATCAAGAATACAATTATAACCCACAATATTTTTCACTTCCATTTATATGATGAATATATAACAATTAATTAGTATTTACCATTACCACTCGTTACCGAGCTGAAAGAGACACTCGAACAGTTAAATAAATAAATAAATCGCATTGTCAAGAAAGCAGTTGCAAATGCATATTACCACGTGGAGATGAAAGAAACTAAATAACTCTCCGGAAACAAGAAAGGAATAATCCCCTTTATATCGACCAAGGGCGCAAAGGAGCAGTGGATTTAATATTTCTAAAAGAAGTTCCTTTCCTTCTTATTCCCTTCGTAGAGGTATTTCAATCGATCGAAGAAAAGTGCAAATTTATCTCTTTGTTTTCATTTTAAATGACTGTCAATCTTGTCCATATTGTCGTCCATATCCTTGCTATCGAGGATGTCTACTAATGAAATTAATAACTTCGATGTTGTAAAATGCTTCTTTACCACCTCGACAGTTGATATAATGATTAAGAAATATTTTGTATCGCTAGTTGCATGAATGCACCTTACTATTAACAATTTACCGCAGAATTGCGAAAATTAGTGATGAATTTAAACGTTGAATGTTGACCACAGCAAAGGGGGATCTGACGATTGAAAATTTAGAGATAATAATATGTCTCTAATCTTTAGGAACAATAGACTGAAAAAGAGAGTTAATTAAAATTATTTGTGTAAAATATAATTGCCCTCACCTCTTTTACTAACACCACTATTCTATTATGCTAAGATATGATTATGTAAAACATCAGTCTCTTTTTAAATTTGATTACATTATGACCATGAATTAGTTATCCTTGTAAAGACAGTCTTGAAAATACGAATACGAAAAGAAAATTCTAAAAATATTTTTGATGGGATCATTCTCGTAAACTGTACCTTCGGTTAATAATGGTAACCGAAAATTCATGAGTCAATCAGTTTCATATTTGATTCGTTCCTTTTAAGGTCAAATCGTGTTTACGTCTTTAAGAATCAGCATGAAGAGCACCTTTAAACAATAGTATAAAGGGATTAATTGTAAACTTTACGGTGATCGCGTGTGGTGATATGGTTTGTATTAAATAAATAATATTTAAAACCAACCACGGGTCAGTTAAACAAAACGAGCGACGAGTCTTGTTGATAGCTGAAATTTATCCTTAAATATATTGAAAATGTTTTACGTAGAGCACTCTAGGTAATGAGTTCCGTTATTTAATTGCTTTTTACGGAACAGAAAACACTTATAATTACTCTTTTGAAAATAAAAATTATATCGCAAGACATCGGAAAAATTCTCTTTTCCTGATAAAACAAATACGTTTCTCATGTTTTCATAGTTATGAATTCGTTCTTGAATACAATCAGACCCGTAAGACGCTGAAAGAATTTTGATAAGTTTATCCCTTAAATACGAACATAATTAGAAATACAAAAAAATATTTTATAGAAAAATATTTTGCCAGCAAAAGGTAAAAAGACATAAACAGGTTGAAGTTTCATATCGTGTGTTTTCCAGGGTCCAATATGAACTTCAATTAAATTTCGTGGGGAAAATTCAAGTGTGCAAGCAAAAAGGTCTTACTTCCGTTTCACAGACCATTACTTTTACTTGAGTTAATTCTCTCCTTGTCTCGCCAATGCCGTGGGGCAATTCGACCGAGTGAATTCTAAACCGCACTTCGTCCATCATAATCCAAGTGTTTTGTAGTTCTATAACTAGACCTATCTGTACACACACCTACATAAAAACAGAGCTTTTGTGTATGTCGTGTCGGCGTGTAGCCACATCCTCACCCGGGTTTTTCTCCGGTTTTCCTTCGGGTAGAGGAGGATCATTCATACAGGTTCTTTAGGCTCTTGCGTAGGGGTGGCATCTATTGAAATAATAAACCTCAAATTAAGAATTATTTTAATATTTACGATTTATAAACAATATTTTCCAAATAATCCTCAGTTTTTAATAACGCGTTTGTGAAATAGCTTTTTGTTTTATTAAATAAAAATATGTCGGTATTCTATTAATATTATAAAACGTAGCGACCTACTTTTGTTCTTACCTTACTAGTGAACAGAAATGTTAAATCCGCCTCTGCCTTAAGTCCCTTGATCGGAATTGATGGGATGGTCCCTTGCTTGCTTCCGGAGAATAAATTAGTTTATTGTCCTCCACGTGGTCATAAGCAGTTTGTAACTGGCTTTTTGACAATTAATTTTTATGAGCTTTTGTACATATATTTTACGGGAGGGTCAGAGAAGATTCGGAATTTCGATTTAATTTCTTCGCGATGCTTAATAACAAAGCGAAGTGCCAAAATCCTATGAGAAGGTCTAGAGCAGGGGTCGGCAACCTATGACCCGAGGGTCACCGAGTGACCCATTTGATAATTTCAAGTGACCCACTTTAGTTACGAAAATAAAGTATAATATATACAAATAAATTATAAAACATAAACATGAAACAAACATTTTGAGAATTTAAAAAAATTGGAAAATAGATACTAAAAACAACATTTTAGTTCGATTTCATAGATCTTATATACGTAAGTGTTTATGTATGTGAAAATATCTCTGACCCAAACGTCTATTTAATACTCACATTTTGGTTGATTTTGACCCACGGCCAAAATTGGTTGCCGACCCCTGATCTAGAGCATCGACATTCGGTGTTCGCATTCTCCAAAGTGAACCCAAGTGCAACACAACGAATTATAATTAAAATTAGATTTCGATATTTTTTATTGAACGTAAATTTTTTTTGTTTTTCTCGCCTAGCGCGTAGACTTGAAGAGCTTCGAAATCAACCACACGTATTGCTCTGGTTCCGTTCCTGGGAACCTCAAAAAAAAATTATTTTTTTTTGTTTTAGAAGTTTGTTATAGACTTTTCTTTATTTAATTTTAGGCGTTTGTTGCTCTCAGACATGCAGAGACTAGCTTTGAAATTCGATACGATGGGTCCAAGAGAAACACCCAGCGATTTTTTCAAAATTCGGTTTAGATTTTTTCTTAATAAACATTCATGGTGTTCTAGAAAGAACAGTTATATATATATATATNTATATATATATATATATATATATATATATATATATATCAATACTATCACTCTTTCAAAGTAGCGGGTACTCAGCTGATTGACAGAATAAGAACAGAATTACAATGTTTTACTTTCTCGAGATTGAAAACATCGTACTTCATGTGTTGGAATCAAACATGGTCAACGAGAGTCCAAAATACTTTTCCCTTCAAAATACTGAGAACTTGATGTGAGTATTTGGCTTCGTATGATACTAATGTGAGTTGCAAATATGATCTTCTTACCTTCAGTGCCATCTCGTGAAGTCGAAGTGGAGCTCCGAACGAAAGGAAAAGTGATCTGCGCATCGCAGCGATTTCGAAGATGCCTTTATACTCGGTGTGACGTCACGAGGCGGGCAGAAGGCATTAAAATACAACATTGTAGATGTGCCTGTATATGGCGGGGAGGGCGGAGCGGCAAGTGATGGGGCGAAGAGGAAGGGAGACAGAAAGAGAGATCCAGATGAAAGAGCGGTTTTGCGAAGCGACCAAAGGGTGTGACGTATTGGTGGAGATGGAGAAATGGAAAAGAACTAAAACGGAGAAGGAGAAAGTAGAAGATGTATAGAGAAAGAGAAGAAGAAAATTGTTCAGTTCAATGACAATATCACAACGAAACCCACGTCAACCGATGAAAATGTCGAGAGATGTCGACACAACTCGTTTTTCTTTTAATGTAGGTATTTCTTTTAAGTCAGGCAACTGTTTAAAAAAGATGGTTCTCCACTTTTCCTAGATTTATGAGAAGGTTCACATTTACATTCGGTGGTAAAATCAGGCGCATACAGATTTTATTTTATTGTCAAATCAATGTATGTCCCATAAGCAAATATCTTTCCAGATAAGTTGTTACAATACGTATTCCCACGCTTCAATGTCTCATCCCCTGATGTAAACAAAATTTTCTACATTAAGTGACTCTTATTTAAACATTTAAAATAAACTGTAATTAAGTATAAATTACTAACACATTAAAAAAAGAAGTTTAATGACCAATGATAATAAAAACCTGTCCTCTCAAAAGAAAGTAAAAGACAATTTCAACAGTCGGATAAAAGGGTAACCAAGACAAAACCTGAGTTAGGATGGGTCTACAGAGATTATGTACACAATAGTGTCAAGATTGAATAGAGTATGTTTTGCGAAGATAAATTACTTTCGTCTCCCGAAAGTGTGGACGTTTTTCACAGATAGAAATCATTCATAACATGTATTTTTCTAAAAACCTATGAGATGTATCATTTTTGGCCTAATGTATAACAAGTCTTACGTGGACTTACGAATCATTGCAACCACGTTAAAAGTTGAGAAGTTAAATGATAAATGGGCAAAAGCTGGGTTCTAGTGTGGAAAATGAAGTGCTTTGTTTATTTTCAATATGTCTTCGATTATCGACAGTTGTATCGTTTCCCTGCGCCGTAACTGAGTATTTCGGGAGACTTTTTGTGAATTTTTATTTTACACAAATGTATATTTCAAAAGTTATTTTTACAATCTACTAGTACCCTACTTGGTGCATTGTCGGCACATGTTATTTTTCCGATCGCACTGAAGAATGATTTTTTGGGGATACCGCTAGAACAGTGTCTGTCCATGTCTCCCATGCTGTGTGTATTTCATCGCGGATCGAACTCGAACTCAAAAACAAAATGTATTTCTCTTTCCAAATTTTTTCCATACATATCCATCATTATTATATCTCGATACACTCACTTCTCGTTAAAAATTACTGCTCAAAAAAAGAGTGAATGATTTCAAAACTCTTTCTCTTTCAAAATTCATTGAAACAACTTCATGTTTAAAACAAACTTAGTTAAATATTATCATGTACAAATAATTTTTTTTTTCGAGAGATAACCCTATAGTAATTCAATATGAATAAGATGAACTTTTGAAAATTGTTTACACAAAGGAGAAATAAATTGTACAAGAGTTGTACTGCGAAACAATAGGCCGCGAAAACGCGATCTTCAGAGAATGATAGATGAAACAAAACAACTGGAAACCCAGCTCGTCACCTACCCGTTGTTGTCTGGATGTATACTCGAACACACAAAATTCTGTGTTATAATAAACTCCATACTGACCCGGGTTTTGCTCCGGTTTTCCTTCGGATACAGACGGATTTCTTGTACAGGTTCTCTAGGCTTTGTCTAGGGGCGTGTTTATTGTAACAATAAATCGTGAATTTAGTGTTATTTCAATTCTTATGATTTTTAAACACTGTTCTCAGAATAATCTATAGTTCGATAATAATTTGTACATGTAAAATAACTTTTTGAGTTCAATTACAAACATATTGACATTCTATTAGTATTATAACTCGTAGCTAATCTTATTTAGGAATTTTTTCTTAAATTTTTGGAATCCGCCTCTGCCTTAGTGCCCTTGATCGGAATTGATGGGATGGTCCCTTGCTTGCTTCCGGAGAGTAAATTACTTTATTGTCCTCCACGGGGTCAAACGCAGTTTGTACTGCTTTTTTGACAATAAATTTATTTATAATAGAACTACTCCTCGTAGCCCGGAATTTAAAAAAAAACTTAAAACAATGATATTTGGGTATTAAAATATCTCAACAATTTTCAAATTAACACAAATTTACATCAACATTCAAAGAAACATTTGTACTGAGAAGTGAGACAGTTTACCCTGTAGTGGGCATTAAAACACCTCTGAACACATCTCGATTTATTTAACTCATTTTCCCGGCGTTCTTATATTATATTTTAAATTCATTTGTTGGTTTCCATATTTCTCTGTTTTCATGTTATTAAATTAAATACCACTAAGAAAACCTACAAATATACACAGTTTTCTATCGTATGATATACAAATACTACAATGGAAAAGGAATCTGTTCGGTCAGTAGTAATCCAACGTAATCGATGTCCTCACTCTTAAATTTCAATCATTTCTTGTTTTATTTAACAATTCTCTTTTCACCATCGATGGCACTTTAAAATTGTCTTTTCGGATTGTTTACCACACTAGAAGACAAAATTTCATATATTCGATATCCTAAGTCCCTTACGAAATGAAGGCTATGATCTGCACGAACATAGAAAAAGCTGTCTTGTAAGTAACAAAAAGAAAGTGATAGATGACGGTATTAGTTGCTCAGAAAATACCGATCTCTTCCTAACAAATGCAATTTTCATGTCTCGTTTTTGATACGTCATTTGTTTGACAAGCTCCCGTGGATTCTTAATCATTCATTCGCATTCAACACCCAACACCATCTTTTCCCATTTTCCACGACGACTCATGGCTATGTCAAGAAAATACGAGTATCTTCAAGGTCATTAACTATGAAGGAGGAGTCAAATGAGAGGCAAGGTTGGACGGGAATATAACGGTTGTGTAGATAAAGTTTGGTGGAGGATACTCGCAGTTAAATAGAACTGAGGGAAAAACAGATTTAAAAATTAAAAAGAAAAACATTTGCAGAATGCACTATTAATTGTACATCGAATTATTCTAGTGTACGTAGTAATGGTGATTCGATGTATATTTATTTAATGGCGTAAAAAACTACTGTGTGAACTAAAAATAAAAATTGCTATTGCTAATAATATTAAAATATATTAATACACTTAACCTTTTTTACGTCCTTGGATGGTTGTTTGAAATTAAAATACGAAAGTTACTCAAAATGTTGATCACTACTCGTAAGCATATTTAGCATTCAATCACTTGTAATCTAATATGGAAATAGTAATGCAAGTTGTAAAAGTATATTTAAGAGCACACAAAGGATTACTATATGAAGTACTGTCCTCAATAAAATAAACATTTTAATCACAAAAAAGAGAGCACGCAAAGAAAACATTCGAATTCAGTGAAAACCTTTCATTTCGTATCTCCCCGAAAAAATAACCAGACTGAATTTTGTTCTCCTTACACTCACGCTCTTGTCACATCACAAGCGACAAGAATGTGAAGTAATGCAGTATATATTGAATACTGGCACTGTTCTAACAATAGTTACCAGTAAACTCATGCATTTCAATTTTCAAAATGTCTTACGATAGTACAGCGTAGGTAGAATTAAATCACTAAAATGTCTAAAATTGCAGTTAATAAGCATAGTAACATGTACTTATTGTGATATCAACTTATATCAACTTGAAAAAACATAAGACATCGGTCATTTAAATGAAATAATTGCAATTATAATTAACATTGTATTACATTGCTCGTAAGGGGGAAACACTTTATCTTTAAAAAGTGACAAACTTTTAAATCACGAAAGTGATGGAGAAAATTTTTTGTAGTATATTTTACATCACATTTATCCATAGTTCACCGGACTTCTAAGAAAGATATTTCACTTTTTTCGAGGTGAGATGCACAAATCACGAAACCGTGGCGTTCAGCCGCCATGTTTTTATATGCTCTTGTGCACTTACATGCTCTTGTGAGTCAAACGAGTTTTTCGATATTATTTGTATTATATTATTAACTGATAGATATAAAATAAATCATTTTTTCATCATTATTATTCGTATTGTTGTGTTTTGAAACAATTATAATAAAGAAAACAATTATACATCTCAGTGATTCGACTAACTTGGAGTGCTGGTATTACCTGAAGTTAGAGACAAAGTTGTTCTACAAAAAATTAGAACAACAAAAGTTTTTATATTTTTAAAATAGTTGGGTTTTATTCAAGAAACAAGTGTATTCTATTTAAAAAGTGGATTTTTATTTTAAAATACAAGTTGGTTTTTATTTCTAAAAAAACGTAGTTTTAACCTTGTTCTCCATTTGAAATAGAAGAATGAGGATGTGAATACAAAGGAAAGAGAAGATGATGAAGATGAAGTAGAGGAAAATTAAAATGAAGAATAGGGTGTCAATGTAGGAGCAGGATTATTGGGATGGAGGAGATGCTTATTGTGGTGGTGACGGGCGTTCGAGACGATGCGTTGAGATGATCGTTAGAGACGACACGTGAATACGATGTGGTCTACGTAGCGGGTGGGGGGACGGGACGGAGGGTGACCACAACGCGTGCCTCCTGAGCCTCGCTGAGCACCTGGCAGCACGTCGTCGCATCCGGCTTGTGCTCCATGGTCATTAGAGACGCACCTTCGCTTTCCAGAGCACTCACTCACGTTCAATAGAGTAAAATGTCAACCTTCCTTCACTGCGTTTGCTCTTCCATATATATATATATANTATATATATATATATATATTCATTTTGACTCTTAAAAGAAACAATACTTTCACTGGCCAAATTATATACACAATGGTTTTATGGTACCTCTCAATTTTGTAACCGAAGAATCAATTGACACCCTTTATAAGAATAAACGTTTGCCATTTCTTGGCCCGGATTTGTTTCCGGTTTCCTTCAGATAGATGCGGATTTTATGCATATGCCCTCTAGAAATTGCCCAGGGACGGTAGGCTTATTAATACTCCAAATGTTGCTAATCTCTAACTTTGAATTACTTTAATATTTATGTTTTTTAGCTACCTGTGCGAAATAATTTAATGGCATGATCTAAATATTAAAAAGAAACTGTTCTTTCGTATTCTATTACGCATAAATTTGTTAATATTCTATTAATATTATAACAAATACCTGATTATTTTTATTCTTATTTAAGTGGGTGCATGACATAATTTTGTCTTGGGACGCAGAAATAATAAATCCGCTACGCCCATGATGGGGCTTGATGGAATGGTGCTTACTACCTTCCGGAGGGTAAATTATTATATTGACCTCCACGCAGTCATACGCAGCATGCAACTGCATTTGACACTACTATTATTTGTTTATTTATGCACCTGCGAGAGGACATTTCATTCATGATTTTGATGTATGATCATACAATAAACCAGATATCATTGTCCCCAAGAAAAACATTTCGAAACTTACTGTTGAGTTTTACTCATTTCCTATGTCTCGTATGTACTTTCTTTAAATATTTCGTATTTACAATCTAAATTTATTTAATGCGTAATTTGCTTCAATAAATAACCCGACACTATCAACAAATGAGTGTAAGTAAATATACACTACCATCATTGTAGAGAGATAAGAATTGGGTTATGCAGGAAGTCTATGAATTTGAAGAAACTTTTTTCTTACTTGTTCGCGCCGCTCCTTTCAATGGAATTAGGTGAAATGGGTCCTCTAAATATTCTCCGACCTCGACATTTCACTTTATCGCTCGTGATTCACGCAAAATACAGTCGGAAACATCTCTCTCTCTCTCTCTCTCTCTCTGAAGACTCGCATGTTACATCGCGGAATGAAACCACGTAAATCCAGGAGGTTGAATATAGAGGGAAATGTCAAGAAGAAAGAAATCGTGATTAAGAGGCACATATTTCCACCTGTACCTTACAAATATTCAGACAACCAGCAAGTATAATAACTAACGGACTGAACAATCCACGTCATCGAAATAAAACAAGTTTGTTCGGAAAGATGAAAAAGAAATTATTAGTAGTTTCCCAATTTCACATGTATTTGTATTCACTTATCAAATGATTTCATTTTATATTTATGAAAGTTACATTTTTCAATCACTTGTCATATAAAATATCCAATATTGCCAATTCACACTTCATATTTGCTTTTGTATAATATTTCCCTTTTCCTCCGAAATATTCCACGAAAAGAGATTTTTTATCATTTACTCAAAATAATATTCGCCTCAGAAAGTCAATATTGCAGCTGCACCAATATTGTTGTATGGTATTTCCTTTCCTTGGTCGTGTTAATAATATAAAATGAATACACGCAAAGACGGATTTTGGATCTGTAGGCCCCAAGGCCTGCAGTGTGGAGACACCCTGGGGGGGGGGTAGAATACCTGCCAGGTCAACGGGACTTGAGGGGAACCCCAGAAATTTTTTAAACATTAACCTTGAAAATCACATTTTAAAACACTTATTTGGATAAAATTGTTATGATAAACGTGTAAATCTTATAAGTTTTCAAAACAATTTATTGACATTGCATAAATAAAACATTTAGGAAAAAACACCAATTTAGGTACAAGTACATGTTTTTCTTTGAAAATATTCAACAATTAGTCGTGACCATAGAAATATACTGTCTACTGGAACGCTGACTCTGTGTTGGGTCTGCGAGCCGACTGCCTGGCACAGTTCCCCCACCACAGTCGGGGGCTCGGCCGGCTGGACCTGCATAAAAACCAATGCAGGCGGCACCGTTTTCATTGAAGATTTTCACTTATACATAATATTTTTTTTATGTTTTACTACAGTGGAGATGTTTTAGTGGGACAAGGGACTACTAAAGTTACAACAATTTACCAAAATCCATGTATTTCAGTGTTAAAACCATGTGTATAATATTATAAAAGATGTTCATCTCTTATGAGTAGATGGTTTAATTTAGATCAATCCTATATCTTAAAAAGTAATATAAATAGAATTCATTAATATATTTACATGTATCTACAATAAGTATTTGAAAACAGAACTGATAAAAACAATGATAAAACCAACTCTGAGTACAGCAATCGTAACCTACATATGTTTAAATAAAACAAATTGGTTAAGCTTCTGGCGCATACCAAGTTTAGATTTATTTAACTGAACGATTTTTTTTTTAAAGAAAGACGAAAATAATTTAAGAAAATAAAATTAAAAATATATCTAATTGCTCCTAATTATCTAATGTTAGCCAAATATTAAAACAGATTCCACGCATGCTATTCATTAATTGTAATATGTTACGTTAAATATAATAAATCAATAGTTGAAAATGATAAATTCATTTAAAAGGTAAATATCAATTGGGTTTTATTAACTATATTATACGACCCTATTAGACTGTTCGCAACATAAATCGCGCTAGTTCTTCTGTTCACAAAGTAAAAAGACGGAATATTTAGAGATGAACCTAAATAGTCGGTTACAATTATCAATTCGATGTGTCACTTTTACTGTACGGAATATATTTTTCATGAGAATTTTTAGGGATTTTTTTTTATGGATTCGCTCTAAGTAATCTTATCGGATCTCTTTCAATTTTCCTCCACCGTTTAGGTTGTGATGTCTGAAGATGAGATGAATAATCAAATATTGTAGGGACGACTTTTTTTTTAATTTTTCTAAAAATGATTCCTCTTTTCTCAAAAGTGCTTTTTCAAAATGAGCACTGCAGATAGTTGAATATTTGGAAGGAGTGAAACCTTTCCTTTTCGTAGCTATTATCCATTTCTTTTCAGGGTCAGGATCTCGAGGAAACCTTAAAATAAACCTGAATATTAATTACTATATTTACTGCTTTGAGAATAAAGAAACCTATTTTTCATGTAAAGGACAAACTTTTCGAATAAATCGTTACATTCGTTTAGTAAAACATCAACAATCTACTCAACTACAACAATGTAATCATGGTTTAGGAACTTGAATAGTTGCTAAACACGTAGTAAAATTTGTATTACTGTGGTGGCAAATGTATAATTTTAAAAGACAGTGAAGGTTCAACAGTTAAGACCAATTCTTTTGTATACTACTTACCTATGAAATGATTAGCCACTAATCTTGACGAAATAATTATTCCATTTCTAGACTACACTCGTGTTGACCATTTTAATTAACGATTATAATTACGTTTGATAAAGTGAAAGAAAGGATATAACATCACTGTGCACAATATTAACTTCTGTGAATGATACACATGGCTGTTGGTGCGGCGAGCGACGCAATGTGTTGGCAACTTTATGCAATACCCCCGACTTGAGTGGGGGGAGACTTGCGAGCCGACTCGAGTTCGCCCGCTGATCCCCGCATTACTCAGCGTTGCGGTAGGTAGTATATTTGTTTGGTCGTGACGTTGTAGAAAGATGTGAAAACGAAACGATGCGCCTCTTCAGTCGTCTGCACTGCCAACGTCGAGTCTTATATATTTGAAATAGTTTTATTAATTTGCTAATAGAATTTTTTGTGGTGTGGACCCCAAGGCGCGCGCCTATGTAGCCTATGCTTAAATCCGCTTCTGTATACATGATAAAATAGTTGATGGGACGAAATTAAGGTATAAAATAAACGGATTATCTTTGAATGTAAGTCAGTTTCCCTTTTCCCATTGGACAATCTCGAGAACAGTAAGCTCGGGTATGAATGCTGCTTTTTAGCCATCGTTCCGTCAACGTGATATTAACGATCATCGAAAGTATACCGAATTAAATACAATATACACTAAATTATCCGAATTCCAAATTATACGAATCATTGTATTTTGGACAAAAAATACTTAAGGAAAACTGTATACTATTTTGTTCAGAGTTATTGAAAGTAACTTGCATACGGTACTTGTCGTGTATTTGACCTGCAAAAGCCCTACATACGTATGTAATCGTTCATTCAATTTCATTAACAAAAGTCTTTTTTCCTTCATTCCCGAGCTACATGTCCAATCATTCAGAATGGTTCGATCAGCAGTTAATAGGGATAATTTGATTTGTTCATTACATTACTGTTCAAACTAATTATTCTGGAATTAGTATTTAATGTGTCACAACCACGACCTATATTCTCTCCAGAAGAAGCTTCTTCTAATCCAATGGATGAAGCTTCCATATCATTAAAACCACGTGAAATAAAACTATGATTGACACGATGAATAGGAAAGACTAACACCTTATAATCGCAAACTGTCCTTTACGTCACATCCGGTAGCGGTAGTCGTACCGGTCGATCGTCACTTGTTGCGCAACGCAACGCGTCGTAGAACCCCGCCCTCTATCTCTCCCCCTCCCTTCCCTCAAATCCCACCCGTGGGGAGTGGTCGTTGGTGTGTTGTTTCGCCTCTCGTACGGCGCGGGACGCCCATGTCGATAGAGTGATTCGGAGGTCATTGATCCCAAAAAACAATCAACGTCGAATACACTTTCCTCCATCGTAAAAATAACTCGCGAACACAAATATGGACTGGAATTTATGACTTAATTTTACCTCATTTTTACCACCCTTCTTAATATGAGTAATAAAGCTTTATGAGGAAAAAATACTTCGCAAATAAGACTAACTTAAAAAATGTAAAACTTTGTGACATAAAAAACGGGTTACATAGAGTACACCTTTTACCTTAAGGAAGGATTCCGTATTATAATTATTTTTACAAATTCACTAGGGACTTTTTTATTCAACTATCCAATTGTTTAACCATCATAATTTTACTAGTTTTCTATTAATTATTCTATTAGTGATAACGGGGAATGATTTGTTTCCCCCATATATGTCAAGGCAATTGATCCGTGGATTGCGTGTGTTGGATACGCCTGAGAAAACTTACGCAATTTTACTGTTATTAGCTTCCTGCTGGAAAAGTACAAGACACTCTCGATACAATTTAAGATCATCATATCGATCCAAAGCATCGATTTCGTAAGAGAAATATAAATTTAAACCATTCTAAAATCCTTCCCAGATCGTGTGCTAAAGGCAATACGGATTTTAAAACAATAAAATATCTCGAACCAATAATTACGTGACCAAAAATCAAGTACAAAAGTATAAAAAGTATAAAAATCAAGTATAAAAAGAACTTAAACTTGCTTTTTGTTTAATATGAAACTTATTAATTAAAATAATAATTAGAAAAATTGCCATTATTGAAATAAATATTGTAAAAGAAATTATTAATGTATTGGATATTCGAGCAAGAGTGTCGAAGAGAAAGAGTTCGAAAGTGGTGTGACAGTCCATTAGATGAACGTTAATTGGTTTGGCGAAGTAAATTATATTTTTTACAGAACACCGTCGGTTTCAGTATTTTCATTGTATTCTACGTCGTATAAACGAACATGTTCGTTTTTAATGAAATATAAAATCCAATGGATGTGATCCAAAACATTTTGTTTACAACAAAAAATACTTTTTATAAATACACGCGTTTCACAGTACACGACAAGGAATAGCGTAGCACTTGAAATCAGGAGCTGCATATTTCTGAATACATTTCAATCAAAATACAAATCTCCCTTTTTTTTAAAGCAAACACAATCGATTCCAGACTCGTAAGATTTTTCTGACGATTCCAATGAGCTCTCAATAAACTTTCTACGATGCCACCATCTGCCTCATAATTTATTTCACTCATATTGCGGTATGAGTGAGAGTCACGGTCAGATTTATATAACTAGATACTTCAACTTATATATTTATATTGTTTATTAATATATTCGTTTTATATTGCATTATGCTGGTAGTGTTTTCCTGTATTTCTCTACATATATTTTACTGGTTTACTTTGAAGTATTTAGATTCATGTTGAATGGCGGAAGAGAAGACCATAAATCTGTACCATTTCAATAAATAAAAATTCATCTCCATGGAATAAGGTGTTCATATATTTCAATTTAATGTATTAGCTTATCATGAATTAAGTGTATGTAAATCATAAATTAATGGCAAAGTCATGCTCGAATGATCTGGATCATAAAGCTCCTCCGTTGCGTAGCATGACCTATAAGAAGGAAGCCAGGCAGTGAAGTCTAAGGCTGTCCTATAGGTCACCCAGTGAACATCCAGGGCAAATGTCTGGGACGGTGATTCAATATGTTGCTCCAAACCGGTCGCGAGGAAGGACTTGAACCGGTTCCCGTGCGTTCCTCGAAATTTCGCTGTCACTAGCACCATCCACATTGCCAATGCAAACATGTCTTCCTTCGGCATTTGAGGATTGCAAAATGATCCGATTTCAATCTACAGTGCTTGGAGAGATTTATCAGATTTATCTCTGACGATTTCTTGAAATTAAACAAATGCGCTAAAGAATTTGCGTATCATCAGAATGTTTACATTTCATAAAACTTATTCTATTTTAATGAATATTTAGTTTCATTAAAGATATTAGATAACCATTTTATCGTTTCTTGCTTAATATTCGACAGAATTTCACTTATGACTTAAATAAAACATTTAAAGAATAGAAAGTTCACCAAACACATACAACACACATGACGCAGAAAATGTTAGAATACCTGAATCCCATACACATCAAATAGCTCAACCACTTTCTGAAACCCTAAAAATATAACCGCTTAGGAATGTGTACATAAATAAATTTCTAAAATTGTTTTAAATAGAAGTAGCAAAGAACATGACAATGTTAAAGAAAGAAGTAGGGTGTTGAGAAGTAAGTTGAACTCAAGCCTTCCGAGACCTAAGCCATCTATTCTCAAGAAATTTTATTCTGATTTGGAACCGAACTTTTAAACTGCTTATCTTATTTCATAAAAACAATTAATGGAAAAAGAAAGTTTTTAAAATCGATCAAGGAGTACTAACAGTATCAGGAAAATGTGGTTATGTTTTATTATCCGGTGGAGTAGCAAAAATTCTCATACCTGTGATCAGTGTTTTTCACATTGACTTGTCTTGTACGATAAATTTAGGATTGGAAGCAGGAACCCTGAACTAATTTCAATATTTTGTATGCTTGAGTGGTTGATCATTTTTTGCTCTTGGTTAAGTGAATGATTCTGTCTTCCTCAGTTGTGAAGGTCGCTGAAGCGGATCATGTTTGCAGCAGAGCTATTTATGAAATGGGAGAGACGACTGTTAGACCGTCTTAATTTAAATCCGCAGTAAATATTAAATCCGCCACTGCCACGGACCCTTGATCGGAATTGATGGGAAGGTCGCTTGCTTGTTTCCGGCGAGTAACTTGTTTATTGCCGCCATGAGGTCATACGCAGTTTGCCACTGCTTTTTTGACAATGAAGTTTCTTCATTATTTATTTTGGTCAATCAGACCCTGTCCGCTGTTAATGGTCGTGGCAAATTTGCAAGCCGTCCCAAATAGAATTGTATCCTCGGGGTGCAAGCATTTTTAATCCGAGTGCGTAGGGCGAGTTGATTTAGGTTGGTATTTTGATGAAATGAAACCTGTAATTGCTATATTGTACTTTTAAAAAATTGATTAATAAAGAAATTCATGAGTATGAGTCAATGGTTTACTCTGGAAGTTTTTCAGTAAAAATTTCTTTTCACGAAATACAAGAGATTTTGTGTTCGTTTCCTTCGATAACCGATTAGGATATCGTTCAGATATTACGAAACACACTAAAGCAGAGATTTAATTTCAATATGTCATTTTTCGCCGGACATAAGTATTCTTTTTCCAAAGGAGTAATATGGAAGATGTCAAATCCATTGCTGCAATTGAACTTATTTTGCATAAGTGATCTCCTAGACTAAGAAAATCTACCCAGAACTTACCACTGCATATCATTTTATTTGTTAATCAATCTTCATTTATACGGTTAGGAATGAATATTGGCTGCAGTTTCGTTAATTCCTTTCTGAACTCCGAGTGAAACGTTTTTACGTAATGCCCCGCATGCGGATGTGGTCTTCGCCTCCGACACCCACAGTCATCGATTATGCATGCGTCGGTCCTTCGACTACAATGGGCAGCAGCTGCTTCTTAAAAGCGACCGAAGAAATGGGTCGCACGCGCGCTTTACAACGATACAACACAAGCTTACTTCACACACTACTTCAGTCGTCTCCCAAATGTTTGCCGCCGCGCCGCACCTCGGTACTCAGCGCCATCAATTTAAATATAATCTACATTTTTCTAGCAATAAAACCCTTTACACAAAAGTGTTATTTTTACGTCTTCCCTATTTGAGAATCCATTTCTCAAGTAAATATTGTAATTTTTATCACTTGTTCTTTATTGTTATTACGTACGCTCCATTTATTTCTTCTGAAAATGTGTAACGTAACCTTATCTTTCAGCGCATAGTTCTTATGTAGCACATATTTTGCATCTATTGTCCAGTTAGTAGTAATCGTTCTTAAATCCTAATAGTCATCTTCAACAGACATGTAAAAAACAATGCTAAATGTCTAAAAGATAACATAACAATTGTGAACCAAACGACGCAAGATAAATGAAACAAAGAGCTAGTAAGTAGAATGTAGTTGTCCCACAATATATCGCCGTGTGTGCTTATTAGTATGAGTACAACGTAAAAACCGGGAAATTGAAGGAAGTTGACATCACTGAGAATTTAAATAGTTATGATAAATGCTAATTTAATGTGATTTCATCATCTTGTTTTTTAATAATTGTTCCTGTATCAAAGTTTATTCTAGTTTTTCAGTGTTTCCTTCAACCATGGGTATTGTTCGTTGGTTTCCGGGTGCTGAAGGTTCAGTGGTCGTCAAAATTCAGATTTCTCATTTATATGTGTATGTATATATATATATATATATATATATATATATATATATATATATATATATATATATATATATATATANTATAAGAGACAGTATATATATATATAATGATTTATCTACCTCTACCTCTTAATATTTATAGTTGTAAACTTACGTGTGAAAATAACGGCAATATATCGTTTATTGCACAGAATATGAATTATTAAAATGATGGGCTCCGCCGGAAATGTTTGTAGATGAAGAAGGACACGGATAAAAAGTTTCGGAACCGCTGCTCCTCACACATGTGTGTCTCCAACTAAAATGTACGTATCATGTCCTACAAGTGTTGTTATACAGAAGGGAAGAGTTGTGTAGGGTTTTTCAACTCAGATGTTTATGTTTTGCATTTGAAACAATAAACTAATTAAAGCGGAGTAAGATTTTTCTTCAAGTTTAGGAAATAAAAAGAACAAGTAAATGTAACCTTCCTTATACTTTTCATGATAGTGAAATATATGCAATACTAATTATGTATAGGGCAAAAGAAATTAAAAGTAATTAATATTAGACGAAGCCTTTGTTCACGTAAGAAAATCAAATCACTGCTTCTTATTTGTGTAACTTTTCGTTTCAAATAAAGAAAGAAAAGTTACTGATGATAGTTCCATATATGAAATTAAAGAAAGCGTTTATATTTCATGGGCAAGAAAGTACAAACGTCTTAATAAATTTGATTTAATTCACTTGTATTCGTCAATAGAAAGAAATGCATTGTGAAGATTATGTAAAGAAATGTGCGATAACGTGCAAGTCATGCAACCACGTGATATATTAAATGATCAACCTCTCAAGAGCTCCACATTCGGCCAAAATGTTTGAACTTTCCTCTCATGCAAAGTGATGGCAATTCAGCATCCGTATTACAAAGACTAGCGACGTAATGTGCAGAAGGGAGCGGCAATGGAGTTGTAGAGGAAGTGGCGAACTGAACGACTGACGAAACTGTCTGACTTTCCAAAACTACATTAACCAATGCTGACAACCGGAATACAGTCACTAAAAGCAAATCACATAAAATGCAATTAACTGAAGGTAACTTCTGAAAACGTCGTAATAACATTCTAGCAGTATGAAAAGAAGGAGTTGACAATATATGCACTAGAGGAGAGTTAATGGAAACAAAAGACAGAGTTGACATATTTTTTGATTATATACATGTAATAGGTTCTCTACGAGGTATGGTTGCTTGGGATAGTTGATGAAGAGTTAAATATAGTGTTTCACGATTAAGATAAATGTTTCATGATTGCGTTATATTATTTTTGATAAGTTTTTGTTTTATGATTATCGGAGACGTGAAAAGGTATTTTCCTAGATATATATTCCTAGATATATCAAGGAATCAAAATAGAAACCAAGTAAAGAATAGAATAGTTTAATTTAATTAAACTAGACATCCAAACGCATGACAATCTGTATTACAATAAAAAAAATTGTATTGTACTTTGACACAGAGAAACTATTGAATATTTACAGTACAATTTATAACATTTTTGTGCGATTTATGTATTTTATAAAAATATTTAGAGTTCGTATTTACGATTAATATCATGTTCCATTGCATCGTCAACGACAGGGTAAAAATTACGAGGGACCGGGACTCGAACCAGGGACATCCTGCTCTGGCCGCAGGTGTGCTGTCCACTGCACCACCCACCTCGACTCCCAAGTCCGTACGCAACATTCATCCGGCCTGTACCGGTGAACCTGAGTCACATCCCCAGGGTAGAGTTAAAAGTCATGTTCGATTGTTCTGTTGCAATTTTTTTGTTTCTTTTAATTCTTTGTTTCACCTGATGACGACTCAAACCACGAGACGAAACGTTGTATTCTGAAAAAGCACAAAATATATCGTAATCGTCTATAAAAAGGTCGTAAATGTTATTTATTTATTTATTTTAATTATAAATTGATCGCTAATAGAAGAATTTGTACCATAATGGAGCCAGAGCGTGTAATTCCTTATTTTAGAAAATTTCTCTCATCCTTACAAACATTCTTGGAATGTTTTACTTTACAAAACAAGTCATGACTTACACCGTTGTTCCCACAGCTACAACAAGCATTTGCCTCTCAAGATAAAATTGTGCTGGTAACAAAGCAGATAATTTGAGAATTATAGTATACTTCACTACTTCATCTAATGTATATTTTTATGAATACAGATATGACTTTAACTCAATTTTTTAAATACGCAGTTTTTCTTTTATCCGTCTCAATTTATTTTCAATGTCGATAGCGATTTCCGACACGATTCACTGCAAGAGATTCCACAATTTGTATCTCCGACAATTCACCCTTTGAACTATCCCTTGACTATTTCCCACTAAACAGACACTCTCACGTCGATTATTGACCTGGGGTCGGGCGATCACTCTTCCATTATGCAAAGCCCTCCAAGGGGGAGGTGAGGACAACGAAGGGCACTTGTCCTCCATGTGTTTGACCTCCGGTTACCCGTCCTCTCGCCACCGCGATTGAGAAGCCATGCATCAAAGCGTTATCTGACGCATGAAGGTGCGCCAGGCGGTTTCGCGCTCCCTGCGTGGCAAGAGGGGTCAAAGGTAACGCTGACCCGGTCGACGCATTATTGTGTGGACACGGGATTTAGAGGAGAGCCAAGCAACTTCACGAAGTACCCAGTCACGTGATTGAGCGAAAAAAAATGAGGATCCAAGCCATCGGAATATGCACTTCAATGTGCTTCATTCACAAAGATGGAAATGACTTCAAGCAAGTATCTGACGCCAGAAAAAGAAGGATGTACTATACACATAACATTTAAACATTAAAAAAATTTACATTGCAATAAGTTGTGCAAAATAATCGTCCCAGATACTTATATTTTAAAAGAACATTCACCAATTTGTCTAAGTCCATCTTTTTGCAGAGGTGATATAATAACAAGGACAAGTTTCTGGTGATACCCTGATATGTTTTAAGTTACAATGAAGGATGCAATTTGAAGCAACGATTCTCCAATAATCAAATGTCCTTACTGTGTACAAAACTTTTTATCTTGAAAACTACAGTGGTATAATGGATAGTTGAAAACAAACGAAGTACTTACTAATCTGCAGCACGGTTTTCAGAATAACAGAAAAAAGGGACTCACAAAAGTGTTTACATTATTTCAATTTATATAACTCGAAAAAATATGACTAAAATGTTTTTTTAGTCACCAAGATGTTTGCAACATAACTGAATGTATTATAATGTTTAAAATGTCCTCCATTGGCAAAAATACATCGTCAGCATTGCTGCGGAGCAGATCGACAAACGTGTGATATGGTTTCCAAAGAAATGGATTCACAGGCTGCAGTAGGATCTACACGTAATCCAGGTTAGTGGGACGACTATGAGGGGAGGGATATGGGGAGCATTTCTGTTTGAAAACTGGTTTTACAACACAGATAATATTTATAAAATTTTATGAGGTGATGTATTTTATTGAAAGATTACGGTTATATATTTTTAAATAAAATACATTAACTCATCAAGTAAATAATTAACAATTTATTAAATAGTGGCCATATTTATCAATTGTTTAAAACGGAATATACCTATTAAAAGAATAGGGATTTCGTGACCAATCACAAATTATAGAACAAATTTGTATTACGTTCCCTCTGATCACATTATCGCATCATGTAGCGTCGTTACACGTTTGAGGCGTAGAGTTAAATTCTGCCCGCCACGTCTCTCCACTTTCTTCAGGATCTCACGTTTCCCAAACACTTTAATATCCACTTTCGTGCTCAAAGGAAAGGATCCTAGCCATCTTATCAATTAATTGTCACTACTATTTTTTTTTGTGGGGCTTTAGGGCTCGTCAACATCAAAGGTCATTAGAGCCCTTAAAACTTGTACAGGTAGGGAAAATGCAGTTACGCACTAGGGAGAGCCAACATGACTCTCCCCGCGTGTGGGACTCGCCGAATGACTCAGCCATACCCACTAAAAACCCTCCTGAACTACAACTCAAAACTGAAATCCCAACATATCTCACTTTACTAAAAACATTTTTAAAAAAGGGAAGAGGAAAGAGGAAAATGAAAGATACCCTAACCCTAACAGCGTCGGGATCGAAAAGAACAAGAGGTGACCAAGGGAGATCAGAAAAGAGAAAGGAAGGAGCATAGCACAAGTAAGTGGAAGCAATGCCAGACTCAGCTCGGGGCCCCGTGTTTGCCAAACACGTACTTACTAGATGTTAGTCCCCTGGGGCGAGGTAGGAAAATGAAAGATACCCTAGCCCTAATGGCGTCGGGATCGAAAAGAACAAGAGGTGACCAAGGGAGATCAGGAAAGAGAAAGGAAGGAGCATGGCACAAGTAAGTGGAAGTAATGCCAGACTCAGCTCGGGGCCCCGTGTTCGCCAAACACGTACTTACTAGATGTAAGCCCCCTGGGAGGAGGAAGAGAAGAAGAAATAGAGGAAAGAGAAGAGGAGGAAAATGAAAGATACCCTAGCTCTAATAGCGTCGGGATCGAAAGGAACAAGAGGCGACCAAGGGAGGTCAGGAAAGAGAAAGGAAGGAGAATGGCACAAGTAAGTGGAAGCAATGCCAGTCAGCTCGGGGCCCCGTGTTCGCCAAACACGTACTTACTAGACGTAAGCCCCCTGGGGCGAGGTAGGAAAATGAAAGATACCCTAGCCCTAATGGCGTCGGGATCGAAAAGAACAAGAGAATCTCAATTATTGGTTTTCGTTGCGAAAATTAGCTCGTTAGAACACATTTTAATTGGAATCAGATTGATCATGTATTTTTTATAAATTTGCTACTCATATGTTTTATAAATGGAATGCGCTGAATATGTTATTATATAAGGAATTGTCACTACTGGCAAATGAGAAAATAAAAGATAAAAATTAACGTCAATAAACAGTCATTTCACTCTATATTCCCCTTGACCACATAATTCAAGAAAAGGAATTGGAAGGAGAAATATTGAAGTTGTCAGGGGAACTAAGGTATCGAATCGGCATTTGCTTGGAGTAGGTGAGGGAAACCCAAGTAGAAAACTCTGTTCGACTGATCGAGAATTGCAGCCACGCTCTTCCGTTCAGCGATGCGCTGGAAGTAAAAACGTTACCATTATAACTGCATCGGACGAACCGTAGATCCGTATAAAGTGTCAGACAAACAAGATTCTACAATAATGTGTGTTTAGTATTTATAAAAATACATAATAAATGAAAAATACTCCTCAGTTAACATCATATCGTTGTACACTGAGTCTTCGAAAAGTAGAAATGTAGTGCTTCACGCGACACAGACAAAGCACGTGATATGACTCCTCACCCGTCAGATTTCCAACCTTCTCGTACAGGTGCGAGAGCATTGAGAGGCAACTAGCCTTTCTCTATCTCTCGTTCTCCATAATGCTCTCTTCTTCCACAATGTGACACTTTGTGATCCTTCCACAACTTCCTTCCTACACAAATACACACAATTCTCGCGCAACGCTTGCGCTGAGCTTTTCCCCTCGGTTCCACTACATTATGCAACGCTGCACAAAATATACAGAGTGGATTGCCCAATCCCCGGAATTGTACAATAAGCGGACATATTCCCAGAATTGTACACATAAATCTTGAAATCTCAATTATTGGTTTTCGTTGCGAAAATTAGCTCGTTAGAACACATTTTAATTGGAATCAGATTGATCATGTATTTTTTATAAATTTGCTACTCATATGTTTTATAAATGGAATGCGCTGAATATGTTATTATATAAGGCATGGCGAGTTACGAAGAAATCGGCATCGGATAAAAGAGGGATGCAAGCGGTGCTGCAAATTTTCACAAGATTTATTACTAGGTGTTCACCATCTTTAACCAGTTGAAGATCGTCCGTTTCAACATGACGGCGCACCGTCACATTACCGTCAAGAGGAGCAGCAATTCCTGGATGAAACGTTTGTTGCTACGCGAATAAGCCAATGTGGAAGTGTCGAGTATCCACCCAGATCTCGTGATCAAACTCCGTTAGACTTTTTTTCATGAAGAAACTCTGAAGAACACTGTCTACACNGGGGGGGGGGGGGGGGGGGTGACCAATTGATTTGAAATTGGAATTGATGAAAGCATACATTGTAAAAGTATTACCAGAGTTTCCGCAAACTAAATTTACATGTCATATGCAAACGTAATACAAATTTGTTTTATAATTTGTGCGTGTTACATGCACTGACTGAAATGAGTCTTAATACTAGGCGTGTTCCTTGCAGACTAAACTCTTGTGATACTTGTATAAGCGATACAGTGCAACAGCATTGCCGACAGCGCAACTCACGACTAGCTTCTAATGTTATAAGCATGTTGAGAGGAGACAGTAGGCGACGTCTTTCTTTTCAAGACATGTATCTGCTTCATAGAGGATGGTATGGTATTGAGATGTTCGAAATTTGTCTTTTCTATTTGCTTCATGCCATCTATAGAAGGCAAGCCAATTTATATTCGTTTAGAGCTGCCGTTTTCCTTTCGTACGTTGTGTAGTCTATGTACGTTATATGGTGTTTGTTAACTCATTAATATATCCTTTAGTTGGTACTCGGGTTAAGAAGAAGACCTCTTCGAGACAGTTGTTTTTAAGAATTTATCCTAAACAAAACTCTTGACTGGGATTTTATTTTATAACTTTTATATATTTGTTGTTTGTTCATTCTGTCTGCATTAAAAATTTCATGAATTACATGAATTAAAAGTTTCATGAATTATTTGATTTTTATCTTTATAGACTTCTGATTTTGTCTCGAAATCTTTAATATGTATTTTCCGTTTTAAAAATTGATAAATGTGGCCACTATTTAATAAATTGTTAATTATCTACTTGATGAGTTAATGTATTTTATTTAGAAAATATAAACATAATCTTTCAATAAAATACATCAAAATGTATTTTATTTAGAAAATATAAACATAATCTTTCAATAAAATACATCAACTCATTATACACACACACACATATGTGTGTGTGTGTTTTTTGTGTGAATGCAACGAACAGAACAAAATTAACGAGCTAATTTTCACACCGAAGACCAATAATGGAGATTCCAAAAATTTATGTGTACAGTTCTGGGAATACGTCGGTTTATTTCAAAATATATTCTAAAATAATGGTTGAAAATGAAAACAAAAAGGTGTGAATAAGCAAAGAAAAAATAACTCGAAAGTTCTTAACCCACATATTCACCACTAAAAGAAGTTTCGGACTAGTTGGAAACGGTTTCTAGAAAGAACAATTCTCTGAACAATATTTCGGAGATTTTTCTACGAACATCAGTAGTCGCAGGTTGGTAGTAATTTTAGGTGTCTCCGCTTATTTACAATCGGCAATGTCTAAACTATATAAAAGGAAACGGTGGTTACACAATTACCTATGATATGAAAGAGTTGACCTAATCCCATTCGACTGTTAATTCACGAATTTTTGTTCAAATGTTAAAAATCTGGTTTTTGAGGGGGGGATTTCCAAAACTTTTGAATATTCTTCCTACACTTGATTTTGTTAATTCTGTTACTCATTTACTGACGGTAAAACTCTCCTGGATTATTCAATTTTTTATTTGTATTGATAATTCAATATCTCTTTGTCATCTTATAAATATCTATCCCAGAAACTTTGTGTAAAAATTTCAATGTCCTTCGCTAGTTTTGCTAGTATAAATTTTCAAAGTTGACCCGTTAAAAACGTTAAAAAATTGAGCTTTCTTCCTTCCAAACACATTAAAAAAATACTCAGCGACAAGCAGAAAAGTTTTAAGTGATACTTAATGACATAACATTAAATACGCTAAAATTTAATGTGTAATTTGTTGTATTTTGATAGGTAGTAAAATGGAACCGAAAGTTCATACTTGAGTCTATTTCCTTTTGAAACGGACTCCTCTCACGCCCGCCCCCCCCACCAATCACCGCCACTGCCTTAAGTCTACTCTAAGATCCCCGCTCCCATTTTCGAAAGTTTTAGTCGTGCGTGACTTTATCTGCTGATTAATTCTCTGTATTTTCCTTTCAGCAGCTCGAGCTAATCGTTTTTTTTATTTTACTTTACTGTGAATAAGAGAAAGTAAATATCAATGCACGCAAATCCAGCAAAACTTGCGCCACGATTTTGTTGAAGAAAGAGTCTCTTTGTGCGAACAACAGCCAGAGGGACGGAGCCTCGGGTTGCTTCGATGGAGGTCTTCATTGCAATAGACACGCACATGGTTTTCAGTTTCTCGTTACCTCAATGTAAATGTCACAAACAGCATTTCGTTGTATTCAATTTTCACACCAACTGTTGTACCGAGAACCATATCGTACTGTCACAATTTTTAAAAAATCGTACTTGAATTCATTCAACAATAAAACGTACAAGTAAAATTTTACAGCAAATATTCAATCAAAATGAATATTGTACTTTATATAGCATATAGTTATTAATTATTATGACTGAAAGTAAAGTTATAATTATAGATTCTACTTGACACAAAATAGATAATGTAAATGAAAACAATAATATATATTAATAATGTCCCCTAGATTTTTCGTTCCTTTTCTTGGTAAGGGGGTTGAGCAAACCACAAAAATGAAATATTGTACGACAGATTATTAAAAGATAAAATATGTAATCCTTCATTGTAAATTATCACGCACTATTGATAATTGTTCTGATGTCCTGTTAACATTATTTAATGTTAAATATGAAAGAGGGTGAAACTTGCCTTTAACTAACAGACGGAGGAAATTAGTATCTTCAATTTTACTCAGGTAAATAAAATAGGGGTACGGTGCTGTTGTGTCTCCTGGTCAAGAAATGTCTCGCGGGAGGTCGATGTCGAGTTGCGCACCTTGGTCAGCTCCTGCGTTAAATTCCTCCTCTTCGCAGACAACTGAGAAGTCTACGGCCATTCTTTGTCATCCCAAGGGCTATAGCAAGAGCATTATAATACGTTTATTTATTTATTTATTTTTTCAAGGATTAAAAACAAAGATTTATATATATTTAGAATTCAACATTAGAAAGTTACTATATGAGGTATTTTTAAGTTTCTGTCAGATAAACACTTTCGTGAACCTTTATAAGACATTTGTTCGACACCGTTATGTTATTATATTATAGACAATAGTTCGTCTGATTACTTCTTCAATAAAACAATTTCATCCTTTTCCATACTATTTTGTGAAATGTTTGTTGAATTATTTTTGTTGAATTAATTAATTTGAATTTTTTTTATTCACCTGAAGAGGACTGTGCCCACAGTCAGAACATTGTGTTTAAAACTATGTTAAACCAAAAAAAGTGCAAATGATGAATTTTTTTTGTTGATATCATTACAGAGCGTGAAAAGGTGACATGTGGTATCTCACCGTTACAGAGGGCATCGCGTTATAATTCCCTGCTTTAAATCTGTACGGTTGTATTTAGTTTATTTCTTAATTTTAAGAACAGATTTAAGAAATAAATTTAAGAGTTTTTGGATACCAGATAACTGTTGGATGTCAGATGTGCGAATGTTTTCTTACGCTTCGTTGTTTTCCAATACAGACTTGCTGAGGCAAACAAATTGTTAGTTTCATCAGCGAAAATCATTACTAGTAGCCATAATAAATATACCAATACAAATAGAAAAGAATCGTTGCAAGTTGGTGCAACAATTGTATTTTATGGTTTCATTAGCAAGAATACAAATATTTTAAGATGTCTAGTGATCTCAGATAAACCCCGATCTTACGTAAAAATTGTTTTTACCGTGTAAATAAGTGTATCGTGAAACATTTTTAACTAATAGAAAATTGTGTTTGGAATTACCCATCCGACATTACTATATGAAAATATTCTATAATACCAAATATTAAAAATACTTCTTAAAAATGAAGAAATAAATTATTAAATTATTCCAGCTTGAAATAATCGAACCTCGTTATAAGACATGAAAAAAATAAAAAAATATATAAATATTTCTTTTATATATATATAATATATATATATATATNGTGGCAGAACGAAACTTTAGTGCTTAAAAATACACTGGAATTTAAAATTTTGAGCGTCTCGACTAATTGATCTCAGGGTTCCACAATAATTTCTGGGGTTAGCATTTTTTTAGTGAAGGAAAGGGCCATACAATAGTTCCACTCAAGGAAAACGCTATTGACAAATAAATCCATTTAATTTAATCATCATTGTTTCAATTACAATAAAACCCCTCATGCTGTTTCCCCCAAAAGGAACAAACACAAATGGTAGCCAAATGATAACATAAACACTAACACCTAAATGAAATCTTTCCCTCCAAAAAAACTATAAAAAACAGAATTTAACAATGATATCATTCTATCACCGTTTAAAATCTCTCTCACTCTTAAACAAATAGAAATACACTGAATTTTAACACTAGCGTTATTTTATCATTCTTTAAAATCTCCCTCTCTCTCAAAAAAACAGAAATACACTGAATTTAACAATAACATTATCTTATCAACAATTAAATCTCCCTCTCTCTCAAACAATAGAAATACACTGAATTTAACCATGGCATAATTTTATCAACATTTAACACATTTTCAATGCAACTGTCATGCGGAAAAATTAAAATTATAAACCTTATTTAAAAAATAGACGTTTAAATTAAAATCTGTCTTCTCGGTCTTTTAGTACTTAAAATTATTTTTGAAATAAAAAAATACATATAAATCATTTCATTGCATTAGGAAGTAACACGATGCCAAATTGGGATGATCACCGATTTATCATTATACATCAAACAAATGTTATGGTAAGCAATTGCGATATAAAATAAATCTGTTTCGTAAAGAAATAACGAACGTATCAAATAGTTTGTCAAAATGTTTAACATAATAAATAAGTACATAGGAGTCACATATCAATTGAAATTACCATTGCGATTAAAATAATAAATTTTACTTTACACTTTGAAAGAATGCATTACAGCCAGTGTGTATGCATAGATTAATCAGTAAGTTTTTTTACGATTTATCGCAATGTGGTCGAGTCTAGTCTTTTTTCATGAAATTTGAAGCAGATTCCAATAGATTGTTTGTAACAAAAATAAGTAACAAATATTAAAAAATTGTATGACTTGCTGAGCGTCTTGAAATGAGTCAGTAAAGGCTATTGTCTCCCAACTTTTACCTGTGCTGGCGGAGGAAAAGAATGAGGAAAGATTTAGGTGCGGAACTCGACACGACCCTTCGAGAAACCAAAGTGAGCAACTCGACATAATTAGCAGGGATAATCCTTGCGTTCCACTTTCCAGATGCGCAACTCGACCATTCAGATAAAATAGTCTTCTTAAATAAAAGTAAACATTCGTATCTTACAGAATGTCTGTTAATTCAATTTTAGTTAATCTAGTATAATTTATTGTAATTTGTAAGAGCCACACTTGTCAATAATTTTATCTCTGGCAGCTTCTAAATGTGCCAACGTCATGTGATAATGGCAATAAAAGGAAGAAATTATAACCAACAGAATAACTGATTGTGAAGTGTTTTCTTTGTCGACAAACAGTCTGTCTCTGACATCTTCAATAACTGAATGCTGCATATATTAAGACATTTAACAAAAATTTAATGGATTACACGTTCACCGAGAAAAACAGTATTATTGGAGTTAGAACACGTTTTATATAAAATGTTATACAAGATGGGCAAAATACAACTGACGTGGAAAATATGTATAAGGATGTCACGGAATTCACCCTTGTTAATGAACACGAGAACTGCCCATCACAGAAAATGACTTTCCCCCCTTCGTAACATTTGTCATAACACGAGACAAATGTTCAAACATCTCAGTAAATGTCTCAAATTTACCCCACTGGCTTTGAGAAAAATATAATAATTCAACTAACTTAAAAATATTGTAACACTTATTATATTTAAAAATTATTTTTAAGATGATTTTAAAAAACATTGCAATATTTCATTTAATTCGTTTAAACATTTATCTTTACAATGATTTGTAAACAGTAATTCAAAAATATTCCTATTTTGAGATTTACAAAATTAAGGTAGTTTATCGCTCTCACAGTGATGTCAAATGTTGATATATGAAGACTGATTGCTCTATTTCGATATTTGACTTCACATGGAGGCACTTAGGGTCTACCAAATCCTCTTCAAACTATTCAATGTATTAACTTTCTACGCTCGAAACAATTGCAAGCAGTTCTCGCTGTGTGTTCTTGTAGAATTGTATTGAAGTTCAATAAACACTATTTTTAGAACGGAACTACTATGTAAATATTGCTTGAATATAACATATATATTGTAAATATATATTTTTGCTCTCACATATACGTAGGATATAGAAAGTTTTGTAATCGTGAAAAAATGCGAAAGCGAGATTTCGACGGAAATATCCATTTTGGCGATCACTGATTCAGAAAAATTGGTTTTTGGCTGATCGTCCGTCGATCTGTGCGCAGCGATTCTGAGTAAACGGATGAACCAATTTAATTCACATATTGTATCTACGGTAGAAATGACTAGTTGTGTTTGCACTTACTCTAATTTGTTAAACTTTAAAACAAAGGGTACTTCACATGTCAAAGTACTCTTTTGAATGTTTCTCAAAAACAGCTCGTCAAATTTTCTGTACGTAAAGTACAATTAGAATGCACTACGTTCGCAATAGCGCTATTTGGTATAGATTTTTACCTGCTACACTTACACGTTAGTTTACTGTTTCAAGAAGATTGAATAATGTTCAGCAGTATAAATGAACCAAGCAGACACAGAAAACACATTTCGCAAACTGAAATGAAAGATATGATAATGATAAAATACTCAGGAGGACAAAGCACTGCAGATACAAAAATACATAAATTTCTGTCTAAAACAAAATTACATTTACAAAACATTTTTACGATATTTCTAAGACTGATAAGTCGCTATATGTATTGAAATTATATTCTGAATATTTATTTTACTTTCAAATTTCAAATAAGAGACAGTAAATAAAAGACAAATTTCAAATTTCATCTGGCGACTTTGAGCATGAATACGGCACCGGAAGACGACCAAAATATGACGCATAAATACAGCAATGGAAGACGACCAGAAATGACCCTTTCACTATAGAAATTTTTCTCACGGTGCTGCAGACGGAGTAACGTATGTGTAATGGTTTTGCACCACTAGTTAATATACATAATTAAGTTCATTCACTGTACTTACGATATAACCTTAATGAAAAATCATATTTGACTGTTGTAATTTTCGTGATTTTGAAACTCTATATATACGGAACTCCATGAACGTACTAATCTTTGTGATCCCCATTCTCTCATCATTTTATCGTGAATTAACGTAACGCTCGATGGTAGCACCCCCCCCTCAAAACGAGTGTATTTATGGACAACCCCTAAGTGTTTTAGATCAATGTGTTCTGTTCGTTTAGACCAATATGTGATTTTGTAAAACACAGCCAACCTAAGCAATCCCGAGGAATATATTTAACCTTCATTGAATACACCGAATGAAAAAGTTGAGTTACCTTACGATATACATTGAGTTACGTTGTTAAGATACCCATAAGTTAGATGAAAGCAAGAACATCTTTAATTCACTTTCATTTTTTCATTATAAATTCTTTACATCCACTCCGTGTAAACCTTCCGGCGGGTGCATCACCACTCTGCCACTCTGATGTTCATAGCCACGCTACGAAGAAGGAAGTTTTTTTCAGGAAACGCTGTCCACACACGAGAGCTCGCAATGCGCAAAGCGTCTCCCATTCCAATTCTCTCAGAAAAGCGTTCATTCGGGGCACGCACGACCCTCAATGAGTGCGCTTCCACGACAGAAAAATAACGTATATGGAGAGAACCACACAAAGAATATTTTTATGTCTCTTGGTTCTTCTATATCCTACTCGTACTTCAAAGGAAATATACAAGACGTAAGGATGAGACCACTATATTTTCTTAAGTACGTTTACAAAAGATAAACTATTTGTATATGCTGTAGAAAAACGTGATTTTTCTGTTATAAAAATTCTCTAGACGTCTTCTATATATCTTTCAAATTACACACTCTTATTTTTATTTTCAGACGGTGATAAGTACTGTGACTCGTATAAAAGCTAAAACAAATTAATTCCAGTTACTATTTTAAAAAGATAAATACTTGATCCCGGATATATTATTTCCCTACGTGTTTCGTGATTGCTAATATGTACGCTACGCTATAATGTCCAAGAAGTTACAATCAACTGGGTATGAATTAAACGACTTAAATCGGATTCGATTTTCTCCTAAAGTACAAGCCATCTGATTAAGGTTTTCAATCACAGAATATGTATTCTAGCCGTTCGTGTTGAGATGAAACCTCAAGCGCCGAGAAGCTCCCCCTACGGCGCTGTGAGTGGCGAGCGCTGTAAGCGTTGAAAGCAGCTCCCCGAACGCAGGGTAGATGTTTAGGTAGAAAATAAGAGACATTCTAACAAAAATCAACAACTGAAGATCATGAACTCGTCACCAAATTCATTTGTTATGACAAGAGACAAATACGGTGTTGTAACTTCATTCCTCTAAATTCCTTTTTATACCAATGACGCTGAAAATTCATCACGCCAGCCTAGAAAAATTCTTGGTGATACGTAGATACGTTGTATTTGATTGTATGGAAATGATTTCGGCAAAATCAATCAATTCACTCAAATTTCAGTAAAAATTGAAACCTCTTCCTTCCGTCTATAAATACATTTTGGGAGAACAAAAGCTATAGCTTTGATATACGTACAAGGAAAAAAATTGATATTGATATCAGACGGTTTATAAGTTTGAATTTATGATAAAAATAATCCTTAAGAATAGACGTCATACACGAATCGAATGATGGCGTAGAAAGTTCCCGCTTTGAGGACCGTGATTTCGAGTCTCGCGTGAATCATTATTTTCGTTCTTCATTTCCTTCATCATTCAATATCACGTAACCTACTCCAATGCATTCTGAAACTATTAGGAGAATCTGGATACACATTTTGAAAAAAATTTTTTTACCTATTATTCAAGTGTCACAAGCAACAGAATAAATCGTAATGTCCACGCAAGAGAATTAAACGTTTGCTTCGGAAAAAACATTTCTAAGCAAAGTATTTTTAGAGGCGGAGGCAGATCAAAAACTGTCGAATACCTGCAAACACATGACGACATAAGTAATAGGTGAGTACAGAATTAGGAATAAAAAGATAAAACGATATTTGTGGATGATTATAAAATAATTTGCATAACTATAACATCATAAATCATTTGCACGCGCTGCTTCGGGACTTTCAAAGTCAAATATACAGTTTAAATATTAATTTATTTTCTTCAGTTACAAATTTATACTCGGATGTCTTTTTACCGATTTTTTTCTTAATTTTACTAAGCCATCAATCAAAGACAATTACCACACCTCTAACGTGGTCATTATGTGGTTTTCTCTTCATTGCTCTTTTTTCTGCATCAACTCACTCAATTGATTTTTCATGGCTACACTCTTTATTCCCTCGATTGGTCAATACTCCTTACAAGCTTCATTTCGAGTCCTCATTTTACTTATGTACTTCTTAAAATATTAAAGTTTTTATTTTAAATCGATTAATGTACGTCTTTCTTCATCAGTCCAGTCTCCATATATTCTCATCTCTTCAATTCCATTTTCTTCCCCCCATCACGTTCCGTCAT
The DNA here is from genome assembly GCA_002313205.1 of Laupala kohalensis. NCBI lineage: Eukaryota > Metazoa > Arthropoda > Insecta > Orthoptera > Trigonidiidae > Laupala > Laupala kohalensis. The sequence continues at coordinate 190,293 of NNCF01128849.1, read as the reverse complement.
AAACAACTAAGGGACTGAGTTTGGAAAAAAATGTTTGTATTCGTGATATGGCATTTCTTCGCCTAAAATCAATCATCTACTGTTATTACACTTATTTTACAATCCATACGGGTATAGTTGTACTATATCGACCAATTCGCTCACAAGTAAAACTCATTCTTGATTCAGCGTTGGTTATCACCCTCATGGAAATTTTACTGTGATCTAAATTTCCGCTCAACCATTTATCGACAGTTTAATTATTCAAACCCAAATACGACAGAAAGCTCTTCCCCTGTTTTTGTTCCGTTAAATGTATCATTAAATCAAAGCTGCCAGATGGATTACCCCCGAAATTAATATGAATAGTATCTCCAGAAAGGTGATTCTCAAATCAATTGACTATGGACTAGCAATTACGAAATTTACAATTTTTACAGCTATACAAATGAATTCTATTTTAACCGTGATTACGTGTACAAACGTTCACATTGCATAGGGTATAATAATTGTTTGAATTTCTGCAAAGACCTTTGTAAGGTATAAGGTTGTGATGAATGAAACGACAGGAATTTAAAGTAATAGCCACTATCGTGTATTTTTAATGGAACCATATAATAATGCTAAAACACTTATCCTGGGAATGCACTAAGATAATTCCTAGACATACTCCTAATACATATTAACTCGTCATGATGTAAGAAGTTCTCTTATGGTCAACGCAAACCAAACAGACAGACACAAATCATTGTTGAAAATTTGGAAGACTTAACTCACAATTTTAAGAGAGATTTAAGAGTTTAAAATGAGAGAGGGTAATTTAAGAAAATGTTATTGCTCAAAATTTATTTGCTGAATTTCCTTTAAACTAATAATTGTGTCACATAACCGAAACGTATTCTTTGCAACCTATTTTGTTTCCAAAAAGCGAGTGTTACAGAATGCTAAACGTAAAGGAATTTTATTTATCTTCTAGAAAAAAAAAACATTGCACACAATGAAATTAGAGAATTCAACCAAAGAAGAAATGAAGTTATTGCACGTTATGAAAAGTAAATAATGTCGCAGGGAAATCATCTTCAAACATCAAATGTAATATTTACAAAATAGTTATCCCTCATTTTCATTGAATTCCTTTACCTGTAACGTTTCTGTTCTCGTCGAGCCCTAAAGCCCCACAAAAAAAATGTTCTCATTGATCTTTCCGCAAAAAAATATCTCTTTTTTCGTCATCATGCCAACGTGATCTCGCAGGTTTTGAGAAAACAATATTTGCAAAATTATTTTATGAATTTTTGTGCCCATTTTTGACAAAACTCAGCTACAGAGCGAGACAACTACGGACAGCTTTCGTGTGCGACATAGGTTCACAAACTCTGGAGCTGGTCCTCTGCACTACCCTTATGCGAAGAAAGGGAAGTGACCCCAGATAGTTCATTAAAACCTAAGATTCTTATGGAGAAGATTTGTTAAATATTTATTCTTTTATGTTGATATATTAATTTCTTGTGTGAAGAATTAAACATTAACATATTTGTTCTGAATAATATGAGTTTTGGTGTGTTTTCGCAATGTCTCTATAACATATCATGGATTTTCATTTATTAAAATGGATTGATATTGATTCGTAAAGAAATAATTGCCTCTTTTTTAGTCAATTCTGGATTTCGCCGATTGCTATCGGAAGGATTATCTACGAAAAACCGAATACTTTTCTTTTTAGTTTTTCGTGCCAGTTCCTGCACTCAGCTGTGTAATTCCAGGGAATTTTACTCTTTCCCTTCAATGTTCTCCTAACACCCTCATGACACTCCGAACACAGCTGAACTTTGAAACGGGTAACAACGATATAACAAACTATTGTGAAAAAAAAACAGTTACAAACTGCGACCATTCCGATCAAGGGTCCTAAGGCAGAAGAGGATTTAACATTTCAACAGATACTTAAAAATAAAAAGAGTTCGGTACGTGGCTCGCAAAGCCAGAACCTCCACTCGCTTTGATGCAGCTTCCAAATTCTCGGCCTAATTAAAAGCATCCACTGAAAGTGGTTCATCCAGATCAGTTAGTACAATTGCAAATGCCACGAGTGTCGTATTTGGAGGTTGGCATTCCGTGGAGTCTCCGCCTCCCATCTCTTCGTCGACGCCGCGCCGATTGCCAAGTGGGGCGCACCGCAGCGCGGTGGACACTTAACGGGAGAATGAAAAGTGTCGCGCGTCCGTGGCTCGCAAAGGAAACCGACAGCGCTCGGTTGCGTCACGGAAACCGGTCGAGCGGCGGCCCACACGCGGGGAATATACTCACTTCTCATCATGTGAAAGCACGACAAATTATTATCACGTACATAATCATACAGGATTATCATTAACACCTAAATATCAGGATGACCGAGCGAATAGATCCGATGGCAATGATGTATATTAAAATAAATATTGAGAATGGCTTTTCATTAATCTAAAAAAAATGTTGAAAAGAGTAACTATGTATTGCGGGGCACACAGCCATGATGACAAAAATTGTTTTAAAAATGTTCTCTGGATGAGACTGGAACAGTGGTTCGTAACAGTAGTCGTAAACCAAGTGACAGAATTCTCACAGTAGTCGTAAACCAAGACCAGCATGCCGATTACTTTGGAGTTGCATAAAGACAAAGTATTTCAGTTAAAATATATTTGAAATTATTGTGATAAGCGTAAAATTCTAAATGAAATTAAACTTTATCCTATGTAGGCTAAACTTGAGCTACAAATTTCATAACAGGTGCAATAAACGTAAAAATTCCACGGATATTTTAGTTACTTACCGGTTCCTAAAGTAAAAAAATTAAATGTCAATCAGTTTTATGTAAATACGGCTAGAACAGTTGAATGTTTAAATATTAATAAAAGTACTGAAATGATCCTTCCCAGAAATAGCAACATAATAAATCTCTTTTTCATTCCTAAATACGTATATTCTGTGAATTTCACCAAAATACTTGAGTTGTTTTCGAATAATTTCCATATATACACTAACAATTATTTCCCGCATAATAGTATGTGACAAATAATACTTCATACAGATATATCTAGAATTGTATCCGAAAAATGATGATCAGTATTCGAAAAAGATCTTGTTTAAAAAGTTTCTTCGATGTAATAATATTTCAAAATTTTATATTGTTGTTAAATATGGAAAAGGATTGAGATCAACTTGCGGATTCGGATTGTCTGTGATGTAGTTCTTTCAGAATTTCTAAAATAAGCCATTTAACTGTTTTTGTTTGTATGTTTGTTTCCATCAAAATAATACACAAGGAAGTGAATAACAGAATGAAGTAAATCCGAAATCGAATATGTAAACTCCATCAAAAACATTTTTAATAACATAGTTTCCTATTATTAACTGTCTATCAAAAAGATATTGGTTGTAAAATCCCTCTAACTATTAATTAGAATTCAGCAATGGACTGGTTGTACATTTTCATTTCATACTTTTTTTTTTCAAGGCTTTAAAGTGTCAATTCTAAAAGCGAGAGTGAAATCAACAGAATGGATTCCACACAATGCGTCGAATCCATTCGCTGTTGACAATGCAAACAACACGAGCGCCCGAATAGAGAACATGCGAAAATCATTCAGCGCTGACCCAATTTGCTGTGACGTCACTCCTGATGAGAACATGTCTTCTTAATGCTCCATTTGATTGGAGCATCGTGAAGCAATCACGTCCTTCTGTAGCGTGTGTGAAGGAAATTTAATCTTCTGATCAAGTAATGTTTTTAATCACTCCATACTAGATTAAATTTCTTTTCATTCCCAATTCGAAAATTCATTCTACGTACATTGAAATTCCTAACAAGAAGAAATGATCATCAATTTTTAATTTAAAAAAACAATAAGGGACCAATATTGTTCGTTAAAGTTTAATAACAATTCGGAGGATGATGACATTTTAAAATCTTTTATACAGCTGATAAACAAAATATGGCGGTGTAAATAATGATGATAATTAATATAGATATTTTTTTATCTTTACACCGCTTAAAAATGAACTATCACTGATAGAACTAACGACATTCATCATTCTATATTATTTAATTCTCTTAATGATTCACACTCATAAAATAGTTTTTCCAAGACAAACAAAATCAAAGTATTTAAAACTTCTTTTGAAACCCCATCTTGATTTCGATGAATCAGTCGTACATCTCACTGTTCGTGAGGAGTTCGTGGTGAAAACACAATTACGCAGAGATTAAACTCGGTTCAATCATTTCCGTAAATAAATAAGTTTTTCAGTTCAATGAAGGAATTTTTACTAGTTATATCAGTTTCTGACAATGTAAACACATTTTCATGAAACCATTTTAGGTGACTGGTTAAAGTGATGGATTAGATTACATCCTTTTAACGTTTCGGCTGTTTAAATGCATTGTTTGAATGGAAAGTTGATTAAATGGATTAAAAATGTTTTCTCTCAAAATATGAACAAATGTCATACTTGTACTCATGAGACAAACATAAAGAAGGAACACTGACTCGGATGTAATCCAAGAAAATTAAATAAATCAGTAGATTTTCTTTCTAGTATCGACATTCTATGACACAGTATCGACGTATAAACAATCAATAAAAACTTTTGAACGCTAATTGGTATGTGAAAGGTATCTACTCACTATGATTTATCTCCTTAAATCAAAATTAGAAGAAAAATATTATAATTTAATAGTAAAAAGTGTATGAGTTCAAAATAATTAAAGGAGATTATAATATTTTACTTGATCCTTAATTACTGTTCACATACTGTCGTGATGTCCTCGTTGTACGAGAGGAATGCGATGTTAGAGAGTCTTAAGTTATTCATCCCACTTTGATGAGATTCCAGTCGTAAAAATCGTATGGAAGTGTGTTACTAAATAATGCGACCTTACGGATAAACATCATCTATGAAGAAATACAGAAATATAATTGTTTTCAATCTATTTTCCTCAACACCCTGTCAACATAACAGGTATTATGAAACTTTAACTATTATTTTCGCGAAAACTCTATCACACGTCGATAAAATATATGTCTGTATAAAGGAATCCAAATGTTCATTACAATTATTTACAGAAAACTGGTTTTCAAATGTCAAATAGATATTCAAGATTTTTATCTACAAATATACTTTGTAAAACAAATAAAAGTTATTATACATTATTTTATACATATATGATAATAATAATTTTTTTAAATAGTTATATATGACTATTTTTACTATATATATATATATATNTGTGTGTGTGTGTGTGTGTGTGTGTAATACATACTATACTATGTAAATATTCAATTGTTTGAAAATTTAAATATCCTTCCTCTCGTCTACCGTTGGACATGTTTCCAAACATATGTAATAAATTATTCATAGCTATTCAAAATGAACCATATAGTTGTTGGAAATCATGTGTTTTTTCAGGCAAGCAAAATATTTTCTTATTCGAATTGCATCGATGAAAAATCAACGGATTAATTTGCGTACATAATTTACTGTCACGAATAAATTTATGCATCGAAACCAAACTTGTCTTTTGACTCTGAATGCTTTGGGAAATTCTATTTCTAGACAACTCATACCGACATTCACACATCACATTCTACTTCTGGTTTCTGAAAATTCAAAATTTTAAAAATTTTCGAGGTAGAGCGAAAATTTATTACGTAAATATAAGTTAACTTGCTGGCGCCTTTTTTAAATCAATCTACTAGGCAAATGCAAAGCGTTTAAAGTGGAAGATAATTCATGCAATCTACTTGAATTTGCAGGCATGTTGTTAAGGAGAGTGCTATTTAATGCTATGAGGATAAATATGTTTAAAGCGATTGATATTTCAAGCATGTTATGAGGTTGATAATTATATTATATTATAAATTCTTTCTGGAAGCGTTTTTCTGTTTTTTTAATATTTTTATTGCTGAATACATTTTTGGTACTATTGCTATTTTGTTCTGAATTATAGTTAAAAAGTTGAGTGGGAAACACTCCAGATTTTTTAAAGTACCAAGATAAAATTTTAATATATAAGTGATAACATATATTCGAATGTAAAACTAGTAAGTCTTCACAAATTCAATTCGCAATAATTCAGTGTTGTCATGACAACGTTTTTTCTTCTTTTTTTTCATAGATACAAATAAATTTATGGACAATCGAATGAAAGACGCGCGAGCGCCATCTATCAGTATTCATCATCATTACTATTTAACATCGTCCTCTAATGCCTTTTACAGCAGTACAGTATAAAAACAAATAAGCTTTCATCTAAAAACTTATATTTAAGATTTCTGTGTTAATTATGTGATAACAAAAAATTAATAATTTATAATAAAGCGAGTTACTCTTCCAAGCGGTCGACTAAAAGTACTCGCATTTCTCAAAAACCGAACGACCGGAAAACCAAATGCAGAATATAGAATGTGAAAGAAAACAAATAAACAAATAAATTGCTATTCGTTCATCATAAACTGTGATTTTTTAGACAAACGTGAAGAGTCCTCACCATTGTAACTTCCCGTTCATTAAAATGACCAATGCTTCTGTTCGCGACAGAAATATATAATGATATGGTCGGTTGGAATTACGAGAATATAAGAAAATTGTATCTAAAATGTTTTCCAGTAATGGCATCGCATTAACAATAGAAATTGAGAATATTTCTATATCTAATTTTCTTTGACGATTCAATAGACTTTATGATCATAGTATATGACTTTCATGATTCGTATAATAAAAAGAATTTTGATAAAATATTTAAAGTATTGATAAAATTAATGAGGTTTTGAATTTATCATTTTCGGCTCGCTCCCCTGAAGCCCGATTACGGGAATGTCACAAAAACAACCTCAAATGTCCATTTTCATCTGAATAATCATTTTATGTGATAGCAATCAAATATTGGATTGTTATGTTTCAGAATTACATCATTTTCTGTGTGTTGACAGAACTAGTGTTTAATATTAAACATCGAAAAATATTTGACTGTTCGTTGTTGAGTTGTTAATTTAAAAAATTTGGAAAATCGTTAGAATGTCATTTTACCCCATCTCCAAATTTGAAATTTCATTTCAACAAACACATATTGGAATATTAAAATGTCCTTATGCTCAGAGATATTTGCCTCAGAAAGCTAATTCCAAGTGGTTATTTTCAGATTTGTCTCTTACATTGATATGTTCCTATTGAATTAAAACAAAGTTTTCTTCCTAAATGTTTCAGAAAGTTATTTTCGTTTTCAAGTTATGGTGAGGCAAGTTAGTCAAATCACTGAAATGCATAATTGTTTTCTTAATTTTTATTGTAATAAAACACAACAACATGAATAATACTGATAAAAAAACTTGATTTAATTTCCATCTATCAGCTAATAATATAGTACAAACTCAGAGAGAAAAATATTCAGGAACTCGTTTGGCTACTTTGAAAAGCACAAAAGCATGTACAAAAATGGCGGTCGTAAATATTAATCACGAAACCGTATTGAGTTTAGCGAATATACTAATGGTCAAGGGGAGCGTAGACAAGCAAGAGAAGAAGTCTCAACATCTATGTTTTTGTAATGTCTATAAAGTATGGATTTCGATTTATTTTTTGGAGATTTCAGTGAATATGATAGAAAAATCAAATCATGCTGAGATATTCCGGGTACGGGAAATTGGCCCTTTGCAAGAACATTTCGTGAATTTGAGACGATGATATAATCTGTGTTATTTGTTTCTGAGTTATCCTTGTTTCTGAGTTATTTGAGTGATGAGTAAAGTATAGCTTTAAAACCTCCAAATTTAAAGAGTGAAAACTATTCAAGAAATTCTGCACCGATGATTCATACATATTATTAAGATTACAATTAAAATCACACAATAATATTATAGTTTGATATTTAGTGGCATGATACGTGTATGGGTTTTCAATTTCTCATAAATACCACAATGAGGAGGTCAGTACACCGAGTAAGCACTTCTTATTAAGAATGGAAATTTCAACAAATAAATACTCAACTTTAAATGGTTCTGTTATCGATGTTTCAATAATCTTACTTCGGATATCATCTCTTAAGTACAGAGAGACTCCACCAGCAACTCTACTCAAGCGGTCATGCTGAATAGTTTGTAGTTAGATAGTTAGGAAGAGCAACAAATTGAGATGGGACAGAGGGTTTAAGCCATGATTCACTAATCATCACGACATGCGGATTGATTTCGGTGAAAATGTTAATAATTTCGTCATGATGACTCCCGAGGGACTGTCTATTAATATGAGCTAAAGATAGAGCGTGATGGTTGCGTGACAAGGAAGCTTTTAACACTTGAGCAGGTAATTAGGAAGGGGCGGGTGGCTGCTGGTACGAAAGTGTTTGTGACAAACTATGAGTCATGCAGGTATTTCGCGGTCGTCCAGGCAAGATAGTCAATACACACAAGTAAACTCTACGTGAAATACAATGGAAAAAATAATTAATAAATTAAAAACCCAAATTTATTGAAAATTAACAATTAACTCTATGGTCCTAGATTACAGGATAAAATTAAGTTTTTTCATTGCGTTTACTCTATATCTTTCATTACCCTTTTTAACGATTATGGCGCCATCCCACGTCCACACATTCTTCAATGAGAAGCGCTGAACGGCCGCATCCAAGATCTCGCGGCGAACGCGTGTCAGGTCCCCTCGGATCCGATGCGGCTTCCCTTTAGGTAGCGTTTTGCGGCAAACACTTCGTGGAGTTTCCTATAAATTACAAATTTGACAATTATAGGCCTGTTCTTGCCCAGTGTTTTAGGGCCAACGCGATGGCTCCTCGCAATGTCAGATATTTGGACATCAACACTTATCTTTAGAACCACACTAATGGCGAGAGCGTCTGTATCTTGCCCGGCGTTCTCTTCTACACCAAAAATCAGGATACATTCCCTCCGCTGGTATTGTTCCAAACTGTCCATCCTCTCAACAAGCTGCTCCTTGAGATGATTGATTTCCTTATTTTTCTCCATCAGTTGCTAGCGGCAGAGTCTTTGGATTGGGTCCCGCAGTCAAGGTATCCTAATCCTCTTGCCAACCTTCCCAAAAGGATATAATTGGATTGGGTCCCGCGGTCATTTTCTTAATTACTCTGCATCTTGAAAATGGTGGCAAAACCCCACCTCTCGAACAAACTGGTTTTGTCAATTTTCGCAAATTAAGAGCATGTAGAGTCGAACAAGCTTGCCTTTGATGAAGAAAATTATTCTTCAGACTTCAAAAACAAGTATCCTTGCATAATATATTGATCAATATCTTTATTTGAATGTTTGTCTTTTTCTCGCCGACTGAATGTGTTCATGTACATTTTAAAGACATGCTGTACAAGTACAGGTTGATCCCTATTTCCGACTACATTTTAATGCACGGTCCTAATATATTAATTGATTAAATTGAATGGTTAAATATTCTTTTAGTTAAGCATATGACCCAGAATGTTAATATAGTTTGCAATATTTATATAGTTTTCCATATCATTCAACTGCACAATAATGAACATGCCATGCATGGAAATGTTTTTCCTCCCCGTCTCCGGCATGGTACGCAATTGAGCCATGCTCTTCTTACAAGGAAAAACCAAAGGAGCGCTAGAGAGGAAAAGTTGACCGCAGGACCCAACTCAACTATGCCCTTCTGGCCAGGAAAAACTGTTAAGGGATTAACTGGGACGAAAGAGAAGGGAAAGTTGACCGAGGGACCCAATCGACCGTCACCCGCTTGCGGAGTTCCTCCCACTGACGCTCGAAAAAAGATTTCAACTTCTCTTGGACAGCATCTGCAATAGCGGACACGAGTTGTTTAAAATGTCCTTCATCTCGTAAAATACTATCTACTAAACGAGCAGATTCCTTCTTATTTCCCATGATAATAATCAAAAACGGGCAAAGAGACAGGCAGGATAGTAGAATGTGCACAGCAATTTCGTGACTTTTTCACAAGCAGTGAAGTAAACTTACAAAGATGTGTAACAAAGAATATATATAAAAGAGTAAATAGTTTGTGGAAAGAAAATTCGAGAAGAATAGAATAAAGTACAAATAAAACTGTCAGTGAACGTATCTTAAATGTTGCCGCTCCTTGCAATACCAGTGAAGAACTTTCCTCTTCCTCTGCAGCGGCTTGGCTACCTGCCTTAGCATTTCTTATCGCGGATCACCCGGTCGGAACGTCCTCTCTCGACGGAATTCAATAGAATTGTTGCTGATGGCGAATAAATCGATTTTACTATAGCCCATTGCATGTTTTCCGTAGACCAAGTTTATCTCGGAATTCGTCGTACAATACAAAATCGCAACACACCTCACCTCATGGCTAGTCTCATTTTCACCCCTTCTTTCGTTCAAGGTCGTTTTGTACAGACCCGTGGCATGAAGGAAATGCTGGTCTACGGAAGTCGTAATATACTCGTTATTAGACTTGTTTCGTTCCAGTAAAAACACACACAAGACTATTGACCAATCTCTTTTGTTGTTATCCATACCCATCGTGTTTTGTAAGTCATACAGATCAATAGATTCTTTACGTCTTAGCCATGTATTGACGGTTAATTTTCGGTGACGGGTCGTTTCATTTTCCTCCCTCTCTCGGAAGGTAACACGTAACAGATTCAAGGTACGCGTAGTATTTCTTTTCCCGTGAGCGTTGCGGAAAATCAATTAGTAGCGCAGGTAATATAACGGAGAGTTGAGATTGTATTGTGCAATTAAACATTCAAAAAAGGGTTACACACAAGTTATGGAAAAATATGTGATACTGTTCTTGGTGTTGAAGTTCAGTGGTAGTTTTGTGATAAACAACAAGTGATCACCACTTGTATTACACCTTGGAGTGATTTTTCGGGGACAAACCAACACACGCTATTATCGTAGGTAAACTACTCAGCTCAACTTGACGTGAAAGTCCAAAAAAATATTCAAAAATGGGTTGTTTCATGCCTTTTTCAAAATAACTTTGGTTGGAGACATAATAAATTACGAATGTTTTACCAAATGAAACGTCCTCACAGTAATCAAACTAATGATAGTATCGATCGCAAAAATATCAAAATCCGTTAAAAATTCATTGAAAAACTTAATTTGCATGTCAAGTATCTGCATTATGATATGATGCAGACATAGTTCTATTCATCATGCGCCTAAATAATAAAAGATAACATTATTGAGAAAACCTCAGGTAAATCATTTTTTAAACTAATAATTATATCCAAATTTCACTTATCTGTGTCTTTTGTAAATCTTGTTCAAAATACTTTATTATTTACGATTTATCACTGATTGGAATATTCTAGATGCCAGGTGGGTCCATACCCAATACTCTATTGCCTATAGGTAAATAAATAAATAAATACATTTATTGTCAAAAATGCAGTTACAAATTGCATATGGCCACGTGGACATATGAAATAATTTTAGGAAACCTGAAATTCTCTAGCTGGGGCACGTGCGAATCGGACCGTTCCGAGCCTGACCGAATCAAAGAAAATAAATCAGATATGTAGTTCATATCAGTTCTCAGTCATTGATCAGTTCCTGCGACAGAATACCTTAAGATTGCGTTTTTTGATACCTACAGAAATCTTAATCACAAATCGTACCAATTCTGAGTCATGTCAACATGTCTTGATCAACGTGTACGACACTTTAAATTATTTTCTAGTTAAATGGGTCGTTCTTAAACCTTGTCCATAAAAGAATTATTATATGAGTTTTCCGGGAGAAGGAAGACTTTGAGCCGTAATATTATTCACCACTGATACGCTTCTGCGTTTTGATTGACTCACCTGATCTTTTCAGTTGACGAGATAATGCTGAAACCATGTTGGATATTTTTGACAGTAGATATCTTCCACATACGGTCGAGGTTATGATATGGAAGTGATCGCCTTGGTTGATACCATTATCAAATCTCTATTGTTTTGTGCGAATAATAATGCACTTCTGATGATTTACCCTGTATTACATCAGACAGCTAATATTCAAGCACTTACAAGACCTAATACAAAGTTTATTACTCACTAAAGATAACGCTCTTATTACATCCGAGAGTTCCGGACTTCCTCACAGCTCAGCTGTTGGAGGACTACTAGACCAATCGTTCTAGCAGAAATGCACTGCTTCCTTGATCTCCAGCAAGATCCGTTCAATGAGAGAAACCATCGCTACTCACAGCAATGAATTCTGAATTTATGAAATCTCATTTTACGATAATATCTTTAATTACAATGTTGGTGACCAGAACGGCGGCGATTGAAGAAGCAATCGTCTCCCCCATCCTGATTTGTTTTGTTTGAAAAAGTTCATTTTATTCTAGCTTAGTTCTAAAAAAACAAGATATTTACAAAAAAATTATACAGTTGCTATTGTTTGTCACCTTTTTAAAAATATTTTCATTATTAATTGCATATAGTATTAAGAAATATTAATTGCAAATTAGATCATTGTTCTCCTCGTGGTCACACAGTTGGCATCCGGATTTCTGAGACATACTCACGTCAAAATTCCACAGATAAACCTTAATTTGATCGTTATTCATCTATACCCAGTAAAGGAAGTATCGTGTCGCCACCGATAATGGCATATGACCGTACAGACGAAGACACATACTTTTGCACTGTCTACTAAACTCTTATTTCTAGCAATTATTTACACAGCGCCTGAACTGGCATCTCCTGCGCTATGGACTTTTAGAAACGACTAGCCAGTTTCCTATTCTCTTGACATTATTGTTCCTTGGGAAAACTAAGTCCCTGGCTTGCGTGAACGATAAATATGACAAGGCACCGTCAACACGAACGTTTGATCACTCTATCACTGCAGAAAACCAAATATCTAAGAAATTTATAAAGCTAACTGTGGCACTTAACGCCGATATTACGAGGTCATTTCTATGTCGTATATTTAAGATATCATCAAACGTTCTCTCAACGAGTACCTATATCACAGACTATCATAGTTGAACTATGATCAAAGCTAGTGCATTACACGGTCGTATCTTTGATCACAGATATATGACATAGAAATATATGCATGTAATAGCGGTCTAAGAGAGAAAAGGCGCTATTCGCTGAACACGGTCACGTGTTTTGTAAGTGCTACTGCGTACCTCAAAGACATCATCCGTGGCCACTGCTATAGAGTCCTCAGAGAGAAGAGAACTGCCAGCGACGTTCCAGGTCTCTGGGTACGTAATTTCTCATAGCTCGCTGTTTGTGTCGCACACGCTCGGGCTTTTCTCCAGTAGACTCGAAAAGGGGGAAAAGAAGCTTGCTGAGCACCAGCAGCGCCAAATGGGATAGAGCTGTTATTCAAATGATCCATACCTACGAAGTATGGTAATTATGAGAAATTCCGCATTATACCATTCCGTCGCTGGCGTTTTCCTGTTTTTTAAGGACTCTATGATAATTCTGCTTTGAAATGGGTTCGTTCACTCCGCAAATACGGAAATATAAAAGAGTAAAATAAAGAACAAAACTTTGTTAAGAGGAGTGTAAACATGGACATATTTCTCGGAGACAAACGTGGACTCACGAGACCAAAAATATCTAGACATTAGTAATGACGACATAGAAAGCACATGACCCGTAGAACAGCAGAGTGCAGTAAAAAGGAGAACATCGTTCTAGCTCAGATGACGCATCACTAGTTTCCCCATCCCTCCACGGCCCCACACATCCAACGCGAGAGTTCCAGAAGAAAGAGGTCGATGGCAATTGCATTACCTCGCTCCTCATGTGATCACTAGACTGACGATATTCAGGATATTGCTTTCTTTATTTTGACGTGGATTAATTCAGAAGAAATTTTAGTGATGTGTTTTCATTCTGACTCAACGATATATGAAGGTAGATTTTATTAATCGTGCATGAAAATGTGGATTAAGGAACACCGTAATCGCCCGTAAATTAAAATACACGACTTAATTTGGTAAGAAAAGTTTAATCCGAATCGGAGTACAGAACTTCCTCTCCAACAAAAAGTTTTCCCTCGTAGGAGGACACATTTATAAAAGAAGTTGTATTTGCCAACTTTTATTTCCAAAAGTTCAAAGAAAGAAAAAAGGAAGAATAAAGTTCGTCTTGGGTTCTTTTGGTTAAACTTCAGGATTTGCCTCAAACAGAAAAAGTGATACAAGACTGAAAATTACATAAGGCAATATAAATAATTGTACGTACAACTTGCTTTTAGCTTCGATCTTGAATTATTGTGGCATTGCAAAACTAAGGAAACAGTTTCAATGCAACAAGAAACCTGAAAAATTTACATAAAAGATGTTTCCTTCGTTATATTTTACGTGCTATTTCCTTTTGTCACTTTCAAGCGTGATTCTACTTCAGAAAAACGCAACTTTTATTCGTAGTTCTTCGACTTTTACGAGCTTCCGAGCGTTGAAGATTGGCTTGCAACTAGTATCTAGAACACTTATGACACGATATATTAGACTGATTGAAAGAAATTTACAAACACATTACAACTTTATCTTGTCGCCCTCGATTTAATTTAACTCATGTAAATACGATCTTTTCCAAACGTCGCAATATATAAACAATATTTATATATGAGTTCAAAATTTCGTTATCATTCGTAACTCTATAGAACTTAATTTTGTGATCATATTATTCTCTACGTGAAAATATTTTTGGAATTTCAGACCCATTATTTCCCTTAAAACAAAATAACAGTAAACTGATTTTTCAAAAAAAAAATTATTTATTTGTTTACCAAATATACGCCTATACTCAACCCTATTCTGTATCAACATTAAATGCATTGAAATTTTTACTTCATCTGAAATTTAAAAAATCTCTCGTAATTTAATTTACATGCGCAAACGTTGTTTTGAAATATATTTTCATTACAAAATCTGAAATATTTATGTATCATGCATATTTTCATGTTTCAATCTATTATAAATATGACTGAGAGTATGTGTATGAGGGTTCTAATGACCTTGAAGAGCCCTAAAGTCCCGCAAAAAAAATGTGTAAGTTTTTGATTACAATTTCGTAAAATTGGTAGGATACACGAAGTTCACCTTACATTTTGAATTCTCTCTTTCTCCTTCCCTCTCTCGCAATCGCTGTTGTTCTCCATAAATCTGCGTATGACCAGGCTTCACAACACCCTCCATCACACAAACACGCTGCCTTCCACTCCATGGTCCATCGTCTGTTCACCATTCCACTCTCACCAGAAAAAATCAAGAAAGAAATAGACACTATGAAACTTCTAGCATCAAACAATGGCTACAATACCTCTCTCATTTATAATATAGTCACTAAGAAAGTTAGATTATATCACACGAAAAACCTCACATCACTTACTCCAAACAATAATATTCAAACCAGACACGCAATCCCTTTCATAAGCCCTCTCTCACTTAAAATCGCTAATTCATTCAAACATTTCAACATTCACACTACCTTCTTCTCTCCACAAACACTTAACACAACCTTATTATACACTAAGGACCCCACTCCCCACCTCCTCCGAAGTGGAGTGTATGCTCTCACATGTAGTGATTGTCCCTCCGTGTATGTGGGGCAGTCTGGACGAACATTCAAACAAAGGATACAGGAACACGTAAATGCATGGAAAAATAACACAACAGTCTCACACTTCGCCAACCACCTAGTAGAAAACACACACACATTTAACATTGAAAAGGATTTTTATATTTTAGAAGTAGAAAATAGATTTTGGCCCCGGATCAAATTAGAAATTTTAAATATCCATAGTATTCTTAAAAAAAACTTTAACATTTCCCTATTAAATGAACAAATCCCTGAATTTCATTCCCCTCTTATGAAACTAGCCTTCAAATTCCTTCCCACTCATCCCCAACTCTCCAGGACACTGCACCCCACTCCCAACAGTTAAAACCCTCGGAAATTCTTTTCGTCTTCTGTCGCCAGTTCCTGGAAAACTCCGACAGCCCCTTTCCCCCCGCCCC
>NNCF01128849.1:136965-174198 GCA_002313205.1 Laupala kohalensis | reverse complement strand
TCAACAACAACCAAAAATACACTTCTTTCGATACTGTTTCACCCAATTATTGTATACTTTCATATTATGTTTCTATTTTTATTATTGTCATTTTATGTACATTTATATTTTTCAGTGTATGTTACTGACGATGGCTGCTATGCAGCCGAAAAAGCTTTATACCAATAAAACAATGAGGAACATAGAAACACCTTTCAATTTATCATTCTTTGATAATGTTGCTAAAGTTCCAAAATTACCAAGTATATTTCATTTTGTTGATTTGTGTTATTTTATTGAGTATGAATAATTGTGAAATTGTGATTTTTTCGAATATTTTGTTTGTGAGAACATTAATTGCAATTATTGTTCAGAAACTTCTTCAACATTCAACAGAAAAGTCTTCAACATTCTCAAAATATAGAATTTGAACACTCTTTGACTACGTATTTGAAATAAATTATTGTAATTTAATTACCGTACTGTGAGAAAAATCAAATTCTGAGATCCATCGGATTTGTCTTAAAACTATGTGATACCACTTGTATTAAGTTATTACGGTACTGCGTAGTGTGCAATGGAAAATTCTTTTTTTTATTATTTGATTATATATTTATTGCATGATTTGACGGCTCTGACTGCCGTAATAAATTATGAGCAGTCATGATTATTTTTCTTCATGTACACGTGGGAAGCCCAGTCCCCAGAAACACGTAGAGAGTTGATGCTGGATTTCCGTGAAAGGCGCCGGCCGTTGGATCAACACCGTCAGCGGCGTCCTCTCGGTGGCGTGATTTTATAAAATCAATTGTGATTGGCCTTTTCCCCCCAGACCTCCATCTTGGAAGATGGGCTAGGCGGCAGTGAGGCGAACGAATAATCAGTGTGTGTAGGGGCACGTGAGGGTGGGCCTCGTAAAATTGTGTAGATTAATATTTTATTTGTACTTGTAAATTCTCTAGAGTGTGCGCCCAGGCTCGCACTCCGAAGCACGCATGATGAGCGTGCTTCGTAAATTTGTATTTCACATATTAATAACAAATTCTTTACAGTGTGCCATGAGGCATGCTCCGTAGCGGCGCGTCCTCAACGCGGGCTATGTACAGCTTTATGCATCTGCAAGATATTCTGAACGAAGGTAAAATTATTCTTTCTACTTATAAAGTGCTCTTTGTTCGGTTACTTACTGAATATCATTCAGATGCTTGATAATTGTATTTGTAAATTCCTCTTTATCTGTATTTTTATTAAATATTATCCAAACACTTGAATATTGTTTTCACTATATATTTCCTTCGTTCAGAATATCTTGCAGATGCTATTAATTGATGTATTCCTGATGCCTTCATTTATTCTGTATATGTAAAGGGGGAATTGTGTACAGCTGTACCAATATAGTGTTTAGTGTGTTAGTAAATAATAATTAATTGGTCTCTTGTATTCTTAAAGATGATCCTGACTCAATTTCACATCCCAGTCAATCTCATTAGTGGGAATGATACGCCACTAAACCAAGCGAGTAGGCCCAGAGAGTTGATTAAAGGAATATTTAATTAGATCGAGCCGTTAAATCCGGTTAAATTAGTTGCCCTTAACTTTGAGAAAGTAGAAACTAGGAGCCCCAGGGGGGTGGCACGTATCAAAATGTTATAGAATTCAATGTTTGTTTTATACATAGCACGGAGATTGAACTCAATCAAGGACTATGCACAATTTTGAGATCGGTTCGTTATCAGAAAATAATGAAATACTGCTACCGAAGATTATAAATCGAAAACGATTACTTGCAACTGCTTCTGAACAAGGAGTAGACCGTGTAACATGATACCTCTGTCCAATCTTAACTTATCGATAATCCAATACTCTCATTGTTCCAATACGATTGCTTAACGAAGGAAGTTATTTCATTTCGACAAAAGACGCTCAACGTTTCTTGGAATGGAGGACTTGTCCTCTCACTGACTTTCTCCCCCTACTCCTTCATCTTCTCTCTCTCTCTCTCTTTCCCTCGCTTCACCAAACTCTTTCTTGTTCTCTTCAGTCTCTAGACTCACTCACTTCCGCCGTGTTGTATCTGTGTTATTTCATCCCAGTGAATTCTACGTTGCTCAAGAGATGTCGACCATGAATGAATAATATTATTTATTCATCTATTTTTTAAAGAACAAATATAATAGCCACAGGTTTTCATTTGAACAAAATACTAACTTTAACTCACTTTACTTATTTCTAGGATTAATAAAGTTTACATCAAGGATATAATCCTGTTTTGGTCAGTATGCAAACTTTGACACAACATTCAATAGTGGACAACAATCAATAGCGGATAGTGTCTGTTCGACTTAACTCTTATTCTATAAGTAGTCTCTCTCGAAAACAACCACTTGCTTGTGATTTCCATAATTGCGCAATATACTGATTATTATAAAGTGAAAACTTAAATTTAAGAAATTATTCACATAACCAAGAGCAAAAAATGAGCAACTACTGAAATATATAAAATATTGAAATAAGTTCAGGTTTTTTAAACCTACATCTAATCCTAGATTTTATGCATAACTTGAAGAAATACTGAGCACATACTGAGAATATTTGTTATTCCATTGAATAATGAAACAGATCCACATTTTCCTGATACTACAAGTACTCCTTGGTTTATTTTAAAAACTTTATTTTTACATTAATTATTTTAATACAATCAGGTAAACCGTTAAAAATCTTAGATGCTAAATAAGAATAAATAGTCACCTTAGGTCCTTAGTATACTGGTGTGTTACACAGGACAGGGAATTTACTTAACATTCATGATAAATTGACGTATATGATCACACTTTTGCATTATTAGGTTTCAAATCAATTAATAATTTGGAAGTAGTTTTTATCACAATTAATAAAACATATATAATGTAGGGGAATGCCGATAAATATAAGTAAAATGTACACTCGTGAAAAAAATAAATACAAAAATAAAATTGTAGTAGAAACGTTCGTTTTGAAAATATCGGAGATCTTTTTCGATTTTCACTTTTTTGTTGGATTGTTAATTGTGATGTAGCGTTCATCACCACATGCGTCAACATGATTTTAAAAAGCGCTCATGGCACAGTTGATGTAAGATAAAGAGGTACATATTGAATCAATTCTCTGCGTGTGCATCATTTTATGCGGCAAGTTTTTCAGATTTGAGTTCGTAACTTCTCATCTTCCCTATCATAACTTATGTGCTTCCTCTTTGCAGTCAGACTCACCACTGGTCTATTTTTCTGAACAATTTCCACCTTTTCCGGCTCCCTGTGACACAATGGGTATTCAAAGGGAAATTATCAACGACTCGAGTGATTCAAATGGTTTTCCGTTGTCATCTAGGAAATACATTACTGTACTACAGAAACCAACAAAATCAAACCTCATGAAATGCCATTTTGTTCTTTTATTCGAAAAAAAAATTGTTTGATTAAATTCGTTTTATTTACTTTGAAAGCTCATTTTTTAATATTATACTTCTAAAGCGATGAATAACTAATCCGATAAGGGAAGAACAGTAGAGCCTCATTCATCAGACCATCGTTTACCCGAATCAGTTTTATAATCAAATTATATTTAGAAACTCTTTTTAGTAAAGCGTTATAAAAGTTTTTAATGTGGAAGATTGTGTGATTTGTATGGCAAAAAATTGGTTACGTAACTTGCTTAATTATATATACGGTTCAGTTACATTTTGATTAAATATATACAATGTATGACACAAAACAGAATATTTCATGTTGATGTATTTATTTAAATATTTCCTGTATCGTTTGATAGCCGGAAGAACAATGTGTCACCTGCATTGTACTTGATGTGTAATGCCTCATCACCAATGCGTTTTTTAGTACTCTGTTTTGTAGATTTTCTCGTAGATGTTAATACAGAATGAATGTAATTGTTCTCCGGTTTTAGTTTGTTTCCCGTGTTTGTATTGTAAGGATTTTCGCTTAGCCGGATCGCATTTAGTCATGTTTTACTGTATGACTTTTGGTCATAAACTGCAATTTCATGTATCTTTATAAACATTTTCATCATGAACATCGGGAGTCGAGTGAGGGAAATTTATAATATTTTTATAACTGTATTTCAAATACACACGATCTCGATACGGAAAACCTTTGATTTCATTTGTATATTACACTATGTTTTGAACTTAAATTGAAGATGTGGATAAACATATTTTTATAATTATTTTCCTGTGATGTTCAAATGACTACTCATTCATGATGTCAATTGTTTAAATTGTAATAAATTAACAACGAAATAATTCTAGTTCGAAAATGTTATCTGTTATTTTCGATCTCATACTCGTAAAAATAACGTGTACCAATGGCAGAGGTTAAATTTGTTTTTAGAAGGAAAAACAAAAGCAATACTTGTGTCTTAATCGAAAGACGAGATGATCCCTCGAACCAAGGACATCGAGAGGAACATGCCAAAGTTAATTAGTTCTCAAACCAAGTAGTTCTATAACAGTTCGAAAAATATTAAAAATTAAACATTTTATTTTTCATTCACTATCATTTCCGTACAGAACTAAAACAATACAGATTATGTCGTTGCAGTTTGAAATTTTAGAACAATCAATCTTCGCTACGTGTTCATGACAAATACACGAACCTCAGACACTTGAATCAGGGCAAGATGATAAACGGAAGTGCAATCAGGACATATTCTTGTTAGCGACTCGCCATTTTCATCCCACTCGTTCGATTGGGGTTGCGGTCGACAGAGAAATGAGAATTTAGGGCTCAATATTCCCAGGAAGCACATTTCCCACGTATGACAATGTGCGTGGGTGTAACTTCCTGGAACCTGTAGCATTTGTTTTACGCATTGAAACATACAGCATCGAATTTCTACTCAAACATTTCATGTTATCTATAAATTATTTCCCCTGGAAACATACATTTTATGTATAAATGTGAATTATTTCTTACTCGTGCTAATTTTAATTTAAATTACGAGATTAAATTCTTGGAGGAAGATTCGTCTTAAGGGGATAGATCTCAGGGAAGTGAATCCCATCGCAAGAAACGTTTATAGAGGTAACAAAAAGACAATACTACCACAATTAAGAGAAAAAAACTGTCCTGTCGTTTACACCACTGCAAACAACAAAACCCAAGCAATCGGACTTACTGGAGTACGCGCTAGTTTCGAATGTTAAGCATGATCTACATAGAAAACCCCACTTGGACGCTTCCCGGATGCCCTTCAAACGAGGACAAATCCGGGAACACATGGACGAATCGCAACCCCGAAAATGACTTGTTTGACATGGGATGTAATATTGTTCAAATAAAAAGAAAATAGAATAGGAAAATTTCATGTAATTTTATATTTGATGAGCCACTACGTTGGAGTCTTCAAATAATAATTACCAACCAATTTAATATAATACTTATTGTGTGTGTGAGGGATGGGGGGGGGGGTAGGCCGGTTCTGGAGGTTGCCTAGCGACTGAGATTTCGAGAGCTGCTTCCCCTGAAACAAGTTCATATCATAGTCATTTTCATTCAAATGTTTTTATTAACTCACGAATCAATGAATTAAAATTTTAACGATTTCAACAACAAAAATAAATAAATTAATTTTAGGTTTGCCGAATACATTGATCCATAAATTCGTTGAGAAATTGTTTAGAGAACGAAAACGCTTCCCATAACTCATATGCACGATCTCGTTTATCATAGTTTTCGTCTTCCCAGTTCTCGAAGATGTCGTAAACATTTTAGACAATTTCAAAATTACTTCTTCCGTTGTGTCCCTTTAAGCGTCGTACTGTATCCACATTCCAATAGACAGATATTAAACCTGGAATATAAAATTTTAAGTGTATTGATGCTGCAACACGTAATAGTAATTTAAAAACCGAAATAAAAATTTTTCAATGAATTAGAGTGAACACATAATAGTGATACTAGGCGGAATGAAATAGACGCGTAGATGTGAGCTCGATAAGTGGAAAGAATATTTTGCTGTGGGTATTGCTTACGACGGGATTCTGATGGGACAGAGTATGTTTACGGGAGTGTGCGAGTGAAAAATTAGTGCAAATCACCCAAAGGGAACTGAAAAAAACTGTGACTGAAAATTGTGTATGAGCTGGTGTCGGTGTTTACGTAATGAACAGAGTCAGTAACATTAATTTCCTAGAACGGGGCACACAGAAAAGGAGGGAGAATTTTCGAAAAAGTGCTATTGAGATTTGTGTTCTGAATTTAAGCCGATGTACTGAGAAGTACGGACTAAAACTACTTTACAAGGCAATGTAAAGATATGGACGATGGGACATAATTAGCTAGAACAGCCCATTGTAATGTACTGTGATGACGGAGTGTCCCAACGGCGGCAGAGGTTATGTAGCTGTCTGATTTAACTGTAAATGAGGTTACAAGTAGGCTTCAGTATGCTATTTAAATGAGGATAAATGTAAATACGTAGATTTGTAGCTCGGTCATAATAAACAATTGTGTGAATTCTGTGGGTGGGGAACTACGGCTACAGCTATGGCATACGAGGGTCAAGGCCAACCAGATAAAATGCTACTATATATAGGTATCATTGGCAGAGAGATACGAGGGTAGACATGGCCAGATACATAGTTCCAAGAGTACTACTGCGTGAGTATTCTGTGTATGGTGGAGGTAATAAAACTAGACCTACAGAACATGACGCGGCCTACCGGGCGATATTGCTACTGCGGGTGAACAATAGTGAGTTCTCTGTGAGTGGGGAACTTCGACTACAGCTATTGCACACGAGGGTCAAGGCCAACCAGATTAAGAGATACTACACATAAACATCATCGGCTGCGAGATACGAGGGTAGTCAAGGCAACACAGATAGTTCAAAGAGTAATTCTACGTGTGTATTCAGTGAATGGAGATAATAAAGCTAGGGCAAAAGAATATGACGGGGTCTACCGGACAATCTTGTTACTGTGGATGAGCAATTGTGTGAATTCTATGTGTGGGGAACTACGGCTACAGAAACAGAACATGAGGGTTACAGCACTCAAGCTACACATCATTGGCATACGAGGATAATACAGACCAGATAGAGAAATAGAGTTATTAACATTTGCAGAAAATGAACACGTGGAATATGGGGATCAGCGTCACGAAACCACAAGACAATGTAAAAAGAAAAGTAATGCACAACGATGTTGGGTATTACTGGTCATAGTTCATGAACATGACAAGAGAGTGATTTATAGTGTATTAAGACATAAATATTCTTAAATGACTGCGTCACAGAAGTCTAAATCCGGTGAATAGATATAGAGATATATGTTGTGGAAAAGATTCTAGGAAAACTAGAAGACAGGTTACAAAATATTATGTATATGCAATAGGGCACAAACATGACTAAGGGTGCGGTAGCACGTCACGATAGTGGAACATGCCTCGGTGCGACACAGCGTAGCGACAGCTATGATAGTTCTTCGTCAATGACAGATACGTACGATGACGGTTACGTTACAAGGAATCGATGCAAGAATTAAATGATGAAATTATGATGATATTGAAAAAATACAGATCTCAGCAGGTTAGTAAAGTGTGTAATTGGATAGAGATTTTCGACAAATGTTGAGGGGTTACAATATTGTAAAAGCAAAAAACGAGAGATTGGAGGTGTTACTTGCAGAAGGAGCTAAACTATTGAGGAGGATGTTGTGGAGGACGGAACGCGACTTACACATGGACGTGACGATTGTTATACCCATGCGAGGGAAGAGTGGGTTGAAAGCACGGTGGACTGCGCGACGGCAAATTTAAACTGAAGCAAATTACTGCGTACTAAAGGAAATAATCAGAAAACAGAAGGGGAGGAGAGACTGTCCAGCCCGGATACACGGGTCGGGATTGAGACGACAGTAAAACACACGGCATTCGACAAATTTGAAGAGAACTTCGTTTCTAAAATGAACGCCCAATGGGCACAGATGACGTAGCAAATAGAATGTACTAAGGGCGAGTTAGGGAGACACTTAATGCAGCAGATGTCTTAGTGTATTACCCAAATCGACAAAAAGATAGAGCTCGTCATCACGATCCTACACCAGCACATCAACAGTATTGAACGAACAGTGTGTGGAGTGCAAGACGAGATGGGTCGGCAGGGGTAGATAATGGTGGGATATAGAAAAGGGGGAGATATAGAATAGCATGTACTTCTGGTGATTTTAACTTGAAAAACATTTTATTGAAATAACTGATATTATAATTGATGGTGTAATATGCCGTAGTTTTAATGAAAAACTTGAAAAACATTTTAATGAAATAAATGTAATAATAATTGATGGTGTAAGACAATGCATCTTATGGAGGAAACACTTATTTTCAAAAACGACCAACGTTTCAATCACGAAAGTGATGGAAGTGAATTTGATTTGAAGTAAATTTTCTGTATTATTTTTACATCACTTTCTTTATGGCACAGTATACAGCTAAAATATATTTCACGTCTTCCGAGGACTCATACATGAATCATACAATCGTTGCGCTCAAGAGCCATGTTTTACGTGCTCATGTGCATTTTAAACGAGTCGAGCGAATTCCGGAATACTTTTTATACCTCACTTTTAACTGATAGATGGACATTAAATAATGTTTTTTCATCATTATAGTTCATAATGATGTGTAATAAAATAATCACAATAAGAATAATGAAAATAATTATACTTCCGAGTAATTTGACTTACTTTGAGCGGTAGTCCCACCTGAAGCTGCCTTCTGGGAGCACTAGCTCACTACATCGCTGAACGAACTTGATACAAGTGCCAGTAAAACAAGCGCAAAGCCGATAAGCATCAAGTGGATCACTTCAGAAGCGCCTTTGACCATGAACAGATCTCTGCTGCAGATGCGACCACGCTTGGGGACGAGAGGGAGGTTAGTTCTACCCTTCGTGGTTGCGGCTATGCCAGCGTAATTACTAGGAGTTAAAGGAGAACATGGCATGCATCAGGATTCATTGCAGAAGTAGATTCATCGTGATTAAATATTTTAATAATAAGGCACGACGTGATCGGAACATAAGAATTGATCGCCCAATAATATCACTTAGTTCTCGAAGACAATAATGACTAATTTCTTGGGATTAGATCAAAAATTGAAAAATTAAAATCCTCTTCAAACTTGCAAACGTTTTGATAATATATTATATCATTAGTATATAAAATATAGTATATATAATATACTAGCTGATTACCTGGCGTTGCTCGAGAATTTTCTTAGACTAATCTTCTTTTGCTCAGGAAAAAAATTTATCAATGTTATAAGATCAAAATACTTGTACTTGCTGGTTTTTGAAAACATGTTCAGCATCCTAA
Source organism: Laupala kohalensis (assembly GCA_002313205.1). Lineage (NCBI taxonomy): Eukaryota > Metazoa > Arthropoda > Insecta > Orthoptera > Trigonidiidae > Laupala > Laupala kohalensis. The sequence continues at coordinate 164,852 of NNCF01128849.1, read as the reverse complement.
TTTCTCAAATTCATAATGATATTAATTTAATACAAAAGTTTACTGCATACACTACATCTCGCGGGCGCCGCACCGATCGAATTTTCGCTTCCAATGCATGACGCGGCTGCACCATTTCATTAAAATTCTTATAAAATGTAAACTATTCATCGAAATTATACGATTTAAAAGCGGTTTTTATCTTTGTTAAATACATAAAGCAAATAATTCATTAAATTTGACGATGATTGATTTTCTTCTTCCTAAATTATTCTCTTAAATTTACCTATTTTATCACTCCTATTGTCAATAACGTGGGTATACTTTAGTAAATAGACATATGCTGTCGCGGACATTTTTGTAGAATTCTTTGAGGTGAACAATATTGCTATTCATAGTTATCACCTATCTCTAACCGTTTGGGCGGCGTAAACGAATATATCTCTCTTTATTCCCGATCTAGATAGATAGATGAAATGAGACGATTAAAAAAGTGTTAATTCTGAATGTTCGAAAGAAGTGTCGTTTATAACACCAGAAACTCGAGGTGCAACCAATAAGTTTTTTTCTTTATTTTTTTACCAACATCTATTCAAAAGATTTTTTCAGTGAACAAATATATTTCAAAAGTTCATAAATAAGGCAGATAAGTGGTAGAAGAGGAAGGAAGGACCTCCATCGATCCATAAAGAAAGTGGAATTCACGCATAAGAATAGAAAATGGTTTCAGCCAAATAGACCAGCTTTAGAATTTTTGACAGGACAAGGCGCGATGAATAGCAATCTCTATATTAAAAAAAAAGTATTGCTAAATCGTATGTATGTGGTAATGCGGCTGGTACAGTGGAGAATGTACAATGTGACTGCGAATTCAATGGTGAAGAACGAGGAAGGTGGTTGCCAAAACTGAGACGTAGAGACATATTCAACCCCGAAATTGGGGGCGATATATACACAACGAAGAGACATTCCTTGATTTCGATGAATTTGCGACGGATCAATGTTGGTCCGGCGAGTGGCGAGAATGACCGATTTTGGGTAGGAGAAGCACTCGATCACCACGAGTTGCGGACCTCAAGAAAACAGCAAAGAGGCAAATGAGAAGGGAAAGCAAAAGAACATGAATAGAATTAAGAGAAAGAAGATCAAATAAAAAGGGTAAAGTAAAATGTTAAGAGAGGAAACATTAAGGCGTGTAAACCCTGGTATTGGCCACGTGCTGAGGAACAGGATTAAGGAGATAAATAAGTAAAATGAAAAAAAATGGAAAATTATTTATTTTTATTGTTAAACAAAGACACAAAAAATACATCAATATTCAAAGAAAAATTAGTATCATGAATTGATATATTTTGTCCCACAGAGGGTATTAAAATCAACAGATCTGATTTTTTAAGCGGATTTTGTCCGGTTTTTCTATATAATATTATATTCAAAAGTTAGCTTCCATTCTTCTGTACTTCCATGATATTAAATTTTCACTTTTTTTAATAAAAAGTGAATACCATGAAAAACACATTTTCAATTCAGTTTTCTTTTGCTGGTGCGTAATTACAAATTATTGTAAAATTCAGGCAGAAGGATAAACATTTTTTACACAGAATGCTTAATAAACAAAGCGCGTAGCTAAAACCTCTGAACTCTTTGTTTTCGTTTTACTTTCAGGTTTTGTACTTGGAAACAATATTCTTGAAAACCTTCATAAAGTTTTGCTTCCACGATTCGGTCATTCGATTTAAGTGGATTGTCCTTCCGCCCCACGTAACGCAATTGCACTCTGGCGGACATATCAGTAAGCTTCATAGTCAAGAGTCATGCGAGTGAAAATAAGCAACCGATTTGAGTTGACTTTCTACTCTTGTAATTTATCAATATTAACCATTCTTTGCGGTTTTTTCTCAATGACCCTTAGAATCTTATTTTTCAAATTTCAAGAGATTTCATCGATTTTTTCCCTATTTCTATGCCTCAGACATTCCATAGAATTCACTCGCATGACTCTTGACTATGAACAACAGATATACCAGATATATTAGATAGATGACAACCCGTGATACACTCTGCCTCCAACAACACTTTATTAATTTTTGTAAATAAAGGGGATGTAATACAATATTACTTCAATTACATTTGGCATCGATACTCATAATGAGAGTTTCCTCAGTTTCTTTTAGGAAAAAATGGTTAAAATAAAGAATTCTTTAATACAAATTTACACGGTGAATTTAATCATTTAGTTATTAGCTTAACCATTTCATGGAAAAAAATAGCACATTTACATTCCTGTAGGTTAGCATGAACACTTTTAAGTCCTATTTCTGTGAAGTCGTCGAAATAGTCTATTCATGTATTGAGTGTTCCTCTTCCACCAAATACGTCACTTGACGCAAGTACTCTTCAGGAATATTTTCCTCAGAGGTAATTACCTCGAATTTCCCGAACACTTGAACAAATTGCATTGAAAATGTTAAGTGGTGCGTGAAGGCATAGATAGCCCATGAATTTATTTCGAGCGTAACTAGAGAACAATGGTTGAGGAAGCAGAACATTTTCTGCTCGGTATATGTTTCCACTGCTAAGCTATGTTTTCTGTGTGCAGATATTTTTGCGAATTATATAATCATAATTAATAAATTAATATGATGTATTAATTATTACTTTTCTTAATCTTATTTTCGAATTAAAGTTGGTATTTTAATAAAATTTCACCAAATGATACACACTTTTAACGAAGTGTATAAAATGAAAGTCAGTTTATAATGTCCTACCCTCATTTAGTCTCAAATTAAATATCTCCTTCACCTGTTGGACATACAAGCACAGTTGGACGAGGCAATCTCCCCCCAGACCCAACGTTCTCAGTTAATACCCTGGGTAAGGCAATGGATTTTTCACCAAAGTTATTCCCGTGGAAGATTACAGCCAGGACTAGGAAGCTTGTATATTCTTCAATCATTTCATACATTTAAATTTGGGCTCTTTATTTTTTCAAATGAAAATATGATTAAAATTTCCTATAAGCGTGTCCTAAATAAGTATCATATTTAATATTCGTGTTAATGTGAAATATTTAGCTAGGGAGATTTTTATGATTTTTTTGTGGCTGCTTTCGTAAGGTGTTTCTCGTCAAATAATACATTATGTTTCCATCCGAGTGCTTTATTTTTTTCATCGTGTAGATGGTAACTCAAAGTTGTTCTCTTATGAGCACGATAATAGTTATATTGTTCATAAATTGTGTGTAATGTGTAATATTATAAACAAAAGTATAAAAAGAAAGAAACTGATAGTGGAACATAGAGCAAAATATATATAAATCAAAGTATATTGTCATCAAAATAAAGAATTCCAAAGGTAATCAAAGACCTCGCTTGTGTTTGAGATTCACTTTACTAAATTGAGCAACTTGGTAATTGTGAAGCTTTAGCAACATTATCAAAGCATGATCAATTAAAAGGCGTTTCTATGTTGCTCATTGTTTTATTGGTATAAAGCTTTTTCGGCTGCATAGCAGCCATCGTCAGTAACATACACTGAAAAATATAAATGTACATAAAATGACAATAATAAAAATAGAAACATAATATGAAAGTATACAATAATTGGGTGAAACAGTATCGAAAGAAGTGTATTTTTGGTTGTTGTTGTTGAAATAAAGAAAGGAAAGAACAATGAAAAATGAATAAAAGAAAACAAATACAGAGTGAGCAAACCGACAAAATTACGTACCTGAGTATTGAGGAATATTTTTGGCGAGTGCGCAGAGTACGCCGAACGGAGGTCATTATATGGAAAGTGAATGGGTGTTGCGGGGTGGGCGGGGGGAAAAGGGGCAGTCGGAGTTTTCCAGGAACTGGCGACAGAAGATCTCTTTCGATGTCAAAAATCTTTTTCCCAGTATCCCTCCATCTGATTGTAAAACTCTTTTACGTGACACCCTAGACTCCGCGTCTTGCCCCCTCTTTGCAAAATCAGAACTTTTCAACCTCATTTCTCTTTGCTTAGATATTAATTATTTTAAATTTGATAATAAATTCTACCAACAGAACTCAGGTCTACCCATGGGTTCCCCCCTCTCTCCAATACTTGCAGACTTATTTATGGATAATCTTGAAAAACAAATTTTTGACTCTGGACATTTTCTTCTACCCAACACTATCTATTGGTACCACTACGTAGATGACGTAATCACTCTTTGGACGAGAACTCACAGACAACTTGACATTTTTACTCAATTTCTCAATTCACTTCACCCTAACATAACCTTCACCACAGAAACTGAAAATGACAATAGAACACTCAATTTCCTAGACCTCTCTATTTCTCTAGTAAACAACCGCCACCAGTTTGACATATTCAGGAAAGACACATTTTCAGACACTACCATACACAATTCTTCACAACACCCTCCATCACACAAACACGCTGCCTTCCACTCCATGGTCCATCGTCTGTTCACCATTCCACTCTCACCAGAAAAAATCAAGAAAGAAATAGACACTATAAAACTTATAGCAGAAAACAATGGCTACAATACCTTTCTCATTCATAATATAATCACTAAGAAATTTAGATTATATCACACGAAAAACCTCACATCTCTTACTCCAAACAATAATATTCAAACCAGACATGCAATCCCTTTCGTAGGCCCTCTCTCACTTAAAATCGCTAATTCATTCAAACATTTCAACATTCACACTACCTTATTCTCTCCACAAACACTTAACACAACCTTATCACACACTAAGGACCCCACTCCCCATCTCCTGCGAAGTGGAGTGTATTCTCTCACATGTAGTGATTGTCCCTCCGTGTATGTCGGACAGTCTGGACGAACATTCAAACAAAGGATACAGGAACACGTAAATGCATGGAAAAATAACACAACAGTCTCACACTTCGCCAACCACCTAGTAGAAAACACACACACATTTAACATTGAAAAGGATTTTTATATTTTAGAAGTAGAAAATAGATTTTGGCCCCGGATCAAATTAGAAATTTTAAATATCCATAGTATTCTTAAAAAAAACTTTAACATTTCCCTATTAAATGAACAAATCCCTGAATTTCATTCCCCTCTCATGAAACTAGCCTTCAAATTCCTTCCCACTCACCCCCAACTCTCCAGAACACTGCACCCCACTCCCAACTGTTAAAACCCTCGGAAATTCTTTTCGTCTTCTGTCGCCAGTTCCTGGAAAACTCCGACAGCCCCTTTCCCCCCGCCCACCCCGCAACACCCATTCACTTTCCATATAATGACCTCCGTTCGGCGTACTCTGCGCATTCGCCAAAAATATTCCTCAACACTCAGGTACGTAATTTTGTCGGCTTGCTCACTCTGTATTTGTTTTCTTTTCTTTTATTCTTTTTTCATTGTTCTTTCCTTTCTTTATTTCAACAACAACCAAAAATACACTTCTTTCGATACTGTTTCACCCAATTATTGTATACTTTCATATTATGTTTCTATTTTTATTATTGTCATTTTATGTACATTTATATTTTTCAGTGTATGTTACTGACGATGGCTGCTATGCAGCCGAAAAAGCTTTATACCAATAAAACAATGAGCAACATAGAAACGCCTTTTAATTTATCATAAATTGAGCAAATTAGCTTATTGAACTTTATACTTACTACATAAAAATTTTTCGTTAACGATAATTTCTGCCCCTTTCGATATTTCAAAGGAATAACATTTATATTACAGTAACAAATGCTCTTTCAGGAATTATAATATTAACAGGCAAATTTTCAAAATATATTTTGAAGCTGAAAACGTAATTCGGTCGAAAAGATCGATTGAAATCCATCATGTTTAATATGAGTGCTCTTGGCCTCAATTTAAAAAGAAATCGATTTTCTAAATTCACATCACGTCCGTGAATATTATTGAATCGTTTAACGAAAATTAGTAGCTACTATTATCAATATATCATCTTTAATTTGTGGTACATAAATCTGTGTCAATTTATACCATTAATTTATTTTTCGTTTTAATTTCTACCTACGTTCCTCTAGTCTTCATCTAGTCTTCATTGAAATGGATAAAACACGTTCAAAAGTGAAATAAATAACATGAAATTATTTAAAAAATAATTAATTGCGGTATAAATATGTAAATTTAACAAAAAAAAACGGTTGAAATCTCGACAATTTAAGTAATTTATAAAACAACTTTTACTTATCAAATGTGTACGCCTGATAAATAGAGAAATAGTTTAATAAGCGTTAAAGATGACGCATGTTAAAAAGGGGTTTAAAGATTGTGACGTAAACAAATGAAAAAGAATACGAAGCGAAGAAAAAGGACCCCTTAAAGCATGTCAGAATGAAAGAATGTTACGAACCACGAAGAGAGATCAAAAAGAGGTAGTTTGAGACAGGAAGATACTGAAGAAAGTTTTCGCGATGTCAACACGAGATAGAAATGTTGAAACAAATCGTACGTTATTAAAATTTCTCATATTTCGTTAGAACAAGAAGAACAAAATTATATTGTACGAGGATGACTTCAAAAATATAATTTCACATGATTCATTCCAATTGATACTCTCGGAAGAGTATTTATTAACTTGATTTGCCATTAAAAGATACGGAAGACAAAGAGAGATCCGGTAAATCTTTTAATGCGTAAAGAGGTTATACATTCCTTCTTCGTAGAAGTTATATTCGAAGAATAGTTAAGACACAATAGATATCACACATTTAAACAACTATCATAACTTTATTCTGTTAAATAAGAATCACGTTAATGGAATGTTAATTCCATTTACGAGTACTTTACAGCTACTTGAAATAAATAATTAAAAACTTGCGAGCTTTTATGGTCTTTGAATAATATTTATATTTTCTGTGAAGAGCTCACTTCGTTTCGACTTATTTCATTAGACTATATAATGAACGTTAATTGTAGCAAATAATTTCACCAATTTGGTGAATATCTATCAAATTGTATTTCTTGCTTCCCGGAGAAGCTTCCCAATACAGAAATTAATTTCATAATTATATATTAATATATAATTAAGATTATAAATTCATTGTTTACATTATGTCGTCTTAAAATTGAATAAAATAAACTAATTTTGTTATCGGAGGATAAATTAGTGTCCGGATCATTCCATGTGATAACAAAATTAGTTTATTTTATTGGACCTGTGACTCAGATTCATATATTTTTTGTAAATTTGTAGCACAACGAGTTAAAATAGAAATGCAAAATTTGAAAATCAGGGCATTTTTCGCCACGTTCTATCATTAAAACTATTGAACTTAAAGATCTTAAATTTTGTACTGTTCGTTTCTGTAGTTTTCTCTTCAGAATTCTATAAGTTTTCACGTAATTTGCTACTTGAATATGTTTAAACTTATAAAAATTTCAAAACATCTTTTTAAACGTATTTAATATCTTAAATTTGGAATTTCTTTCAAATAAAATTGTATTAAAGAATCATTCGACAGCAAGTGTACCACATTTGAAGATGGTTCATTTTGAAATAAATAATTGTGTTTTTCGAAGTATTGAGTTGAAATTGTTTGAAGATCTTCGGATCAGATATTATATAATATTACTATAAATATTACACTAATATAATATTACTATAAATATTATAGTAATATAATATTACTGTACTCGTATTATATTACTATAATATTACGTGTTACATTTTTTCATTATACTACATATAAATATTTATTTAATATTACTATGATATATTATACCTGAAGGTCCCAAACAAAATTACATTTTTTTATGTTAAATAATATAGTTGAAGTTATTTTTTATATACATCCACCCCGAAATTCGACTGATGGAATCCGACCCAATAACCTCCTATTCGGAACTTGATCGCAGTGCATTTCAGCACCTACTCTGAGATTCCATCTGCAGCCAACAGCCCAAAACCACCCCCACCCACACTATGCGACAGCTCGTAAACGCTTGCGGACGGTTCCGGCGTCTTCTACAACGATAACGTCTGTCTCCGGCGCCAGAGCGAACTACCGCGTAGATGGCGCCACGTTGGAGAAACAAGCGAACGCCGTGGAACTGGAACTTAGAAGAATCCAGCAGAGAACACGTCGGTTCAGAACAGAGACACTGCAGAATTTCATCCAGACTCTCGACTTTTAAAACTCAAGTATCATACACCAGTCAAGCGTGATTAATGGCCATTACATTTCTGGTATAATTTTCACATTCATTATAAGAATTTCGCAAGTAAAATTTTGACATTCGTACCAGAGGCGAAGTAATGGATGTTGATATAAAAAACAGTTAACGACTTGAAGGCCGCATTTAACATGCAACACACGTCACTCAATTCTCGATCTAACTAAATTTTCACGTTTAAAATACAATTTCGTTATTCTGAAAACAGTTTAATTAGTAAATCTAATTAGAATACGTTAGAATGAAATATTAAAACGTTTAGTAACATTTATTTTAGAACTAGCTGAATACCCGGCTTTGCACGGGTTAGGGAGAAACAATAATATAAATATACTACATAAATAAAAACAACAAATTATAAAGCACAATAATACACTACTTCATACAAATTTAAGAATCTTCTTTATTTAACACCTGTTTATAAACTACATTTTTTGTTTCATATCCAGGAGAAAGAATATATAAATTTTTAGGCGAACCTACTCTGGAGCAAGCAACATAAAGTTGCCCGTGTCTAAAACATGGCGATCTTAGATCAACACCACAAAACTTTAAAGACTGTCCCTGTGATTTATTAATGGTAATTGAAAAAGCTAGCCGGACTGGAAACTGTAATCTTTTAAAGTTGAAGGGAAGATCAGTTGGGATTAGAGGTATCCGTGGAATAAAAATTATTTCACCTTTTCCTTTTCCAGTTAAAATGACTGCCTGGATTATATTTTTCATTAATTTTGTCACACACAATCGTGTCCCATTGCAGAGTTTTGGTGGATCTAAATTTCGCAATAAAATGATTGGAGATCCTACTTTAAGTATAAGGCGATGTTGTGGCAATCCAGCTGGATCAAGTGAATTTAGGAATTCCGTTGGATAATTGACGGCTTCGTCAGCATCCACTACGGTATCAACCGATTTATATTCAATCACGTCTCCTGGCAGCATGGCTAGTATCTCCTTGTTAATTACATTAACATCATCGTTCTTAGGAGCAAGAATGGCTCTTTCTCGCAACCATTCTAAATTTTTATAATTTTGATTAACGTTAGGATAGACTGCTTGTATCATATCGCGGACAGTTTTCACCGATACACATAAATCTGATGACAATTTTATCATACCAGATGCTTCAATAACTAATCTATCTTCTCCAATCTCCAAAAGTTTATTTGCAAAATTTTGAGCATTCCCATCTCTTAAGAGGATTCGCATGTTTTGTTTAAGGCTAATTTCTTGGACATGATTCCATAGAACAGAATGTTTTAAACAGGCATAAATTTCATCGGCTGGAGTCGATTTTGGAATGACAGGCAGAGTTTGACGGAAGTCTCCACACAGGAGTACCAGAGCTCCTCCCATTAAACTGCAGTTTCCTCTAAGATCTTTAAGTGTTGCGTTGAGGGCCTCAAGAGATTTTTTATGAGCCATCGTACACTCATCCCATACTATCAATTTACATTCTATAAGAACTTGTGCCTGGCCGCTTGTTTTATTTATATGACATGTGGGATTTTCTTGTCGGGAAATATTAAGTGGCAACTTAAGGGCAGAGTGGGCTGTTCTTCCTCCTTCCATTAATGTCGCTGCAATACCTGAAGATGCAACGGCTAGAGCAATTTCTCCATGAACCCTGATTTCAGCGAGAACTAAATTAATTAAAAATGTTTTTCCCGTGCCACCAGCAGCATCAAGAAAAATGATTCCTCCTTCTTGTTTATCTACTTGATCCATTATTGTTTCGTACGCGAATTTCTGATCTTCATTAAGAAGTGGCTTTTTATCCGCGATGTATGCTTCTAAGTCTAAGACATTGTAGCTAGTTTCACGTATATAATCTGGATAAAATACACCCTCTTGATGTTGTACAGGTGCAAAAAGACCGAGTTCCACTAAAGTCTTGTTAACCATGGTGATACACTTTTCCTCCAAAATAATCAAAGTTTTATTAAAAATGTCGGAGTTAAACGTAATATCCAATGTAGGATTTTCACTTCGAACTTTAGCCAGTATATCCTCACTCATTGATTCTTTATATTTTTCCCATAATGTTTTTGGGTTAGATGGATTACAGGAGGTTATTATGATGGCAAACAAAATTCGGATTTGTCCTGGAAGAGAAATCAAACTGGCCTCTCGCAATGAGTCATCCCAGTGTTGATCTCCTTCTAGCAACCCTAAATTCTGGCAAGCTTCTCTGAATGTCTCACATATTTCTCCGTTTACCGTTCTTAATTCTGCAAATGAGCGAGGTCCTCTAATGGTATGTAGAAGCATTCTTAAAAAATAACATTCGGCGTTGTTAGGATGGACTGTGTAGACTCGGCCCAATGCGTCACATGAATAAATATTATGCTCAGGATCAAAGTTGCCCATTTTTCTTCTACAAAAGACTTTCCTTGATGTATTCCACGTATAATATCTCGGCAATTCTGAATACAATAGTGTTCTTGCAAAAGTATCCTGCTGGCATAGTTGGAAAAATGCTGTTAAAGTTGTGTTTGGCGGCTGATCAATCACTCTTGCGGCACTATCAGTTGAGAAGTATACTCGTTGACCGTTTTCTAAATGAATGCTAAGGTGAACCACAGTAGGATACCGTTCATGAATTGAAAATCCGAAGATTCGCCAAACAGCTTCGTTGCTACTGACGTATCTTCCCAACTGATAACGCTTTACTTCATTGTTGGTGTCTTCATTGCCTACACCAAAAACTGCCATATCAGAACCTTTATTAACATATTTGCAGATATACTTAATAGATTTGACACTATTGCAGTATTCTACGTTAATATGTGCGTTAAACATTTTTGATAATAATGGAGAATATGGTACAATCCAACTGTTATCCACGTCTATTTCCACGTTGCTTCGCGTCTTCAGTATTGCCGTAAAACCTCCATTTTCTGGAGCTCGCCGTCTATATAAAGGATAGCCGTCGTTTCCTGTTTGTGTATCTTTAATTAATTTTCGAGGATAGTTTTTGGTGCATTTCCCATCTTTCATACATGGCGAGTTCCGATTTATATTTCCACATGGTCCATGGATCATATTTTTAGTTACCACAGCGTATAAATCAGGATCTTCTTCTTGGTTAGGAAGTTCAGCAGATATAATAGCGTCGATTTCTGTTGGTTGAATCTTCCTTTTCAACCAAAATAAATTATGTGAATGTGGTAAACCTCGTTTCTGCCATTCAATGGTGTACATCCAGCATCTCACCTCTCCAAAGATGTGACCTTTTGTTATAATATTAATGAATTTTTGTTGCTTTTGTTTAAAAACTCTCGCAATTAAATCGTGGCGATCACTGGATGACTGACCGTTGATTAGCATTTCTTTAATCTCTGACCAAATCGGGTTGCAGGTAAACGTAATAAACAAATCTGGTCTCCCGTATGTCCTTACATAGGTCATTGCATCTTGTGTGTACTCATGCATGTGTCTAGGACTGCCCGTAAACGTCGCTGGCAAAATAACCAAAGTGCCCAGATTCTCAATATTTCCGTCATTTGCTACCGCATCTCTTAGGTGAATATATTGGTCCACTCTTAATTTTTTTTGATTCGAACGAATAAACTGAAGACGTTCACTTTCAATCTTTACATACATATCCACGATAAATTGATGGAATAATTGTCTGCAATTTATCACGTGGTTGTGTTTAGTACCTCGTATCATTAGACGGTAAGCATAATAATCCATAGCAGATACCTTTGCACTTGTTGGAATACCTGTTGTTGGATTAACTTGCCTCAGATTGAAATGATACCCATCTTCACCATAAGGAAATAAAATAGGATATTGTAGAGCATCATACGACCTGTGCGTTTCGCAAATTCGCTGCAATGATCCACTACGTAATTGAAGCACGATATCTCGCTTTTCAAATTCATTACCCGATATCACAACTGCAACTTCATCCACTACAGGAGCGTTGAAGCGCCGTTCATGCTCTCCTGCTGGTTTTCGATCTGCTTTTATAATAATTTTATATGCATCTGTGGGCATATGATCAATTGAAGTTTCAAACGTTTTTATGTAAATATTGTGTGCATGGAACATTTGTTGTAAATCAGATACAATCTCACGTCTTGTTCCTGAATTGTTGGCGCATCTTTGGTCGGTCTCAACTTGGTCGTTTCCAATAAAATATAATTGTAAAAATTTTGGTTGCTGATTAGGCAACGGCAACAACGATCCTGCTTTATGGTATATCTGCCCTTGTACTGTGAAAGTGGATTGAAATCCAGGCTGATTAATAACAGATGTGGCTCCAAATGAGGTCATTTGAAAACATGAGTTGTATTTTCGGATATTACTCAGAAAATGTCTTGACTGTGGTGTATCACCAGTTGTATATTTTAAGAGTTCTTGTGGTAATGGGTCCAGTTGGTTAAGTTTTAATTTACCATTATTGCAGCAAAGACCGGGAGGTTCTGATTTAAACTTTTTGGCTTGGCAATTGCGGCAAATTAAATCCATTTTTCCTATGTTGATACTGGCGTGATGTGCGTAATCTATGTGAGGGTCATAGAATAATGCTTCACACTGTAAATCGGAGTATTCATCAGTTCGTGAACGTCTCGTTCTATCTCTGATTTGTTGCAGCCTGACCTCTCGTTGTTGTTGTGGTTCAGAGGCTCTGGATGTTGCAGCTCGGTTTCGTAGATCATTAAGCCTGGCCTCACGTTGTTGTTGTGTTTCAGAGGCTCTGGTTTTTGCAGCCCTGTTTCTCATTTCTTGGAGTCTGGCTTCACGGTGTCCTGCTGTTTCTGAATTTCTAGATCTTGCAACTCTTTCACGTATCGTTGCTAATCTTTTATATCTTTCTTCATTACTTTCAATAGCTTTACGTTTTTTTGGAGGCATTGTTAAGCAATGATGTTCAATTGTTTTTGTTTATAATTCTAAATTACCAAGTGTCGGTTAAGTAAGAAAATTCTTTTGTTGTGTTTCTATGACAGCAAAAAAGTAAACAAATTACATACATACATACATACATACATACATACATACAAACACTCTCCTTTATATATAAGATAAGAATAGAGAAACATCGGAATCACTCATGAGGCGCGTCACTTGAGTCATTTGTTGTACTCGTCAAAATTTTATATGAAGTGTGTTCTAGTCTATCATCAGATATTCTCGTTGTATTTATGATGACTAAATATTACATTATTTTGAATAGGCTTTTCAATCAATATCCTTTGTTTGCGAAATACTCATAGGATGGCGTAACTATGAGCAAGTTTATTTACGAAGTCTGGAAGAGGGAGAAGTCTATACTATGGACGAAGTCAGACAATTTTGTAGAATAAAGGAGACGCATTTTCTTCAAATTCTAGAACACTAACCTCTGGGTCACACCATAGTTTAAATTTTTTGTGTACTTAATGATCATTTTGTTCAGATGTTAAAATACGTGCCAGCAAATGCAGACAATGAGTCACTAATTTTGGAGAAAGGAGGAAAAAAATTATGGGAAAATAGTTAAAATAGGGATATAGGGGAGCGGGGATGAAGTAAAAATTTTGTGAATAAAGTGAATTGAAATTAGAAATTGCGTTCTCTGTCCGAAGTGATGAAACGAAATAGTTTTACTCTTTTTCTCCGACCTTATTTGAGTCCAACAGGGCGCTTATTTAAGAATTCTGATGTTTAAAAAGAGCCGAAAGCGAAGTAATTGGATTATGGGAAAATTAGCTGCTGACTAAAATATTCGTGACGCAAAAGTAGTCGAAAAAAGATAAAAAGTTTTTTTTAATTTAATTCTTAATTTGGGTTGAATATTTTCCATTTTTTATGAGGTAAGTTAATATAAAATGACTAAAACTTATACTTAATGCACATTTTAAATATCGTGTATGCTTTTTACCTTAAATACATATTTACATTACTTTGTAAATACGCATCACATAATATTTTAAATATAATTCTTCAGTTTCAATCGCTCTGCGGGACCATTGCCTATGGTCGAAGAAAATAAAACTATTTTGTTCCATCACTTCGAACAGAATCACAAAAGACAACACCTGAAGAAACAAACACATAAAACCACATACCATTGATGCATTCTGGGAACCATCCTACCAAATCAATGTATTCAATGTAGATCTTATCATGATCGTGTAGTTTGTTCAAGTTCGAAAAGATTGATAAATAAACACGGTGCTCCGCACAACGTACTTTTGCTTACACGTAATAGAAGGTATTAATTCGTGCTAAGACAATCGTAACAATCTCCACAACTCATTAAAAATTATAGGTAGACTCCCGGTCTGTCACAACTGATAAGGGAGGATTGACCATTCCAGAAAAAACACGACTACAACATGATATCTCCCACACTGTCAAATTTGGCACCATGCCCCCGAATAATATATCTGACAGACGACAGTGAAAGTTTCTAGGAATCGATATAATCGGCATAATTAACGCGTTTTAGATCCTTAAACAAGTTGATAGTTTTGAGTATGACGGGCAATGATGAGTATTTTTTTTATTTGATCGGGTAATGATATAGATCTATTGTTTTGGAGATGAGTAATGGTTCTAAGAACAGCGTCGCCTTTGCTTCCTTGATAGACGTAAATAGCACTACTTCCTTGGTAATGTCCATTCCTTTCCATCAACATCTCATAAAGCGTACCTTTTTTTAAATCACCCTCCCTCTCATTCATCCATCTTGACGTAGGTCGACCTGTACCCCTTTCCCCACTTTTGTAATATGCCTCTCCAATTCTCCAGTTTACTAAAATACCATATTTTCTTGTTAGTCCACTTCTTCTTTAACAAAAGATTTCACACAGGATCTTCTCTCCTGGGCTGAGTTCAGTATTTTCTCTGTGGCTATTGTCAGTGTCCAATCCACCCATACAGCAGGTTTAATCATAGTATTGTCCAGCTTAGTGTGGTCACGTTATTTAGTTTCCTATGAAAACGTACAACACTACAATGTATCCCTATGTAATTTCTATATTGTGTTTCCTCTTCAACTTTCTTCATTGTCAACAATTGTCATAATCTTTCTCATTTATTTTCACACTATTTATGCGTTACCTAGTTAGTGGTGGAGGTAAGAAGGTTTCCGAGTACCAACCAATTCAAAAAATGAGTTAAAAAATAAAAATTTGCTTGATCCGTTAAAAAAATAAAATACGATTGTTACGTTGGCTCATTATAGACATTAAGTAGTAAAGAATTCTGACAGAATCGTAAATTGCGACATGACGGGTCAAATATTCAATATAGTTCCACATTCCGTTTAGTGCAGGCTCACTCCATGAGGAGTCGCAACGTTCTCTTGTTTAGTTTTCTCTACTTCCTTGCACATATGAACCGAGAGCGAGTATCGTCATCAACTTTTGCAAACAAAATAGAGTCATACATACTAATTCGCAACTAACCCCTAGATCCTTCGTTCTTTTTCTGCATAACTGGGCGGAGAAAATCAAGCAAATAAATTATCGTACATGGGAGCACTAAAAGGTATATTGATAATTCCATATTATTTCATCTTTCACCTCTTCCCTTCCGAGATAATAGCATTTAAAAATCACATCGAGAAAAGACGCTGCTAGGCTCGTTTATTTTAAAACGATGGCGTTTTAATTCCAGACAAATGAAATCACTGACGCGTCTGGTTCGTAATAAACAATTTACAAATCCATAGGGAATTGTGCGTGAGTTACGTAATAATCCATTGTGTAGTATCATTTACTGTTCATAATTGTTCTTATGTCGCGTATAAATTGTTAATGCTAAAAATGAAACAAAGAGAAACCTGCCTACAACTGGAAAATATAAGGGTAAATAGTGCCTGTCATTTTACTCGGGTAAATAAAATAGACTCGCTACAAAAAAATAACATTCATATTTATTCAGAATATAGAATAGATTCAATGTTTTTGTCTAGTCTAAATATAATAATATATTCCCATAACTCCCTACTCCCAGTAGATAGTAGTTATATTCCTCCTCTCAAAATCCTTTTCCTCTTCATGAATAATCTCTGTTGTTGTATTATTATTCCTCTCGTCAAGTGCTCTATCCACAAATCGCCAATCGGCGTGTGATGACTTTAATTGGAAAATTTCTCCCCAAAAGAGTCGAGGCAACAACCGTTATTTTTCTCGTACCGCCTCCTCACGCATGTCCGTCCGTTCTGCTCCGCATTTCCACAACTATCTCGGTTTATCCTGTTTGTACATTCCTCTGCCACAATTAACTCCCGAGAGGTGACACGGAGGAAGCAAAGGTCAAGGAAAGGCCACGAGAAACAAACGAGTGTTCTTTCTTCCATCCCTCTTCTGGAAAAAGAGAGCGGCGCGCCGCGGCGCATTGCGCTGGAGCGAATCAGAGGCGGCCTTGGAGTCGCTGCACACGCCACCACCCTCGTTGCCATCGCTACTTACGTGGGCCCTCTGGCGGTTGCCCACGGAATTAACTGCATCTCGGCGAGAGGAAATAAGCGGCCGACAAGAATCTTGTCACGAGTGACTTGATTTCGTAAACAAAAACCCAGCGCAGGTAGAGAGTTAAAAAAAATAGGAGCCGAGAGATCTTAAATCCAATCCAAGATACAAAAGAAAATGGGTAAAATTCGAGAACATAATTTAAGAACATAAATACTACAACATTGTGGAAATTTATATTAACAGTTTAGTGATACTGAAAATGTATTGAAATTAAATTTGAATGAATGGGTTCTTAACAGTTTTTATTCTCTCATTCAACGAAACTTATTCAATTCTTTAATTTTATATTAAAATTTATTTTGAATAATTTGTCAGTGAGGAAATATGAATAAAACAGAGAACATTAACTTTTATAAAGAACATTTTTCTTTGATTAACAACGTATAATTATAATTTTGTTCCAAAATTGATCACTCCATTATTACGGAAGTTCCTCTCGAAATCAAAGGCACGATCTTCACAGTTCTTAATTCTTCAAAGATTTACCAGTCTTCTTGTAACAAAAAATTATCTACAAAATCAGTTAAAACCCTATGATCACATGGAAGAAAACCTTTGAAAGCATGCAAAGGACCATCCTTTCACCTTAGGGGTAGGGATGGGGTAACAGAAACAATGTACACTACTAAGCCACATATTAGTACAGATAAAATATATTCCTATCAAAAATAATAATAAATTATAAAGGCTATGTAAACGGAAGTTTTTTTTTTTTGAATGAATGGTTACAAAGTATTGTCTCATATTGTGCAATGCGACATGTCATCTCATAAAAACTAGCGCTTTCAGTGGTCGTCCGTAAATTATTCAATGATGCACCTTGTTTAATAACGTTACAACACGAGGGAACATTATTTACGTTACGGTTTATAAAAAATATGGGGTGCTTTTAACCTTAAGCTTTGCACTGTGACCCATTTACTCAACCTGTGAAAGCTCAGAGCAACAAGGAACGAACAATTGTCTTAATTAAATCATAGTATTTCTCCACATTTCCGGAGAGTAATAAAATCTCTTACCGCAGGATAGAGCGAGTGGTACATAACAATGGGATGAGGGGTGCTGGGGACAAGAGGTATCGTTACAGATGCGTTATGGAGGGGAAGGTGTACTCAAAAGTTGTAATTTTCGCAAAACATAATTTGTGCACAGTTCCTCACATATTTTTTGAAGATGTATCAACAAAATGGTACACAATTTTTAAATTATCAGCATGTTTCTCTTTAATTTCCCAAGCATCTACAGTTCAGCTCAAACGAAACATTTTATATTCAATTCTTACTTCCCACTGTGTCCGTCATAGATTCCTTCCACATATTTTCCTCTCACGCTTTAGCACCTAATACTAGTGACCTTTCTAACACAGGTTACTTTATCATGTGACTTGTCTAAATTATAAGACTCGTTTAAAATTAGACCTTGGAAAGTGCGAAATGGTTTCCTCGCTCAATAATTTTCATTAATTTACGTGACTTTTCAAACATTTTGAAGTTTGAAGACTGGCTAATTATATAGAGCTTTCATCATCAATATTTAAAAACCGCTGCGCCCCTAGCTCTCATCCACACAGGTTATTTCTCAATTAACTATAGCAATTAATAACATTTTTTTCACCATTGCTAATCCTACTTTGTTAAAATTGGCTTCTTCGAACAATAACAAACACCATCATTTTCCAATACACCTGAACATTTGTTACAACTTCAAATTTTCACACCTCTCATTAACCATTTAAGATCCATTAATTTATTTTCCATTAATTTTTAATTGCGAACATACTATAGTACGTAGAACTTTCACAATGAAAGGAAGGTATCGTTAAACTGTCAATTTGTTTTGCTGTACCTCACACACGATGATTACACTGATGTTACAAATTGCTTTCTGTAGGCAATTTTATAACCTACAAATTTTATAAGAACTATTTTTACAATAAAACGTATCGCTGAAGAAGTATTTTCGAAAAAAACATTTTTCAGGACCTTTGACCTTGAGTAAAATTTATAGTACAAGTGGAATCGATGAGGACATTTGATATTTTAATTGAAGTGATGCCCAAAGATATATCCCAAATTTCATCTCTATGCGAATTTTTGTTGAACTTAACATTTTTTTCTATCTATTTTTCCTAGGCTACTAAATGTTGCCAGCATTTCGCGCCAGATGGTTTGACCCCAGAATAGACCCTGTACCCATTTTGCAGCAGGCGGAGTAGGACTGGATGTTGAGGTGTGATGAAATCATTCCTATTAATCATTCGTTATTTGATAGGTTATTTGAAAAAAGAAATGTTATGTGGGAAAGATGAGAACTTGGGATGTTATTTGAATAATTCCTAGTATTGTACATTCATTAGGAAAAATATAAAGAGGAAATTCTCCTAATCATTTTAATAGGTTCGAAATAATAGTATGTAGGCCTCAAGTACTTTGATTTTTGTAAGCAATACCGATTTTTTTCTTACAAAAGGAAATATTATGGCTCCATAAGAAATTCCTTAAAGTGTTTTGAATACTTTACCAAAACAGTCACTAATTGTAGAGTTTGTGTCTTTTGCAGAATTCCGTTTTGGGACACTCCGTGACTCCACTTTTCTAACAGATAGAAAAATACTACTTGACAAACAATTTTAACGTACAAAACACATTTGGTAATAGTGTTAAGTACATAGTTCATCCAAGGACGTTTTTAATACATATTTACAGTAAAATATTCAACCCAGGGAATTTTCAAAGTAAACGCTGACGTTCGTCGGTGATACCACAGACTCGGATCAGATCTGAGATCGTCCACAGACCGGGAAGTAATTGCACCACGCTGTCCAATTCGATTCCATAAGCTGGATAAATATTCATGGTTTTGTGATCAACAATGATAAAATGCAAAACAAGGATTCTCATGTAGAAGATTCAAGTCGTCCTACGCCATTTTGACGTATGTTAGAATGACTTTATGCAAAAACATTTGTCAATATAAATGTATTAATTTGGAATTTATCAGACAAACATTGGAATAGTATATTTAAATATTGGCATATCAAAACAACTATATGACAAAAACAAACTTGTTTAAACTTATATTATGCTAGGGACCACCACGAAACTTGAAGATTAAGTTACTGGAATTTTTACAAATAAAGAGTAAGAAGTGAAATGAAATTTCTTCCATTTTATTAGCAAGAAATACATAACCAACAAAGGCGAAATTCAGTCTGCGCGTTTCAAAATATGAAAATCTTCAGATTTATATTAGGGAACGAGGTACTACTCGTTTATATTATTATCTGTTCGCGTCTTCTCTCCTTGCGTAATATCAATCTATAAGGCAATTTTTTTCAATACGCTTCGAGGCATTCCATCTATTGGCAGGTTAATATACCGAAACCATAGTATTTAGAAGAAGTTGATGTTAAGTTGGTCTCAGTCGCAATGTTTTATGTAATAGCATTCTGTACTACTCTAAATCGCAAGAAGTTATACAAAAACAATTGGAGTAAAATGTTTCAAAAAGTTATTCGAAAGCAGTAGTATTGTATACGTACATATTATTTTTAAGTATATTAAAAATATATATTAATTTATAAAAATATTTATTTACAAGACGATTATTTGTATCAAAGTAAACATATTGTGAATTGTAGATGTGTTCACATTTGCACTGAAGTCGAAATTAGAAGCGTCCCAATATCATTATTCAATTTATTACTGCAGAACAATTCTCTGTAAAGGAACTATTACTCATATTTCATTTACTTTATGTCATCTCTTATGTTCTATGCACTGCCTTATTTATTCTCTTCTCAGTTGATCCATTTAAATTGATTATACTCTTGTACCATTTAATTGTTCAGGTTTGTTTCATTTTCATTAGGATTTTGGTTGACCATGCACAGCGTTGCCTCGGAAACCTTAATGATTGGAATGAATTCTTCTTCATTAAATTAATATAATCCTGACAAGGGTAGTTAAAAATAATGAAATCAGATTACAATGCCAAGGGCGCGTCGAAATTGATCTTGCTCTGCACTCATTACTGAACGTTTCACTGAAGGTAGAATCGCAGACAGAATTAAAGCTCAAGCAAGTTTTTTGTGGGGTTTTACGGCTCGTCGACATCAAAGGTCATTGGAGCCCTAGAAACTCGTACAGGTGGGGAAAACGCAGTTACGCACTAGGGAGAGCCAACATGACTTTCCCCGCGTGTGGGACTCGCCGAATGACTCAACCATACCCACTAAAAACCCTCCTGAATTACAACATACCAAAACATATCTCAAAACATACATCAAAACATTAAGGACAAAAAATGAGGGGGGACAAGGAATGAGCAGTAGGACAAAAAATGAGGGGGGGGACAAAAATGAGGAAAATGATAGATACCCTAGCCCTAATAGCGTCGGGATCGAAAAGAGGTGACCAAGAGAAAGGGAGGAACCTCTCACAAGTATGTGGAAGCAGTGCCAGACTCAGCCCGGGGCCCTGTGTTCGCCAAAAACGTACTTACTAGATGTAAGTCCCCTGGGGGGAGTTTACTCTTCGTATTAACTTCTTTATAAATAATTTTTGACACAATTTATATTGTAGTTACTAGTTATTATTATTCACAAAACTAACAAAAAGTTATTTGAATGAAAAAAAAAGAGAATAAAATTTGAGTGATTTAACGAACATTTGCGGAAAGAACTACCTTAAAGAAAAAGACAAGAAAGAAACCGACAATAATCGTTGATGGATACACAATGAAGTATGAAATGAAAGTTTTCTCGTATTTTCAAGTTGACAAGTCAGTGTACCTTTAAAATAAAATTCATTTAATAAATAATTTATTGTCAAAAACAGCAGAACCGTTTTAAACCATGTGAAAGCTACCTAATATTTTATAAATTGCTTCATTTTTATCGTATTATGTACAATACCCTTATGGCTGTTCCACGACACAATTGATGTGTTTTCGTTTTTCTGTGCGACTTATGAGGAAATGGGACAAAAAACAACATTGGGACAATTCTAAAGGTGCAACTTTGTAACTGGCCTGAAGTGACGGAAGAAAGTACGATTATTGGCGAAAACTGGTAGAAGTACATATGTATTGTTGACAAGGTACGTGCTGATAGAGAAAAGTTGATTGTGAAGAGAGGAATCAATCGACTGAGGATCAGGAGATATTGTTCCGAACTGTAATTCCAAGACCTGAGTTAATATTGATCAGAGTAAGAACTAAAATTGCACACTTGCAGTAACCAGAGAAATTGTGAAGTATTTGATATGTATAAAATGGTAATTTAATGTTTGTTTGCTGATTAATTAAAATCGAGGATTAAACAATTGAACAATGTCTGGGACTCTCCTGAAATGAATTTCTGGTTACAAATACGCCCGAAGAGTTCAAAGAGAGATTAATTCCCAATTGTGTTTGTCTTCTCAATTAGTTATACCTCAATGTGAACCCAAGTTGAAAGCGATTATAATTAAATGTGAATCAGTTGTGATTTCAGTTGTCTGACTTATTCAATACAAAAGGGTAGCAGCTCATATTACAGAGTGATCCCGAGTTCTTGGTAATAACTTTTAAGGGTTGGTACAGGACTCTGTAACAATCATTTATTGTATAGGAATGTATGGACGCAAGTGACGTGCTGAGGTGCAAACAAAAGAAATAAGACAAAGTGTTTATTGACAGCGTCGTTAACAATTACTTTTCAAAATTGTATCTATCAACAGTGATACATTTTTGACAGCGTAGGTGGTACGAATGGCGTTCACATTCAAAGGTGTCAAATATTTCACGCACACGTACAGCAGCAACGAGATCCTCATCTGAGTCAAGTAGAGTCGCATAAAAAAGACTATCCAATGTTCCCATAAAAAGTAATGTTTGCACCTCTCCTCGTCACTTGCGCCCATTCATTCCAATACAATAAATGATTGTTACAGAGTCCTGTACCAACCCTTAAAGTGTGAATCATGAATTCGAAATCATTCTGTTCATGGATAATTAATCGATTGCAAATTGAAGTAGAATAAACATTTTATAAATACAAAGACGATAAAAAATATTTAAAATCCTTTTGATGATCCGCCATTTGAATGCACATAAAAAATTGCTAAGGAGCAGTTCATAACTCCAACATATGTGGTATATAAGAAAACTAATATACTTTTGTACGATCACCGTTACTACGCGACCACCGCTAGTTCACATAAGCGTATTTTTCGCTGCACCATTTCTCTCTGTTTTGCTCTTTTTAATTTCTACATAGTTTCTTTTAGCTTCACACTTTTCTTCTATATGCATTTTCCTCTTTTTCCTCCACCTTTCTCCGTTCCAAGCTGTAAATTCGCGGTTTTCTGTTTCCTATGACCAGATCTTGTTCCTGTCGATTGCTTACATAAAAGAAAACTATGTCCCAGTGAAAGAATATGAAACTTCACAAATGTACTTTCATTCCAGCACCTTCTACGATGTTTTATGAAAACGTTAACTTTACTAAAGGTATACTCGTGTTTCAATTTACATTGACTTATAAATTTATATGCGCAACTTTCACGCCTACTACGTTGAACCTTCCTCAATGTGATTAGAAAACTAATAGGTTATTATTTCAAACTTCCAAGTTGAAAGTAATCTTGAAAGGCGAATATTTAAATATTTTCAAAAATTAACTTTAATTTTGCCAATCTCAATGAAACGACGCCTGTATTATATTGAATTTGCGATTGGTCTACAAATGTTGAAAAACAAATACGTACGACATAACAAATTCTGCTGACACCATATTGTCTCATAATGAACTTACCTACTGACTCAATCACCATGTTTAATTTTGGTAGTTGATAATAATTTTGATAGTTGATTTTTAATTTTGATAGTTGATAACAAAGTTTAATTTTGATAGTTGCGTCCTCTGCGCACTTGCCAAAACATTTACCTCAATAATACAGTACGTAATTTTGTCGGTTTGCTCACTCTGTATTTGTTTTCTTCAATTCATTCTTCGTTGTTCTTTTCTTTATTTCAATAATATTTACACTTCTTTCGATACTGATTTTACATCTCAATTATTGTATACTTTNCCTCATCACCATCTCCTCCTCCTATCACCACACCCATTTCTTCTCCTGTCCTCGTTCTTTCGCCTACTGCTTCCTTATCTCCCACGTCAACTATTCCTCCATTCACATCTCCTGCCGCCCTCATACACAGTTAAAACTTGCGCTCAGGAGTTCGAGCTGTGGTACTCGAAGGTGACAATCGCGTTCGGGTGCATTGTGCGGGCTTGAACCGGAACTAGAAGCTGTACCAAATTCAAATTCCCCTCCTCAATCTAACGTCGATTCCAATTCTNTCGATTCCATTTCTCGTGAGTCACAAACTCTTTGCGAAAATAAAATAATTATATTTCATCATAATGTCCAATCCCTTTCAAACAAATTGACAGACATTGAAATTCTGGTACACGAAAACCCATTCGATTTGCTATGCCTCACAGAACATTGGCTTTCAACTAAAAACATCAACGATACTACTATTTCTAATTATTATTTAGCAAGTTCTTACTGTCGGCAAAACTTTAAAGGAAAAAAATCCCCACGGAGGTACGTGTATCTACGTTCGTAATGATATTTTATCTTCTCCACTGCCAGGCTACGAGTACTTCTGCGTAGATAGTGTGTTCGAATATTCTGCAGTTAATCTGACCGACACCGGTATTGTTGTTTTGTGTATTTATAGACCTCCTCAATCAGATCTTGACAAATTTTTTCGGAACTTCGAAATTCTTTTAAAACATATTACACATAAATCTACTAAATCCATCGTTATATGTGGTGATTTCAACATCGATTTCTTGAGTACACCCGACTCCGCACATTCACCAATTAATCGATTCAAGAATCTTACCGATTCCTTCAACCTTATTATTATGATAAACGACCCCACTCGCCTCTCGGACTCATCTCAAACATTGCTAGATAAAATTATAGTCAACAATGGAAACTCGTATTTCTCTGAAGTGCTTATCGTCGGATACAGCGATCACCTTGCTCAAGTATTGACAATTAATAATAAACTAAAACCACTTAAAATCCTTTATAAGTTTTCAAGAGAATTTAACGACACAAATCAATCCATATCCATAAATTATTTGCGTGAAGAAACATGGAAAGATGTTTACAATTGCCAAAACACCGACGACAAATTCAATGTATTTATCTCAATATTCCTAAAACATTACAACTCTAGCTTTCCAATAAAACGCAAGTTAATTAACACAAAGAAATACAATAGATGGATCATCCAAGGGATAAGAATTTCTCCAAAAAACAAACGCCGTTTATATTATCTTTCAAAACTCTGTAACCAACCACCCGATTTCCGTGATTATTTTCCTAAATATAAGACTATTCTTCGAAAAGTAGTCTATGCAGCTAAAGTTGTGGAAAACGACAGGCAGGTACTAAAATCGAACAACCGGNAAGTTATGGAAAACGACAGGCATATACTAAAATCGAACAACCGGATGAAAGCCATGTGGAATATTGTTAGCAATTACACGTCAACTTCTGAAAATCGCGAAGAAAATGTTTCTTTACTACACGATGGCAAAATCGTAACAAATCCTCAGGACATCCCAAATTTGTTTAATTCTCACTTCTCAGAAGTTGGTAAAATAACGAACTCAGTATATCCAAATCAATGTCCTCCAATTATATCCACCCACAAACCTTTACACAAGAAAGGAAACAAACTTAATATTGGAAATTACCGACCAATATCTCTACTACCCACTTTCTCAAAAATCCTAGAAAAATTGTTCTATAAGCGTCTTCTAGATTTTTTAATCAAAAAATAACATTCTCTCTGATGATCAACACGGTTTTAGGAAATCATTTTCCACTACAACCGCCATATTTTCCTTCTTAAACGAAGTTACCACATCTCTAGACCGTGGAGAAAATCCTCATGTTTTTTTTTTCTTGACTTATCCAAAGCATTCGATGTCATCGATCACGGAATTCTCCATTCCAAATTGCATTCTTTAGACATTCGTGGACTTCCACATCAATAGCTAACTTCTTATTTAAAAGATAGATATCAACAGGTAGAAATATCATATCCTGGCCTGAGTTTTGCTTCGGTTTTCCTTCGGGTAGAGGCGGATTTCTTATACAGGTTCTCTAGGCTTTGTCTAGGGGCATGTTTATTGTAATAATAAGTCGTGAATTTAGTGTAATTTCAATTCTTTTGATTTTTAAACACTATACTCAGAATAAACTATAGTTCGACAATAATTTGTTCATGTATATTTTTTGCATTAAATTACAAACATATTGACATTTTATCAGTATTATATCTCGCAGCTAACTTTTTATCTTATTTAGGAATTTTTGCTGAAATTTTTTAATCCGCCTGTGCCTTGTTTACTTCCGGTCACTTGTTTACTTCCGGAGAGAAAAATTAGTTTGTTGTCCTCCACGTGGTCATACGCAGTTTGTACTGAAATTAAACGTCATTTGTATGTTGCTCATATATATATAAATAAATTTATTGTCAAAATACAGTACAAACTGCGTATGACTACATGGAGGACAATAGACTAATTTACTCTCCGGAAGCAAGCAAAGGGACCATTCCATCAATTCCGATCAAGGGCCCTAAGGCAGAGGCGGATTCAAAAAATTNTTTGTATATATATATATATATATATATATATATATATATATATATATATATATATATATATATATAAACAATGTTTAATTTATCATTGTTTCATGAACTAGTAAACATGCAAAAACTTCTATTGGGCGTCTTTAGGAACATCCGATCACCGGTAAGAGAGAACTGTCTAGTGTCTGCATTCTATTGGCAAGGACATGAAATGACCTGAAATGACCCCACAGTGCTACGCTGAGCTTGGGAGGGAAGATTCAATCGTACATTATTCGTTTATTGCAAACAGACAGAATGCATTTATCACATTTTTATTTTCTTCTCATCTATCCGAAAATAAATTAGACAATTCTTTGGGAAATCGTAAAATCAGTTTCTTTCTGGTCATTGTCCTAAGGTACGGTTGTGTAAGCCGATCATGATATCCCGTTGAAGGCGGACGATATTGCACTCCTTTGTTCGAACGGAGTCTTCTGAGTTTCAGAGAAAACCACTTTGGAGTTTATCAGAAGCGGCAAAGGCATGCAAGAGCACTGAGGTGGAGAAACTGAGTGGGTGAGAGACAAAGAAGAGGCATGAATTCGTAGTCTGTGCCTCGTGAGAACGAAGAAGAAGTGGAATTCTTTTATTTTTTGTATTTTTGTGATTAGTAATAAATATTGCTCTGCTTTATCAGTATTTTTTCTTTTAGAGTATTTAGTTTTTAAATAGTTTCATCTTCATTGTTGGTCTTTTAGTTATTCTATGGAACACTTTTGTTCAATATTCTTAGGATGAAGCGAAAATTCATACAAGGCTGTTTCGAAAAACAAAATATTTGGTTGAAACAAAATATTTGGTTGAAATTATAAAAATTCTTTTATAACTCAGCGATACATCGTATTTCATGAATACTAAAATGGTTATACGGGTTTTTTTATTAATGCCGAGTAACAAACATATTCAACGCTTAAAATTACAGCATTAAACAAAATTCCGTAAAGAATCATTTTTCGCATAAATATAAAAATTTACTTTTACTTTTCGACCAGAGTTCTTCCTCCAACTTTGACGTCTTTCGAGCATCCACAATCACGAAACGATAGTTCATCAATTTGTACAACATTTATTGTCAGCAAATGTTCAATTTAAAATATGTATTTACATGACATTTCTCAACATGTCAACACTTTGGTTTCAATCAAATTATAGTTCTCGTATCATAACTTTCATTCTTTCTTCTACAATAAGAATTCTGCCTGCCACGATTAATTGTTTTGATTCATACCGATCATCGTAGATGAGAATAAGCTCAATTTTGAAATATCAAGCTTCCATGTGGATCTCCTGGGTCACTTAGCGGATCTCGGGATGTATAATTTTTAACATCGCAGTTGCTTTCTTATTAATTATTTCTCGCGTGCACATCCTAATTCAAAAATTGTCATATCGGAACTGATTTTTTTCATCCCGATGTCTCTGTTCTATAAATGTTATTAGAAAATTATTGTGTTTTGATGATATTTATCTCTAATTTTTCTTTGTGAATAATCATCTTCTTTTAATTACATTTACTTATACTATAATCAAATGCTTGC
>NNCF01128849.1:98120-136783 GCA_002313205.1 Laupala kohalensis | reverse complement strand
AAATTGTTAAATAAAAAGTAAATTATATTTTAAATGCCATTTATCCCGTTAAAAATGCTGAGGGAATAACGTTAAGAAGCACGTTAAGGGTTTTTAATTAAACTATGGTAGCAAAGAATTACAAGACTGGGACAACAAAGGGAACGGCGCTGTGGAGGAGAACTGGAGGGTTGGAAAATGTATGTGTACACTAAACACACAGGAGTGAACCTCCCAAGGTGTTCCTTTTTCTATTTTTTTTTTTTTTTCGTTTCATAACATCCCTGTTAGTAATTTTCAATATATCATGACCAAAAAAGCCAAGTCCCTGCGAGCACGATATGGCTTCGCGCACCGCAAGTTCCTAACCCTCGATGTAAATAATTCGCACAGATTCAACTCGAGTAAATAATAAAATGGGGAAAAGCGAGTGCGCATAGCTATACTAGGCGCATCAGTAGATGCAATAATAGCCGCTTCATTGCACACGACGCGGCCCTGCGCGGCGCTATCCCTGCACCCACCAGCAGTCCACTCCCACCGCACGAGGTCACCACGCATGATTGGTCTCAAGTCCCTCTCTCTGTTCTGCAACACATTGCAACGACATAGCGTTCACTTCCTAATCACTCTTGTATCAACACTGTAATACACTGTCACTTCACTTTCGTAGAAATTAACATTTTAGAGGAGAGAGCGTGAAGTTCAAACGTAAAAGGTAAGTGGAAGATCGAAACATTCCTTCAGGTAGTACTAGCGTAGGTAGAAATAAATCATTAAAATATCTTAAATAGACGAAAATAAAGACAACATTTAGTAATTGTGACTTCAACTTGAAAAACACACCTCACCGGCCAATTATGTGAAATAATTGCAGTTATAATTGATAGTGTAATTCATGGCACCTTATGGAAAAAACAGTTATTTTCACAAAAAGACCAACTTTTAAATCACGAAAGAGATGGAAGTTTACTTTCATATGTACTAAATTTTCCGTAGTATTTTTAGTCTAGGGGCATGTTTATTGTAATAATAAATCGTGAATTTAATGTTAATTCAATTCTTATGATTTTTAAACACTATTCTCAGAATAATATATAGTTCGATAATAATTTGTACACGTATATTTTTTGCTTTAAATTACAAACATATTGACATTCTATTAGTATTATAACTCGCAGCTAACTTTTTATCTTATCTAGGAATTTTTGGTGAAATTTTTGAATCCGCCTCTGCCTTAGGGTCCTTGATCGGAATTGATGGGATGGTCCTTGCTTGCTTCCGGAAAGTAAATTATTTTATTGTCCTCCACGTGGCCATACGCAGTTTGTTCTGTTTTTTGACAATACATTTATTATTATTACAATAATACATATCTGTGATTTGACTAACTTGGAGTGCTGGTTGCACCTTAATGTAGGATGAGTAACGTGCTGACTGTTTTTGAATATCCTGAATTTTTTAAGTGATGGAATAAACTATCCACTCGTCTAATTAAATTTGGATAAAACAACTTTGCAGTCTCATGGAAAATGTCTCTTCTCACGGGAACGATTTTTTAAATAAATTCCCTCTAATCTGTGACGGAATCAATGTAAAAATAAACTGTCACACGTGCCACAAATTTACTATACAAACGTACGAAATTTTCCTTGTGTTTCCACGAAAACAGGCGCTGATCTAGAGAATTTGAGAGCGACTTTTCTTCAAATACATTGTTTCAATTTAAACGAACTAATATTCAGAGCATTTTATACAACATAAATCATGTATTACGGTTATAATTACTATTTTTAATATAAACATTATAAAACATTTTTGAAAGTTTCGTGAATGGTTAAGTGCTTGACTCTCATATTACTCACGAGCCCTGACGATATAACTCCGCATTCTGCTTCACTGTTAGTGAGTCGAATCGCGAGAGGTATTCATGAGATGCAGCGTTTGACATTCCGTTAGTCGCGTGTTTCTATGAGATGTATAGCGAAACATTTCCTTCTCTCGCGCTCCACGGAGTGAGCATACAGGGATTCCCTATTAGATACCTTCTTCACTTTCGTTCCTGCTTCGATCAGTGCACGCACCTTTGCTCATCAACACGTTATTTCTCATAAAGGGTGCATGCAACCCTGCAGTATCTTAGTAATGTGATTAAATTTGCCTTTTCTATTTCACGTAGGCGAAAATGTGGGTTCTCCGCTAGAAAGGAAGATCTGGCAACAGCGGTGGTCTAGGGGTAGGTAGCGTCTTCACTTCCTCAATCCCTCTGAGAGGTTGAGCGTGGGTTCACACACTACTAGGTGAGGTTTGGAGCGAGAGTTTCCCTCATCTACTCCAGACTCCTGGCAACCCAACATCCTTCACAATCCCTAACCCAAGTCACGGTTAGGTGGAAGAGCGGGGCAAATGACCCGAACCTCGCCAAAAGACTTGAAATAAATAAATAAACAAAATTTTATTGCAAATGTTTGCCGAACTCCAGTAAGTAATTCGCGCACATATTTGAAGAAGAAAAAATATTCAGACACCTTATATTAATTTGCCGGGAAACATTTTTCAGACTTCCAGTGCTATTCTAGTCAAAACAGTTTATCTCGGTTCAGTACCCGCAACATGGTTCTTCAACTTTTACGTTATGTATTCAGGAGCAATATTACACACACAATAATTAATTTTGTTATGTTGAATGAAAATGGGAGACGGGACCGAGATTCGAACTCGGGACTTTGAGTTTAGCGCGCCCATGCGCTTACCGACTGCGCCATCCCAGAGATCTAAGAGATTTCTATACACACAATAATGTTCCATATTCGTGTTTCTATACACATAAAAGTTTGAAATTTGTTTGTATATACATGAAAATTATCCACGCAAACATATTAGAGTTGAGCAGTAAAAGTAGGGTTAAGGTATATGTTTATGTGTTCTCTCTTTCAACACTCTTTCAAGTGAAGACATGAATTGCGTTATCTAGTAGGTCGTTTATGAACTTATTATATTTCAATATGAATTGTCTAACAAAGTTACAGATTACGACTCTGTCTCTGTCCAAAATACAATATTTGCTTAATACTACCTCATTTCTTGCAACTAAGCTTGGAGGGAGAAAACAAGAGTTAGATTTTACAATTAAGTTATAGCGATATTTGAGGGAAGGATTGAGGGGGTAATTCATGTTCAACAGAGTAGATAGGTGTTTGAATGATTTTATTGCAAATGTTATGAAACTAGTATTCACATGAGGTTCGACGTAAGTCGAGGAAAAACAATATAATTTACATCAGAAGATAGAGAGCTGCGAGTTGGAGACGATGTTTTAGGAAGAGAAGAAAGATTTAGAGGATGTAGTTGGCGCCAAGGGCGTGAGCTCCAAGGGTGTGAGCGCCAAGGGCGTGAGCGCCATACGCTACGGGTGCGGCAATGCCATGAGCGCCATACGCCACGGGTGCGGCAATGCCATGAGCGCCATACGCCACGGGTGCGGCAATGCCATGAGCGCCATACGCTACGGGTGCGGCAATGCCATGAGCGCCATACGCTACGGGTGCGGCAATGCCATGAGCGCCATACGCCACGGGTGCGGCAATGCCATGAGCGCCATACGCCACGGGTGCGGCAATGCCATGAGCGCCATACGCTACGGGTGCGGCAATGCCATGAGCGCCATACGCTACGGGTGCGGCAATGCCATGAGCGCCATACGCCACGGGTGCGGCAATGCCATGAGCGCCATACGCCACGGGTGCGGCAATGCCATGAGCGCCATACGCTACGGGTGCGGCAATGCCATGAGCGCCATACGCTACGGGTGCGGCAATGCCATGAGCGCCATACGCCACGGGTGCGGCAATGCCATGAGCGCCATACGCCACGGGTGCGGCAATGCCATGAGCGCCATACGCTACGGGTGCGGCAATGCCATGAGCGCCATACGCTACGGGTG
The DNA here is from genome assembly GCA_002313205.1 of Laupala kohalensis. Lineage (NCBI taxonomy): Eukaryota > Metazoa > Arthropoda > Insecta > Orthoptera > Trigonidiidae > Laupala > Laupala kohalensis. Next base: position 132,861 of record NNCF01128849.1, on the reverse strand, counting down.
CGGCAATGCCATGAGCGCCATACGCCACGGGTGCGGCAATGCCATGAGCGCCATACGCCACGGGTGCGGCAATGCCATGAGCGCCATACGCTACGGGTGCGGCAATGCCATGAGCGCCATACGCTACGGGTGCGGCAATGCCATGAGCGCCATACGCCAGGGGAGCAGCCAGAGCTGGGGCGGCGATAGCGGCGGGAGCGCTGTACGCCAAGGGAGCGGCGATGGTGCGGATAGCTGGGGCGGCGATAGCGGCGGGAGCGCTGTACGCCAAGGGAGCGGCGATGGCAGGGGCGGCAATAGTGCGGATAGCGGGAGCTGCGATGGCGGGGGCGGCGATGGTGCGGATAGCGGGAGCTGCGATGGCGGGGGAGGCAATGGTGTGGATGGCGGGAGTGGCGATAGCGGCAGTCAGAGGAGCGGCAGCAATGGCGGGGGCGGCAGCGATCAACACGTCATTGGTGACGCGGGAGCTGGCGACGCGGGAGCTGGAGTAAGCGGTGTCGACGCCGCTGGAGTATTCGGAGATACTTCCGGCACCCAGAGCACCCTTCACGGTGTTCTCTTGTGTGATGCCAACACTGCCAATACCCACGGCAGGTGTAAGAGTGCTGTAGGCGGCAGGGCCACCAGCTTGGGCCACAGCCAGGAGAGCGGCAAGAACGAAGACCTGCGGGAAGAAGGAACAAGTTAGATATTGGTGGCGCCATGTCTTTCATTTTATTGTTCCGTATGTTAAACATTGTCATCACGCGGAATCACTTTACTTTCTTTCTTTGTTATCTCTCTTGAATAACGAAGCCACGGATTGTTTTAATAGGAATTAAGAGTGAACACAAAATAATATTAAACAATCAATATACATGACTAAGAACAAATGATGTCCCTGACCGACGAGTCTACGATTTTCGAATACAATAAAGACAAATAAAATATTTTAATTAAAAATTTTGAGGTAAATAAGAAATAATATTATGATAAGTGTTTTTATAAACCGTTATTAATGTGTCAAAAACTAACCAATTAAAAAACTCTTTCATGATACTCTTTCCTTTATTGTCTTAAAGCAGAGCTTTTGTTAAATATAATGCAGATATACTCAACATCAATGGACAGGTTAAAAAATCTGTATCATTGTAAAATTGTGATTCAATGAAAACAGGACTCTTAAAAAAACACTTCTCAATAAACCAGTTAATTCAATTATTATTAAACAATCATTGAATAATTATTTTCAACTATCTATTTGAAAAATAAAAGGAATGTATAACTTAAAGACTACATCATACAAAGAATCGCGAAAAGTATTGTAGGAAAAAGAAATAGTGGCTCTTTTAATATAAATTTAACAAAAAATTATTTCCTTTTTTTAAACATTGTAATCACTGCCTTACAAGCTTGAATATAATGTGTTTTATGTTTTTTATTATTCTCGTGAAATTATTCCGGTGTAATTTACGGTTGTTAGAACTTGTATTCAATATATTTGAGCGATTAAATCCTGTGGATAGCGCAGGAATGAAATCGTGTGAGTGTCGAGCGATACGCGCCCACACATTTCGATGATTTACCCCGTGTAACTTCACTCTATCATGAAATCCCGAACTCGGCGTCAAACGTAAAAATAAGGGCCATGTTTTAATAAGAAACAAAACATGTGTGCACACGCTCCATTGATGATTCGTTTGTTTTAGACAGAAATATTCATTTAATTACTCCAACACTTAAAAAAGAAATTTACAGTAACACTGATCAGCGATTAATTTTTATCAAAACCAATGCTCTGGTTAACTCATTCCAAAAATTTAACTTCATGAATGCGAACATGAAATCGCGGATGTGAGACGGAATATCCGTAACCAAAATATTTGCTTCGCATTTGGTTGGCTAGTCTTGCGAAATCATTATGATCCCTAATACTCGAAAAAAGTGCAATGACATTAATACTTGTTTACGGAAGAGTGATTCGCAATCATTCCTAAAATATTTGAATAGGTCTCTGGATGCATTTTCGAATTCAGCAACTACTTTCTTTTAAACGACAGAATTCTAAAAAATTCTTTATCCCAAAATTAATTTAAATATTGCAAAAAATATATATTTTAAAATAATACTACGAATTAATATGAAATAATAATATTTCATTTGAATAAACATATTTCTATTCAAAATTCTTTTACTTAAAAGTTATACGCATGAAAAGTTAAAAACGCAAAATGTGATCCATGGCAAAATATGTCGCTTTAGTATTTATTTACAAAAATATATGAAAATTCCCAAAATTTTTGAAGAGGTTTCTTAATGCTTGCATTTTCATCTAAACTAATATTTTTAAGTCAAGTTTCCCAAATAAAGTTAAAAATAAAAAGTTCTAAATTATTTTAAAATTTATTATAAAAGAAGAACATTTTTATAAGATATGTTTCAATGCGTCTTCTTTTCATTTTCAAAATTATAGAAAAGAAGAACCATAGAAAGAGAGAGAGACATGACAAAACACCATACCTTGAATGCCATTGCTGCTGAGATGATGTGTCTGCTGCCTCCAGAGAGCTGGAACTGCTATGCTGATGGTGATCTCGCGCGAGGTTATATAGGTTGGGAGCGGCCATGATTCGCACTCACCCAAATCCGCGTATAGGGAGGGCGTGGTGGGGCGGAAACAGAGCTGGACAGCAGAACCGGGTGTGTCTCTCCCTCTTCCGCACTTTACCCTACCCCGCCACGCCTTCTACTCCACGGTCTTGACACTCGCCTTGTGCGTCCGTGGACCAAGGTCAAGCGCCGCGCCGCGCCGCGCTCGAAGCCGCGGGCGACTTGAACGCACGTCACGACGGTGCACAGCTCAGCTTCCGCTATGCGTCAGTCGTAGGAGGATCGTCATTGCAAGCGGAGTTGTGACTAGCGACAATGGAAGAAACGTCTGGGATTCACGGACCCATCGGATCCACTACTATTTATCGATTCAACTCTCATCTCGTTCATAAGAAGTTCTCGTGTTTTCATCGGTAAGATTTTTCTTAGTGATGTGGAGGATCGTCTGTTGAAAATTTCTTAGCTTTTGAAACCGTAAAATTGTGCACGTTCATGAGCTTTTATTCTAATAGACTAATGGGAAGTACTTGATGCCATTATTTCCTGGATATGTTAATTTTTGTCTGCTTCCTAAACAATGAGTAAAAATAATTCAGAGTATGAAGCACACAAAAATATTGTCTATCTTCAGAGATCACTAGTTATTTACTCCTTAGTTTCAGGCACTAAGTCAGATGGTAGTTCCGGGGGCCCCTGGTCTCTCACAATTTTTTTTTATTAATTGCAGAAAAAGTATTTTATCTGAAAATAATATATTCATTAGGGTGCCATGATCGGAATTTATGAGATGGTTCCTTGCATGCTTCCGGAGATAAAAATTAGTTTATTATCCTCCACGTGGTCATACGTAGTTTGTAACTGCTTTTTTGACAATAAATATTATTATTATTAATTTACCATCTTCAATTAATTTATAACATTCATTTAACAATTAAACAAATTAAAAATATTTAAATGACAATTAAGTTTAAAGATATCATCAATAATGTTTGGCGAGAAAATAAATTATATTTGAACTATCCCCGGAAAAACAGCGACGGACCTGTTAAATTTCTTTTTAAATGTAGAATTTGTTAATGGGAAATGTTGAGTGTTATTGCAACTTATGTACTTGGAGCGACTACTAACAACTCTGAGTGATTCGGTGGCGAGGAAGAATGCAAACCATGAGCAACCGGAGGTGTCTTTTGATATATCTCCCACATTGTAGATGAAAAGTGGTTTTTTGTAGTTTGGAATGAAAATTTCAGTTTGAAAACAAACGTGACGATAAAGTAGCATATTCAGAAATAATTATTTGCTTCTTCAGTTCAATTAATAATTTTTAACGAAACAAAGTAAAATTAAGGTTCATTTACAACAACCTTTTTAACGTTTAAATTAGGTATTTAAATTAGGTATTTATAACTACCCCGTGCGTTTCAATTTGTTTGTGCATTTTCAGTTCACAATCGTTCCTCTTCGGAGAAACGAGAAAATATAAATCAAATTCTAATGACTCAAAACCGCTAATTAGTTTGCGGTTTTAACCGCTAATTAACCGCTACATAGAATATTCATTATCACATGAATTAATGTACACACCAGTAACTTCTCAAGGGTAAAAGAATAGTAACGTATTATAAGAGTACACAACTATATTGAACAAGTATGGTCTCGAAAATTAATCCCTGGCACTCATACACAGACAATACATAATACGTTTTCACAATGTGTTAGTAGTAATAATATGTATTATTAATTATGTCGCTTCAAATGACAACGAAAAGATAAATTCAAGAAATCAAACAAATCAAAAATTATATTGAAATGGTAATCTTTGAGAATTTAGGAAGACACTTTGTCTAAACAACTTCTCTTCGCTTTAGGTTTCGATAAGCATTTGGCAGCCTTTACCTTTAAAAGATACCAATTATTTGCGAAATATTAATAACGTTAGCTTATATCTCATACTACATCCCTTTTTCTTTCTTAACAGAATAGCATGACAATATGTAAAAAAAATCTATTCTTCTTGAAATTTGTAACCATTTATTTGATTCCATTATGCAATTTTGATTGATTTATTTTCATGTTTAGAAAATCTTTACACTTCAGACCTAGAATTTCAGAATGGATTTGAAGAATCATTTAATTTTTAGAAGTTATGTGACACAAGTATAAAATCTTTTCATTTTTTTCAGCAATTAAGTTTCACAAATCAATAAAATTATGGCTTTAAAACTTTTATTCCATTGTAGCGTTGAATTCTGCATTTTCTGTTTCGGAACCGTTGACATACGGCATGCTGTTTCTGGCTCAGAGCATTTACATAACTGTACAGTATGAAGTCAATGTCTTTCATGCAAATTATCATTTCAAAATCATTAAGAGTAATCAGAAACTCTTATTTTTACTACGTATAAAAGGGAACTTCTTGTTCTAATTCTCCGTCCACATCGCATTGAATACCGTCAATGATTGGTATTCCTCGTTCTTCCCTTTCTGTTGTCACTATACCTTCTCTGCAAACTAAGCATTCTTCATATTACAGAATCACTACTTATATTGCTTCAACAGACATTTCTTAGAGCACAATATTTCAAATAAATATATTTGTGAGTCGAATAGAAGACACTATGCCTCTCTTCTCTCTAAATGATGTTAAATAAACAATTTCCCGACGATTTATTCTCTCATTTGCGAATAAAGTTTGAAATGTTTATATGACTTTCCTCGTGATTGGTTTCACACCTTCACATGCAGAATATCCTAAGTGCCAAAGCTTAACAAGAACAGTTAAACAAATCCAATACATGCATTTGCGTCATGGGCATCAGGAGGAAATTTGCTCAGATCTCTAACGGGTGCAAGCAGAGGGCTTTCTGCCCCACGTCCCCCACCCGGCCACTAGAAAAGAAAAAGAATTCTTTCATTTCATAAAAAAAAGTTATGTTTACTTCTTCGTCTTTAGTAGCAAAATAACATTCTCACAGAATCGTAACTTGCCTTAAAATTGGATCATTTTACTCTATACTTTCATAATTTTGCATAACCCATCACAGACCCCGAAGATCTAAGACGTGTCAAAATAAATTTCTACATCCACCACAGGAGTGTACTTGGACCCCTATGGTTTCTGAGAAAACTTTGAAATCATTAAAGATATGTCAAATAGTAAATGGGCAAATATTTTTAATTGAGATATTTTTTAATAAATTTTTATTTCATTGCAAGTTGTAACATCAATCATCGGAGTACACCATTCATTCTACTAAAGTACAATACGTTTCACACAAAAATACTTGATTCAATATTTATTTTTTTTCGTTTTAAAATAAATGAGGTTTTAAAATAAATTTAAAGTAAATCTGCCGAGGCCATGATTTACACTAACATTTGACATCAAAATACACGGTTGGCAATAACACAATTTTACATTTCCCTGTTCTGCTCCAGTCCATCATTTGCACAACAATGTTTATGTTGAGAACGGAAGCGTTATCTTGAAACGACGAGTTCCGTTAATACGGATTCCAGTTAATGATGATTCAGAATGTTCCGCAACGGGAAAACAAGGCCGCGTGATTTCTTCGTGTTTCGCAAGAATTTTGCAATACAATGATCATTGATTACTACACCTGGAATAACGGAATTCAATTAATGAATTCGTTCACTGGTCTCCTTTTGAAAATTTCTTCAGTAAATTAACTTTTGAAATGGGCAAAATATTAATTTACCGAGTCTCCAAAAACAGAGTAAGGAGATCCTCATGATCGCTACCCGTATAATATTAAAAATATTAATTATTAAAAATGTAGAAAAAAACTTAAAATGAATAGTTACATAACAGTCTTTCGCAGGATTCCTACTTTTTTTTTTGTTTTGAAAAGATGCGTGAACTGAAAGTGAGCACTTCCCATTCTCATTCACTCTCATCAACGCTCAATTATTGTCACTGTGCATCACCTTCATGGTAAGTTTGAAACACAAGAGAGCACCAGTTTTCAGTACTATCAATGTGTGTTCGTGTAAAACCAGATAACGAAGAAAATTAGGTAAACATTTGCCATTGAATTTCATTTCAAAATTTTTAATGCAAATGTAATTCACTACAGAGATACCTGCCGTTCGTCCGAAGTCGTCAACTTTTGAACTAAGGCCGTTATCGAAACTACTTAATTACTGGAAAGTTAATGAGAAATTAATAATGCATTTTGTTTGAAAGAAACGCAACATTCAAAACTCGTTCCGTGCCTTGAAGAGTCTTTTAACATCTCTCAGCGATAATGCCAATCATCGATTGGAAACTCCATTTTGACATTCCATGTCTTACAATGCAAAGCAGAAGGGAGATTTCAATCACATCATTGCTTCATATCACGTGATATTACATTTAATCCTTCTTCTTAGTACTCTTTGCTTATAAGAAATATTATATTTCATTGTTATACCGACGACAGAGAAATATGTGAGATTTTTACCTGATGTGATTGCAGTACATAACGTTTCTCGGACATGCCCTGGATATAAAGTAAATTCAAAAAATGTTTGAAGAAAATTAGTTTTCACAAAAATCTATATTTAAGTCCATGTTGGAAAAGTGAAATGCCAAATTATGGCTTCTTCTTTATTTTGCATTAATACTTTTTCTTCTCGCAACGTTTATGTAAAGCAAAATTCTGTACTTCTAACATAAAACATTTAGTGAAATATTTTGTCGTTGTTAGAAAAATAATTATAAGAACAGCGAGAAAACTGTGATTCTGGAACAGTATTTTGAGAGTAAAAACTCAATGTACTGTACCATTGTATGAAATTAATATGTGAATTTATGAAAAGCTCTTGGTTGATAGTAACTTTCGCGTCTAGAGCAACGCTTAATTCACCCATAATTGCGTTTCCACGAGAAAAAATTGCCTTTTAGGCTCAGCTAACCCGGAAGACATGGAAGGTAATTTAGTTTCATGTATCCCTCAGTCGCAGATGCAACGTTTGACTTTCTTGACTCCATGAATCACTCAAATTAAATGCATCATGTAGCAAGAATTACCATATTGAAGTTGACTCAAGGTGTGATGGAGGTCAACCACACACAATGTGATTTCATTCGGAGCAAGTTTTAAGGGTGAAGGGAAAGTGAGGATTCTGAACTTCTCCTTGAAAAGAGACATTATCACATATTTTTATGAATTTAAATTATATAATCTAACCGTCTTTATTATCTTGGTAATGTTTCTTTTTTATATAATATATTATTAAGTCGATGTATGTACGTTCTCCTATATGTACAGGGAAACATTAAAAGTTCTTTTCATTTTTGGATCCATATGACAGTGACCTAAAAATGTGTTTCAAGACATATTTGCTTTGACTTGACATTCTTAAGAATACCTACAGTGTTTACAGTTAACGAAATGGGCATACACAATAAACTAGTTTATTATACTTGCCCTTCATGATTTCCGGCAGTTTAATTTCGTCTCTTGTCTGTTCATAAATAAATATTTGCCTAAAATGACCTTTAAACATGTACTAAATTGATTTGACAATATTTGTAGAACACATCTGTTTGGTAGGAGATTAGGTAAGATAGGAGATTCGTACGCACCGATGTTTGGAATACTCATCAATTTTTTTCTAGTCTCTCACTGCAAATACGTAATTTGAGCGAAACAGTTGACTAATCTCCTCTTTATTTATTTTTTCAATTCAATTCCATAAATTTAATTATTTCGGCGTACACACGAAGACTAATATGATCTAAGCAAGAAAACTTCATTTAATAATTTCGTTTCACGTTTACATGCATCTCATTATCTTCAAAATCTCATTCCGTCTCTTCGCTTCGAATAGATATTTTACGGGGGAAACATGCAGATCTCGCACGAAACTATACATTCTCGGCGTTAAAATATTTAAATGATTTGTTACTAAAAAACACAGATAAATATTCAAATAACCTCACAGTGTGCACCAACCTTTAACGTGCGCCTTTTTAAAATATGCGGGATTTAATGATCATCTGATAACCCGACACCGTTGCCAATTTTGAGACCAGTAATATAAAATTTTTTATGCGGAAACATTTAACCAGTTTGACACGAAATCAATTAGACGCAGGTAACTGAAGAAATTAAACACGCGTTGAAGCTACAGCTTAGAATGTGCTTAACACAATGTCAGTTATTTTAAGCGGATAGGCCAAACCAATCTTCAGACATTTATGTGTACGTAAACTCAAGAGTTTAAGATATTTAAGTTCACGTAAGGCAAAAAACGGTTCCCACGCTAGAACAAAAGTTGCCGTCATTTTTAAACCAGACATTTTTTCATTTTTGAAAAATTTCTAATAATACTAGAAAAAATAAGAATTTTTTTTATAAAGGGGTGCGGCGACATGCCCTGGATCACTAACTATGCATTGATCCCAACCCTCTCGTGTATGGTGTTATAACAATAGCCACTTACAGAGACAACTTTCAATATCAAGTTCAAAGGTGAAAGTAAAAGAAATTAATGAGACCGCATGAGGTGGTTAATTCGAGCGTGCCTTTTGCTGCTGACAAAGGACATAGAGATCTGAGGGGTAATTCCGTTCTCCGGTTCGTAAGTGGTCATATTAAGTAGAGCTCTTTCTTTTGAGTCAAGGTCGTCTAGACGAGTGCCCTTCACTCTTTTGGGCAAAGATCGTTTGGCCGGCAGATCAAAGACGTCTTGCTGACCAACGACATAAATTAGCGACCGCGCCAGGTATGTCCAAACCACTGTCCGCCGAACAAGTGCGGGAAATCTGGACTTACGCGCAAGGACTACAACTCAAGAGTTCTGATGGATACATTTCATTTTTTTAAACGAAATTCTTTGTGTCATGTTACGTGCTCCCTCAACGAGTATCTTTCGTTTAAAAACGTGAGGTCGATATGACACTTAATGATTAGCAATATTTCATTGTTACAACAAGCACCATTAATTTCCCATTGCATTTACATCGTTAGATTTTCAAAAGTGACGTATGAGAAGTTTGAAATAAATCGTATGAGAAATGCCATTTAAAATACACGTACATATAAACTAAAATACATTGTTTTCAAAAAGAAAAAAAATAGTGAAGTTAAGTTATACATCGAAAGCTAGTAAATATATTAATTGTTTAGTTTTGAGTCATGCATATCTTTATCGAAGATGTAGTCATACTTTCCAATTTTTTGTTATTTATTAATTCATAAGGCCTTTCCGGCCGCGTGGCGGTCATCATCTTTTTTTCTCTCATTTTATTTCTTCTTTTGAACCCGGTTTCTCGACTATCCGACCACTACCTGGGTTTTCTCTCTATCTTTGCACTCTCATTTCTTAAATGTCGTTAAGTCTTATTCTTTTTGTCCAGAACCAACAATTTCTTTTCTGCAACTAATGAAATTAATGAGGTCGTATCTGGAAGACAGGAATGTGATTTTAGAAATAGGTAATGAAACAATAATAAGTGCAATGCGGCAAGACTGTCCACAGGGCAGTCATACCGGCCCAAGTTTTTGGTAGGTGGTTATTAATGTTATATAAGAAGCGATGGACCAAAAGAATGTTGAAATAATTTCTTATGCAGATGACATTGCCATATTAGTAGAGGCAAATAGCCGGAAGAATTTGGAGATAAAAAGCACAATAATATTAGAGAAATTGGAGAAAAAATATGCCGAAATTAAATTAACAATTTCGAAACAAAATCAGAGGGAATGGTATTCGGGTTAAAGCAGCGAGGGAAAAGCAGAAGAGATTCAATTATTAAATTTCCAACATGGCGGTTACAATTAAGGCAGGAAATAAAGTATTTAGGCTTAATGATTGATAATAAGTTAACATTTACAAGTCACATAGAGCACATAAGTCAAAAGATAAATAAAATCATGTATGGATTACAAAGAGTTGGTATTAGGAAAAATTAAATATCTTAACACTTCCCTGCATTTATATTTATGAAACGGTCGTGTTTGTTAAGACCGAATTACTGAAGCACCACACTTGCTTTATACGAAACAGTCTCGTTCCCGAACACATTACTCGCAATAGTAATAATATTCATCCCCCTAGAGTGTCAATCACTCTTTGCCAAAAAGGACCGCATCATTCGGGAGTCGTTCTATATAATTCCCTGCCCAAGAATATAAAAGACATTATGAAATTGAATATCTTCAAATCCGTGGTTAAAAACTACCTCCTGCACCAGTGCTTCTACACTGTAAAAGAATTTATTGATTTTAATAAAAGTTAAATTCGTCTTGTACTTTATCACGCCATTTCTGTAGCACTTTTTAAATAACTTATAACAATTTCAAAAACTATTTTCTTGCATGGTTGTGTTGCCGAATGGCTCATATTAATTTAGTTTTATGTGTACTCGACTTTGGCACGGTTGTGTACATTAATTCTGTAGCCCCATCCTGGCCCGGGTTTTTCTCCGTTTTTCCTTCGGGTAGAGGCGGATTTCTTATACAGGTTCTCTAGGCTTTGTCTAGGGGCGTGTTTATTGTAACAATAAATCGTGAATTTAGTGTTTTTTCAACTCTTATGATTTTTAAACACTATACTCAGAATAATCTATAGTTCGATAATAACTTGTACATGTAAATTTACAAACATATTTGCGTTAAATTACAAACATATTGACATTATATATGTATTATAACTCGCAGCTAACTTTTTATCTTATCTAGGAACTTTTGCTGAAATTTTTGAATCCGCCTCTGCCTTAGGGCCCTTGATTGGAATTGATGGGATGGTCCCTTGCTTGCTTCCGGAGAGTAAATTAGTTTATTGTCCTCCACGTGGTCATACGCAGCCTGTACAGTTTTTTGACAATAAATTTATTATTATTACTATAGGACCAAGGCAATTGATGGGATTATATCAAGGAGCACTAAGACCACATATGGTATACGGAATTCAAGCATGGTATGAGAAAAGCAAACATACGCACATTGAAAGAAAATTGAGTAGTATACAAAGAAGATTTCAGCCCTGGAGTGGTATGTACAAGATTACATCAAGCGCAGCATTGCAAGTGTTATTGGGAGTAATGCCAATAGATTTAGAAATTGAAAAATATTACTTAAGAGGGAATACGGAGAGGAGAAATAGTGCAATTGGGAACAGTACAACTCGATAAGAACACAAAAGGATGGAAGAGAATAATCTGTACAGAATTAATGGGTTGTTGGAATATAAGATGGGAAAAGGTCGCAGAAGGAAGGATAACACTTAGATTCATAACGGGTGTGAAGTTTAGCCATGCAAATAGGAGGTGGTTTCTTCCAACACCATCGGTATGAGATTTTAACAGGACATGGCAATATCCAGGACTACTTGTATAAAAGAGATCTAGCAACAAGCAAATGGTGTATATGTGGTGAAGAGGAAGATACAGTAAATCATGTACTACATAATTGTAAGATCGTGGAAGAAGAAAAAGCACAATGATTGAAAGAGTAAAGAAACATGGAATGTATAGTGATAAGGATTGGGCCCAATATATTGCACAGGAGGAAATATATAGGACATTTGCAGAATATGTGAATGCAATAATGGATCTGAAGAAACTGTACAGCTAGATAGTAGGGGGTTACCCACTTCCTCGCGGTGGAACTGAAGAGAGATACAAGAAGAAAATGAACACAGATATAACATCTAGGTGCAACAAGAGATAGATGAAGCCCAGGTAATGGCCAAAAGGTCGATAAACCGGGTTGTATAAATCAATTAAAATGAAATAAGAATTCTTTTTATTTCCAGGTGTTATTTCTCTTTGTCTCTTTTCTATCTTATATCTCTCTTCATTTCCATCTCATTTCAATATGTTCTTCCTCCTTCCCTCTCTTCGCCCTTGTTCCCCGCTTTCATGTCTGTTTTGTCATTCATGACTGTTCCCACTTTGCCGCATATGCGCAGACATATACATTCCCCGTCCCTATAGCGAGGAGATGGGTTATAAGGGTTATAAGGGTTATAAGGCGAGGTTATAAGGGTGACGAATGACTTATCATCAATGTCATCCTTCTCTAATGGAGCCAGCACTGATGATGGCCACCACTAGGCCGAAAAGGCTTTATGAATTAATAAATAACAAAAATTTGGATAGAATGATGTGTTTATTACCAACAACGAACGGCGACATATAATTTGTTTATCGGGATATCACGATAATAAAGTTTATGTCAAACATACATAACATTAAACACGTCTTAAGAGAACATTAAAAGTGAATTATCACGGCAACAATTGGCAACTAGGCATGGCGATTTGTAATATCTCTTCGACAGCAATGCTTTCCTTCAACATTTCACTCATAATGGAAGCATTAGAGAGATATGGCGCATGCGTTAACGTTTCTGCTTATCAATTGGGTATTTTAACGACACCTACTTTAACTGCACACGTTTGTATGAAATAAACAGTGTATCTGAAGATAATTTCTTCACTCATAGCAATGTTTTCGAAATCAAAAAGCTTTACATTTTACTGTTTAGTGGTGTAAATATGGAAATAATTATTGTTGTATAAAAATTACAGAATTCAACACGAGCAAATCGGCGGTTATCCAGCTTGTTTATTTATTAAATAAAATACATGGGTGACCATTCGGATGAAATTTAAGTACATATTTCTTTCAACTATATTCAGTAATGTGGCAATAGATTATATCCACAATGGAACTGACCTCCGTTATATGACCATAAATCGTTTCACGCAAATTCAACGGATACTGGAAATAAGGGAATGCATTTATACGAATAGGGCTATCCAGCGTGTTGCCTAAATAGGTTACTCGGCGTTTTGTCTGGAAGAAAAACAAAACCGTATTCGCGCAGAAATGAGCCCGTAACCAAACGCTTTTATATCCCCTAAATTCTACACTTCATCGAAATTTATAGAGTCGTCTCCGAAATGAGCTGTTTTGCGGGTAACATTTATGTCTTTTGTAGTTTTGTCTCAAAAAAGGACAAGTCCATTATTTGCAGAGATGGGACCGGTGCCAATAGATTTCTTGGTCTCAAAAAAACAATGTAAATGCAAACATTCTGATGAATTTGTGGGATGGCCGTGAAGAAAATGAATAAATAACGACAATCCATTTCAAGCGAACATAAATTGTTCAGAATTAATAATTTATTATCGAATATGTTAAGTGAAATTACAGTTATAGTCAAGGAATGAAATAAAAACAATCTTCCAAACTTCAACCGAGCAGTATTGTCGGAAAGCAACTACCGTCAATATTGAAATCTGAGATATTTCAACATACATATTAACTTTTAAGAGTAGTATGCAATTGTGTTTTAGCTGCGAGCAGATTACTGTAAAAAAAGAATGCACCATTTATGTACGCAAATTAATTGTTCGTTGTTTGCAAACCTTCCAGCGTATTAAATATTATGAATATTTAATTATATGCAATGGTACTTTCCGACTGCATTTTTATTAGTTTGTAAAGGTATTTTCCCGAAAATTCGGTATATTTTTTTTCAGGAAGTATGAAGCAGCGTAATAAAAAGGGATTGTGACAAGTTCATTTTTTGTGGTGTAGGGTTTGACAAAGCTTATCGTCACATATAATTTTAAAGTGTTGTCCATGTATCTTTGTAGTGGAAAACTTTTTTGTTTGTTTACGAGAACATCCTCAGTACTGTACGTAAAAGTGAAATGTATACAAGTGATGATTACACATTTCAAATAAATACCCAGAAAAAGTTAAAATGATTGATTTACACACAAGATACATTTTGTGAGTTAAATTTAATGAGAGACTTTTTTTAGAATTTTTATTTAAAGTTTTTAAATTTCAGGGCTGTTGTTATCTTTGAAATGTTAACACTTACAACAAAAGTACACATAAAAGAACTATGGCTCACGTTAATATTATTACGTTTTACAGATTTGAGAGCTGCATACATCTCATACAAAAACAAATTAATTTCTATATGCACTGTATTAAGAATTTCGACCTTTTCTTGGAAGATTTGTAATGCTTTTAATCTTAAGAACGTAACGTCTTGTCAACAGGTTTGTGACAAGGACGAACGTTGGGTTCTTGAGATTCAAATCATTACAAATCTACTAAGGTTATAATTTTTAAAACAAATATGGGTGTTAACGTGTATCACTTCACTCGAAAACATTCGTTAAATCAGGGAAGAAGGTCGTTTTTTATTAAATCCCTTTCATTTATTCTGCTTCTTATCCTCCAACATTGTTCTTTTGTCTGAACTCTCGGAGAAGAACAAGTGACGCGACGAAACAAATTTGTGAGGGTGTTTTCGGCCGCAACTAAAATTTTGGGGATGAGAGTAAGAATAACCTAGATCTATCGATTCCATCTACAGACTTAATGAAATTCATGAAATATTATCTTCGATCCAATTTTGTAATAAATCGTAATCGCAAGCCACTTCACAGTATCATAGAGGTTCTTCGTTCATTCCTGTCACGAACTCCAAGAGGTAATTTGCATCCACGATTCCTCAAAATGTACTTCACTTTAGCAGATTATATAGCCTATTGGCAATGAAATGTCAAAATAGTCCCAATCTAAGGTGTTCTTAATTTTAAGAACGGTTTGGAATAAGAATGGAACAAATTATGAAATACGTTGAGATTAACGTTACCACATCGTATTTTAAAGTGTTCTCAATGTATGTTTTCTAGCGGAAAACTTACTTGTACGTTGAAAACAGTTTGGAATAAAAATGGAACAAATTATATGAAATAAGTTTAAATTAATGGTATCACATAGAACTATGTTGATTTCGACTCTCCGCATTTAAAAATGTTTCCTTCAGGTATGATGTATTTGCGAGGTTACGATGGTAACTACGAATACGATTTCAAAGTGTCGTTTCAAATTGAGTCAATAATGATGCAGAATTATTTCAAAGGGGCTGATCTTAAACATCGAGTCAACAATTCCACACCATATTTTATGCAAGACAACACTCTTGGAAAATGTAACAACCTGAATGTTAAAGGTAGTACATGAAGCTGTAAACAGGTCAAGATCGATACTCTGGTCCGGAGGAGAGAGAAACAGACGGAAATTTGCCGGAAAACAAACGAACATATAGCTACTACAAAATATTTAACTTTTAATAAAAATGTGATTTCAACGTACATCAATTTTAATTCTTATAATTTTTAAAGAAGTGTTTTATAAATTAATTGTAACATTAAGATATTAAATCCGTCAGAGCTACTAGGCTTAAGTACTCCCCAAATTTTTTTCAAATAATAGTAAGAACCATTCCCTATACAGTGGCGATGGAATTTCATACCCTTACGGTGCAAAATTTTGAATTATTTCACTTTAAATTACTATGGGCTCAGATGTAGAAACTTTCGAGGGCTTATGTTTTCTTGGTATCTTGGAACAAGAATATTTCATCAAAACCTGTGGAAAATACTGTTCTAACCGAAATGGCAGTCGCATTACGTAACTGAAAACAATGTGATCCTTGTGAAAGAAAGAGTCAAACGACATTCTAAATTTAGTATCAAGTTTTAAAATTACAAAATAATTGTCCTCGTCCAACATTAAAAATCAAGATTGTAAATTATTATTTAGAAGTAGTTTTCTTCACTATTTCCAAGTTTCGTGAATAGTTGGCAACTTGACTTCAGTCAACAGGTATATAATACCTTAAACAAAAAGTAACATGAAACAATATCCCCCAAGCCCTGACCTGGTAATTTTTCGGGGTTAAGAAAATTATGCTAATTCTCTACATGTTCTTTACCAAATAGCTCGCAACACATCACGTGCAGATAGAAAAGCAAAGCACATTGAAGTTTTTCATTTCCAAATCTCTGAATGATCCTAATAAATGTATGAATCGAGATGAGTTTACGTATATCAGAGAAATGGATTTTGAATATCGTGAAATGTGAGAATTTACTCGTTCACATTGTGCGAAGGACATAGCTGAAAATTATCTGTGCTTACTGGTTACCAGGAATAAATACTTTGCTTAATCGTCTCTGAAGAGTTCATTTGACATTACTCAGCTAAAAGGGTATTAACGGTGGAACCTTCCGGAGATAGAAGCTCCCCCATACTGAGAACTAGACCAGATGACTTCTCATAAAGCGGATCTCATCAGTGCACTTAACGCTGTCAGGGAATTCTATGAACTCGGAGTCCCACAGAGTTCAACTTTAGAGGGAAATTCCTTGACCATGTGAGATAACACGTGTGCTTATTGAAATTTACATTTTCAGATTATATTTAGCTTGTCCTAATAACATATCGACAACAGACAACTTACCTTTGATATTCAGAATCGGTTTTAACACTTTTGAATCGGGAATATCGTGGCAAAAAGTTAGAATGTTGAAGTTATATCACAACAATCTCACATTTCGTTTCAAAAGGCCAAGAGTTTTATCTTTCTTTTTCTTTCGTTGTTCTATGTAAGAGAAAAACTTCTGCAAATACGAGAGAAATTATTAAGGAAATACATCTTTTTTCGGGATATCACAAACCTGCATGATTTGTCAACAAAATTGAGTTATAATCAGAGTTATAACTTCGTGAAGGAAATCGGGATTCTGCTCTAACATCAGCACCAAGGTCAGTGAGCGCATGTTTACTTCGAGAATAAACTATTTAATGCTTTTTATCTGACAGAGATCAGAAACTTGTTCCAGATTCATTTAAATCAGGAATTTTCTGAGCAGTATAAAAATTTCGTTTTATATGACGAAAAGAATACTGAATCCAATAAAAGTAGGAATTAAAGGAACATAAGAAAAGACAAAGATTTTCAGAATTCAAATTATAATTTATTTCGATGGTGAGCTATAAATACATAAATACAAAATTTCAATGTGTATTCTATGATGTCGATGATATCACTTTGGCTTCGCAAAACAGGGAGAAGTCTTATAACAAAACAAGAGATGGGAATGGCGTGAAAAGGAACGAAGGAAAGGTCTAATAAGCATAATGAGCACCCAGACCGGCGAAGGAGACGTGGGCACCCAGAGGCGCGGCGGCGATGGCAGGGGCGGCGATGGCGCGAGCACCATAAGCGAGACCGGCACCGTAGCCGAGGGCGGGAGCGGCAGCGATGGGGGCGGCGATGGCACGGGCACCGTACGCCAGACCGGCACCGTAGCCGAGGGCGGGAGCGGCAGCGATGGGGGCGGCGATGGCGCGAGCACCGTACGCCAGACCGGCACCGTAGCCGAGGGCGGGGGCGGCGATGGCACGGGCACCGTAGCCGATGGCGGGAGCAGCGATCGCGGCACGAGCGATGGGGGCGGCGTAGGAAGCACCATAGCCGTAGCTGGCACCGTAAGCGAGACCGGCACCGTAGCCGATGGCGGGGGAGGCCAGAGCGGGGGCGGCGATGGCGCGACTCACACCGTAAGCACCAGCACCGTGGAGAGAAGAGCCGTAAGAGGAGCCGGAAGCACCATAAGCGAGACCAGCGGCGGAAGGCAGAGCGGCGGGGGCGGCGGCGTATCCTCCATAGCCATAACCACCATAAGCCAAGGCGTCATTGGTAGCACGGGAGCTGGAGATGCGGACGCTCGAATGAGCGCTGTCCACAGCCTTGGAGTATTGGGACAAGACGTTGTTACCACCCAGACCCTTGAGGGTGGTCTCCTGAGAGGCACCGATGGAGCCGTAGTCCCCAGAAGCGGAGTAAGTGCTGTAGGCAGCGGGGCCACCGGCTTGCGCCACGGCCAACAGGGCGGCGAGGGCGAAGAACTAGGTAACACAAGGGAAATTCAGTAAAACTAAATCAACGAAATGAAATAAACAAGACGAAATATTGTTCAAAAATATTCAAACCAACATTCAAAATAAATACAGTTTTATGCATTCTAACACAAATGCCACGGTTGAAAAGCACAATTATGATTTCAAAAGAATGATGCACAAATTGTTCCAATTTTTTACACATTTTTTCAATTTATCTGCTCATTCACATTTTTGTCATAACCTTTCAAAAGTAGATGCAATTGATCTGACCCAATTTTTACATACACTTAATATTATAACTGAATGAATAAAATATTAATTTAAATTCACATATTGACTCATTTAAATATGAATATGTGAATGATTCCGAAGGGAATTTGTGTTTCAAATATTCTGCAATCATGAACGATAACGTAAGGATTATTTGGAATGACGAAATACATGGGGTTACGAATGACGACAGTGGTAGGTGTTCCGCGTCATTAACTCTCGTCCCGGGTGCTTCCGGTGCACGCGAAGGTCCTGTTGGTGGGTGTGAGTGGTTGGAGGGGGCGATACACTTTCCCCACAGGCGTTTAAAGTCCTCCCTCCCTCCACAAGACAAAGCAAGTACTAGGTGAATGCCAGATAATTACCTCCAAATTACGATGTTTGAAAGGCGCGGCTCGGAAATATGCCAAGATAAGTAACAACTAGGTAGAATAAAACGTGAAATTGATGCATTGAAGTCGAGGTAAATTTTCTTTTGCAACATGAAATAAAGCAATTTTATAATCGAATTGGATTAAATCATTTCTGAGCATGTTATGTTTAAAAATGAAAGAATATTGTGTGGTAATAGTACACAACAATTGTAAGCCCACTTTTAAAGTTTTTTTTAAGCAAAACAATGATCATTTTTCTTTGTGTCAGGAAATACGGTTTCGAGTTTCGTAATAGACAAACGATAAAATTTCATTTTACCCAAAATTATTCCTCACGAACAGAATTCATCTACAAAACATTTCAACATTAAAAAGAGAATTTTTTGGCGTGTCAATAAAAATGAATCTACAAATTACTACCGTTTTACTATATCCTAAGTTTTTCTTTCCAATTATCCGCCCCAATAATGGAAAATAAAAACCCATCCAATGGAATAATGTGCAGTAGGGTTAACGGGCCGAATGTATCGGATTGTTAAGTTTTCATAAAACAATTACCTACGTTCACATCATACACGCGAGTAGCGATTCCTTTCATGAAACAATCGAAAAGCGTACAGCGGATGTAGCGAATAATCGAATTACAGAAGGCGAAACAAATGCGTTGCGTTTCAATTGTGATTCCACGATGTATCTTTCTCGCTTCGATTTATTTTAGAATATATGACACATTCACAGATATTTCATTAGAAAATTTAGTGTTCTCGATGCTAAATCGTAGAAGCTTCATCGAGGAAAGTTCTAAACGATATGACCAATATGTGATACGTATAAACCCATCGTATCTCCTTCCGAATTTCTTCTCTCAAATCATTGGACTGGTAGAAGAGCGGTTCTCATGATCTAAACTTCACCTCAGTCGGAAAATTAAGTAATAAGTCTACAGGAAGAAATTTTAAAAAGCTGACTCGGAATGTTATGGCACACGCAACTGTCAAGAGAAGTGGCTGACATTTGGGAAATACTCGTATACTGAAAACTACTTCACATTTCGAGCTAAAAGGAACAAGTCAGGCAGGAAAATCAACATGATGATTTGTTGTAATCATGCATTCAATTAAAGAAATTGAAAATTTGCGTAATCGATAATTTATAATTAGTCACATTTCACGAAAGAAATATAAGTAGTCCTGAAAATTATCACTAAATATTTACTCACTATTTTGACATCATCGGAAGATCGCTGTTTTCGAAATGAATGTTTATTTAGTTTGTTGTGATTACCAATCATAAAACAAATTATTGGACTTTTTCATCTGAATTTATACCAAACGTATGAATACAAGGAAACCTCTTGGAGATCAAAATTTAAAAAAAAAACGTATGAATACGTTATTACAGTGGACTTTGTGTGTCAAATGAAAATGCTCAGTAAAACGAAAATTTCATTCCCGAGTGTTCTAGAATAAAATATTTACAGAAAAATGGAAAGAAGAATCGCAGCAAAACTTATTTATATAGTATAAGACTAATTTCTAAGAAACTGGGCACGAGATTGTAATTAATTATTGCTACGTTTCTTTGCCATTTGCCATTCGAATATGACTTTACGTAATGCCACGCCAAACTCTTCCATCAAGAGATACATCATTTAGCAAAAATATAGCACTGAGTTTAAATATCCGTATGCGAAAACACATACTGGAGAAATTTTAAGAGAGAAAGAAAATTTTCTTTTCGCAGTGTACATACATTAAAAGATATTCATTTTTAAAACTGCCCAGCTTTATTCATGTATGTGGAGGAGTGCTAAAAGCAAAGGATGAGTAAATGGGAAGTGTAGTATTATAGAGGAGGGGGTAGAAACTAAGAAGAGAAGGAAACAAAAGCCATTTGCACTCAGGATACAGCTTCATGTTTGCTGGGTGTTCGAAACAATCCAAGATTATTTTCTCCCTATTTTCAAGAAATGGGACAATAATATAAGAGATATGGAATTTTATTATGTTCCAGACGACTCAAAAGAATTATTAAGCGGAAAAATTCGTTAATCCTAGTAATCTAGAACTAAGATATTCACTTAAAGATTATCTTCTACTTCTCGTCATATATATCGTAACTCTTTTCCGATTCACTGGTCCCCATTCAGTGCCGCAGTTAAATTTCTTAGAGTCTATGTAGATATTCCACTTATATGGAACCAACTCATGAATAATAAAATGCCTGTAGGGAACCGTTAAATTACCTGCTCTAACCGATATGAAGAAACTGCGGTTTGACAACATTGGAAACAATCTGCTTCCACTCAATGCATATCCCGTATGGTTCAACGAGGCAACTCACCTCATTAAATACTGGTGCTTTCGGAGCAAATTTTTAAGCATATTTAAACGCGCAATTGTTCATCCAAATGAAATAGTAAAGATTTAAATGTATAATTTTCATATCATGTTTAATCTATTACGAACAACGTACGAAAATATTACAACGATAATACCATTCTCAAATTCTCCAATGTCTTTCCCCTTAAATTTTACATTTCTTATTCATTATTCTTATTATTATTACAATCGGTTTAGGTCCGCCACTCCACCGCGCTACGTATTCATTGTAGATTCCCTCAATATGTTGTCCTCTCCCGATTCGACTCTCCGACATCATATAACCCTAATTACCCTTCTTGCAAAGAATTCCTCAGCAAAGTGCTTGTCTAAGTTATAAAATTTACATAAATATAGTCCTTGGGAGGTGAAGGATGTTTTCTTGGATTTCAGGAAAAACATTAACCATTTTGTAGAGTCATAAGGCTAACGACTGTTTCATCAAAAAAAGAAAAAGAAAAGTTATACGAATCAACGTATATTATTAAGTCATTTTATTCCTGATGTACACGAAATTATACCTTAATAAATGAGAACGCTTCATTTAATGTTATTCATATTTTTATTAGATTAACGATACTCATAATTGAATGTTTTGCGAATTTCAATACTAACACAACTCCATTTAATTACTTTGCAAATTTGACAAAATCCTCATTGAATTGCTATATCCTGTTTCCTGGAAATCTATAATTTAATTAACTTGACACACTTAAATAGCAAGATGTTCATAAATTCATGTAGCGAATTTCCCCATAACGGATCTGGAATGACAGTAATTAAGATGGAGCATTTCGGACAGTGGGAGGAGATAAGCTTCTTAAAATGCTCTTATAAAGTAAAAACATTCTGAGAGGATATACCATTTGAGTGCTTCGTTAGCGAAAACATTTTCTTCTCCTCTTAGTCCTCTGCGTTGTCAAGAAAGAAGCAAATAACCTAAGGGCCGAATATTTCTGAACCCATTTCATTAGCA
This sequence comes from Laupala kohalensis, assembly GCA_002313205.1. Classification (NCBI taxonomy): domain Eukaryota; kingdom Metazoa; phylum Arthropoda; class Insecta; order Orthoptera; family Trigonidiidae; genus Laupala; species Laupala kohalensis. Next base: position 110,535 of record NNCF01128849.1, on the reverse strand, counting down.
ATCCCCAAGACGGTTGAAGAGGAAGTTTCGCGCCAACTTTGGGAACGATGATCCCTACTTCGAAAACAAGAGAACTTGAAATTCTATGAATGAATTTACTCAGTTAAGAAACTGGGAACAGTCCAAACTATGTATCAGACACTTCTGTCGTATAATTATTTTGAGAAAGACACGACCCTTGTTTCACTCGCATGTTTTCGGTGTAGAGAAATGCGAATTAACCTAATTATCAAAATTTAGTAGTTTAAAGAAATTTCCACAATTGTTATCACAAAACAACTTAACTGCTCTCAAAGCGAGAATGTGTGTATATTCCCAAACATGAATATTTCGCTTTATTTTATGGCAGTGGACGGACGGAATTTTACGACAAAAACGCGAAGTTATTCACAGTATTTGGCAGGACACAGACAATATAAGGACAAGAATTCGAATAGTATTTTTTTAATTATGTTATTGATTAATGATACACGAATTGGCATTGAAAGATTTATCATCACTCGCCTGTCATAATTAGATATGAAGAAAAGTAAGAATCTGAGAGAATGCTACGAAAAATGCTCTTGACGTATCGGACTATATCATTCTGTTAGAGGTAGAGAAATTAATAGTTTTACAGTTATTTTTATCTTTAATATCATCTTTTAATGACAAGTTGAATGAACATCTCTTCAGAAATGATACACCTTCTTCCCCTTGCGACTGGGTCGTGCAACGATCTGACTGTCAGTGCTTTAGGACGTGAAACGAGTCTCAACACCGATCTATAACTAAGTAATACTTCCGACCAATGTATTAAGAGACGTGACGTGAAGAAATAATGTAGATACTAATATTATTTAAAACGTCATGCATGGGATATACAACGTGAAATTGAGAATCGCGATCGTCCGCAGCAAAATAATTAATCGATTTGATCCCTTCCTACCGAGTTCACTCGTTTATATTGTTACAAGAGACATATTGTTCTCGGATGTTTCAGTTGTCTTCATTTCGAACATAACGAGGAATTTTGTCTCGGTGACAGACTCACGCAGCTAAAATCACTATTTGACATGTTTCTTGTCTTCGGATACGTTTATCGGCACGCTTCCCCACCTCTAAACTCTTTACCACTCCGCCAAGAACTGGTCGTATAGCATGGTGATGTCGAACGCAACCAGAGACACGAACCCGGCTCTCTTCGCTTCCAGCTCACTATACGCACCTTGAAAGCCATAGCTAATGAAGTCTGAAGCTGGAACGGTGATCACAGGACGTCAAAATCGAAGTGTGTCCACTGGTAAAAGTNAGAGACAGGCGGTGGGTGTGGCGGTCGACAGGTCCCCGCCTCCGACATGACGGGTATATCACTGGCAGAGAGCGGGTTTGTGTCGGAGGGCCCGTGGACGAAGACTTCTCCTATAGGTTGTGTACTGTGGGAAGAACGCAGTCTCTGCACACGTGCTCCACCAAGCTTTTTTATCTCCGAGGAATCAGGCGCGGCTAGATTTTGGGTCAATGGTTACTGGCTATATCTCTAAAAGAAGACATGATCTTATTTATTAACAAAATATCATATTTACATTATTTATAAAACATTTTTTATTTAATAGAAAAATAAAGAAAAGAGATTTCAAATGCGAAGTGAACCTATAATATGTAAATCAACAATTATTTTAAGGTTTGTTTTATTTTTGTTTCTTTGATGTATATATTTGATATAATTAATATCAATTTTCTTGATTCGTTAATAATATTTCAAAGACACCGGAATATATGAGATACATATATTAATAACTGAAATCGTTTTTCATTTAGAACTAGTAGGGTATTAATTGACCCAACATCTGGGACACAGCTAGTTCTTTAGGGATTAATTAATGAAGGGTTAGGATCGGTCGAGCAGGTAGCCAGATACCTCGCGCCCTCCCCACACAAGATGAATTATAAGGCTCGCCCTTCCTCTAGGAAAGAGTCACAACTCAGTCAAAATAGACAGATCAACCTCGGAAGAATTCTTATACTGCTGAAATATTTAGCACTTGTCAGATCAACTGGAACTTTTGATATTTCATTTGAAACGATGATTGAAAGGTGTATACAATTTTTTTAGCTCTNTATATATATATATATATATATATATATATATATATATATATATATATATATATATATATATATATTGTATTTCCTCACGAATAAAATCGGATAGTGAGAAAAGAACCAGAGGGTTGTAAAGACTCAGTGAGAAGGGATGAGACATACAAGACATTCAGTCTCGAATACTCATGTCAAAAAATATTACATGACGTATGCAAAGGGGAAAGGCAAATTGTAGGATAACATCTTAGAGAATCTTACTCATGGATTAAAAAATTTTACGGTGAAAGATGAAAAAAAGCGACTATACGCTGTATGTGAGAATGCAGAATGGGAAGTAGCCATCAAAATACGTTTCTTTGCGGTCTTGACTAATAAAAACCATTTCTGGCTGAATTATAAACTTAAGATACATAAAGTACTTTTTAGAAATATTATTTTAACCCCTAAAACATTGAAAAATGGATCTTTAAAAAGCAACATAACGCTTGTAAATTCATTATATTTTCTCAATAAATTTTTTTAGTTCTCCGACTTAATCATTAAAAAAAAAGTTCAAAAATATTAAGTCGTTTGATTTTAGAATGATTGGAATTCTTCATGGATCCGTAATATACTTTTTCGTAAAAATCACAAATAAGAAGACCAATGAGTGATAAAACACTAATTTATCTGTTGTAATATTTTTATAAAATATACGTGTTAACTACTCCCTTTTTTTCTCTCTCTCTTTTTCATGAACGGGAAATGAACTGCTATTTATGAGTTATTACCATCTCAGAAAAACCGAAATCTTTTGTCCTTCCTTCATGTGTTAAGAAGAACTTCATTTCAAAATTACATTCCAAGAAGTTAAAGATTAATATGGTATCTTGGAAATGGGATTAACGCGTATGAGCCGAGAGCAAGCGCTATCTCTCGAACCGGGGAAACAGATGAAGTTGCGTTCGGCGCATCGATCGGGTCACGTGTAAGCTTCGAACCTATGGGGACTAGGGATGAAGATGTTGTCAACCTCACCTGCGAATCTTAACACTACCAATACCATGCCACCATCATCACAATCTCCTCCATTGTCAGTAACATCATCATCGTCATCATCATCTCCTCAATAGACCTGTCTCTCTTACACAAAACCTACTAGGTCTAGACACTACATTTTTCCAAGTCAGATTATCTAAATATTTCAGGTCAGTTCTATAGCCAGAATTTCTTCTGTTTTTTAGGGTTTTTGTAGGTGGTTAGACTTCTCGTCAGAAATGAATGAAGTTTAACTTTAGATTTTTTCTCCTTAAAGTATATTAGATATCTCTTTTTTTTTCAGTTAATTCGTTAACAAATGGCAAATTAAACATTTTATTGAGTTGATTTTTCATAATAGTTAAATATATTGTACAACATATTTGGACTCAGAATATTTACCGTCAATTTATTGACGGGACACAAAGTTCAACCCTGTTGACAATAAATATTGCAACGATATAGCAAAATGTGTACAATAAATACTGTGAAAGAAATGTCGACGGTGTCCCAACAAACGCTTAGTTAAAACCCAAACAATATAGTTTTTCTTGATGACTCATGATGGTGACGGTCGAAACGTCACGTCCAATTTGTGTGTGTCTTTTCTATTTTCCATTAACTTTAAAATGTATATATGCTACATATAACTATTAATGATTAGACTATATATAACTAGTAAAGTTATATGCTGTACATAACTAGTATATAGACTATATATGTATAACTAGTAACAAATGGACGTAAATAGTTTAATACTATCATTATTCTAGTCAATGAAATTTCGATGAGGGTCCGAACCTGTTTCACGTAACATCCTAACTTTTCCTCCCTGTCTGTTGGTCGTCAACAAGGGATAGTCACCAACCACGCATAAGGTCCTTACGAATCGTCACTATTTCACTTGGGGTCTACCTCCAGCGTCTACGTCGCCTCCACCTGATCCCGCGTCGGAGTCATTGCCTTTGGCCGTCACGCGACTCAGCATTCTGACGCAAGACTTCTGCTCACGCGAGACGCCGCGCTGTCCACACACACACGGAGGTTTCCACGAACGCCGGACACCGCACTGTCTCTTAATCAACCTGCTGTAAATTACATTCTAAGGATGCGATAGCTAATTGACGTTGAGAGTGGTCCAGATACAGAGCACCCGGGAAATAAAAATGTTACAATGTGGTAAATGCTGTAATTCGTAATCATTGAGATTCAACACATTTGGTTTCTGTTAATTTAAAATCTGCAGTGCCTTAGATATATTTTAATAACTTTTTGTGTTATGTTTCCATCTATGCCATTTTTGTTTACATGTGTATAACTTTTATACTTTTTACCACATATTCTGCGATTTTTAATACCCTTTTCATACTTTTGATATTCTGTGATTCTGTACCTCTGTACTCATATTGTAAATATCCTATATATCATTGTCGTCTCCGTGCCTTATTCCTTGATTTTGTATATGATTCATGTATACTTTATTCTCTGATTTGTGTAAACTCTTTCTTCATCCCAGAACCGTAACAAAAATTGTCTTTCATTATTTACCTGATGATGGCTCACAGTGGGGGTCGCAACTTTGTGTAGTATCTTTAATAGAGAATAAATCCAGTCTGTGAATTAATGTCGTTTAATTCAATAACTAACTTGTAATCAGTCCGGTTATGAGACTGTTGTGCTAGCATAGTGATACACAGCTACGAATTATTTCATGCGAGTAATTTAAAAATGAATCGATTATTTTTAAACATATGTTAAATAACTTTTTTCGGAAATAATAAATCGACCGATGCCTTTGGTCCCAAGTTTGTAATTGATGGAATGGTCCCTTGCTTATTTCCGAAGAGAATATTTAAGTCTAAGGTCTCCTTCTCCCCATACATTGTCATACGCAGTTTATAACTCACTTTTGACAATATATTAATTATTATCATTATTTAGTTCATGTTACTTCCTACAATGATTATACTTTGTAAAACTAAATTTATTAGCTTTTTTATATTCTATTCACATCGGGTAAACTTCTGCACTTTTATGTAATTAATAACCCTGTAACAAAGTAATAAAGCAAAAAAGTAAAATATTGATATGAAATGTATAAAAATAACCACTTGAAAATTTGACTTATTAAAAATATTCCTGAAAATCCTCCTAATTCAGTCACTAAATTTTTGAAACAGCCTTCAATACTTTAATTCAACTTCCCGAGTAATTTAACTTTCGTTTCCCGATTAATTGGCGATCTCTTGGAATTCTGATGCGAATGAAATTAATATTTGACAAATAATAAAGAACTCATCCATGTAAGACCGATCTTCAAAGTAATGACAAGAAGTGACATACAGAAACAAGAACTAAAAACACAAATGTGTAGGACTCCGTGAAGAAGCGCACTCGATGAAAAGTCAAATATTTTAACAACATAAATACATGTAATAATGAATACCTTATCTTTTACAAAGTAATAATGTCTTTTAAGACTTTTTTAAGGGTGGGACATTTATTTCTAACAGAGATAAACGTGGATAATCGTACGAGACCGTAGAACAAACTTCCATTTTTGCTTACATTGCGTATAAAAATAGAAATGAACTCCGATTGCAGAAAGGGATTGACATCTTCTGTATTTCCATGTTCATGAATAACACAACATACCTTCATCGAAAAAATAATCTTGTTGAGAGACCATAATTTAAAACGCAATAAGTATTCCTAATGAAATATTCGGTAAAGACACACTGTTTTTAGTGTCAAATTTAGTCGCAGTCTCAAATGTACTCTTAAATGAATACTAGTATTTCCAATGCCATTATGCACATTTCATACCACATGAGGTGCACAACTGTAAAGGAGGGGTTACTAAGAGCGTGACACGAAAAAATCGAAATATTTCGTAATGAAATGATTTTACGAAATGGGAATGTGAGAAAGAATAAAGTTGCAGACATGTTAAAAATTCACGAGCAAAAAGTCGCGCGAACGCAGCTAGAAAATATAAACGTAATGAAACTCATAATAGCTACGTATAAGATGACAAAATTCATCCATGTTAAATTTCCACTTCATCCCAACAGAGCCTGTATTGCACTTTTGTATCCTTATGCAGATAAAGAGGCAAATGGTTTAATTAAATTTTGTCTGTCTGTATATTGTGTATGTTTTGAGGTTCTGTTACATCCTGTATCCTAGAATAAATGTTTTACCTTTTTTTAATAAAGATACGAAAATCATTTCTCAGAATCGTTTTAATGATATCTCCCTTAAACATCTGAACAAAAACAACGAACGATGTGAGTTGTAACGAAGCTTAATAGGGAGAGCAATTATATTTCTCTTGACGTAAGTTTATTTTTACGATTTACACTTGAATGTCGTGGGAAGGAAATTATCACTTGTAACGGACAATAAGTATTTGTTTTCATTTCTGAGTAACAATTTCTAGCTTGATCACTCAGTGCACATTGATGAAGCTTTATTTAATGCTGCAGCAGCATTTTCAATTAAAGTTTTGTCTTAGTGCACTCTTTAAGGATTCGTGGCAGAAAATATTGGTTTACGAATAATTCCCGCGTGCTTGAGCAGTATGATTGCCGACGTAAATTCATAAAAGTGTATTATGGGAATATTAGAAATTCTCTGAATGAAGAACAAAGGGAATTTTCCAGAGTATTTGGAAAATGGATTCAGGAATAATTTTTTTTACACTTAGACTTGTGCTCAAGATTAATTAATTTTATTCGCATGACATAAAACTAGCCTTCCCGAGAAGCGCAGATGAGAAAGATATTTAATTAAAGTCGCTCTAGAAGTGCCGCCATTAAGTAAGTTTGCTCTTGAAGAACGATTGAACTCTAAAACTTCAGTTCGTACCCAGATCGATTGCATGATTCAATTTCAGGATATTTACAAAATAGACAAACAAGACAATGAGAGAAACATTCCATTCCATCAGTTTCATAAATGACCCTAATATAGATTTTCCCAGAATAAAGAAAAGTATTATGGAGAATAAAACCAGATTATCCCTCGATTTTGAGGAATTGACATTTATGCTATCGTCCCCGTACTTGGATGGGCACACAAGTAATAATTTGTCAGAAAAACAGGTACTACAGCTTATGTCGCGTGGAGGGAGGACAATTGACTTTCCAAAGCAAGCATGAGACCAGCAAGTCACAACGGCAGTGGCGGTTTTAACATTTTTGTTTTTACGGCAAAATTATGAAGTAAAATAAAATAAGAACAGAAATAGTTACATGTTTTTAAAACATCTAGAGAATATGTGTGTATGTACGTTAAATCAATAAATTTTATGATATTTACAAAACATTTTATAATATTTACGTTTAGGAAAGTCATTTAAGAAATACGAAATATTATCTATTTATTATTCCGTAAATATGGCTAATTATATAAATGGAAACTATTTATACCTCTTAAAATTCGTTGTTAATAACGATAGTATTAATACCATTGTCATCCCGAATCGCTGCCACCAATATACTCGTCACTGGGCCTATATCCGCCTCTGTCTGAAGGAAAATAGAAGAAAAATCCGAGAAGGAATGAGAAAACCCGGGCCGAGGTGTTTTCCGGCCTAATTTTCTATTACTGTAGCTTTTGTTGTAACCACGCAAAAGTTCAGTTGAATTAACTCAACAATATCATTAATTAAAATATCTCATGTCTCTTTTGTGTGGAAAGGGAAGTGATAATTGTTTCCCTCTCTCCCTAAGCTTCACATGCGCGCAGCTTTCTTGACCTCTTTATTCAGATTACCTCGCTTGATCCTGTTCGGCGCGAATGTTGCCCAATGTTATGCTCTCGCTAGCTTCTGCAAACGGTAATACAGCGTTTAACTATTTATGGGACTGGTTCAGCGGCTGACTTGCAGAATGTACTTCCTAAGGCGAGGGCGGAGCGGGTGACACCTGGCGGGGCTTGGTGGGCCTATACTCCCAGTGACATAACGCTACACTTCGATCCAAACTATAGGACTGCCGTGGCTTAACTCATCCGTTGACTTCTCCTCCTTTCAAAAAACTTGACATTACAACTACGACTTCTCATCTCATGATGCCGCATCTGTTTACATTATGATTCAATTGGTTGATTTTATTACGTTGACAGTTGAGAGTAATGTTTTTTAAGTGATGTTCGATGTTTTAAAAGTTTGTGACAAGTAAATTTTGTTGTTGGTGGTGAATGCAATATTTCTTATTCGCTTGAGGAGAATTTTGTTCACCGTCGAAAGTTGTTTTAAACTGTGCAGTTTGTACCAATAGTTTTATAGTGATGAATTTGTGTTTTCATTCATGTTTGTGGTTTGGTAATACTGGTGTGTAACGTATGAACAGCAGTCTTCTTAATCCATTTTTTTCTCTCGCGGAAAAAAATCTTTGTCAGCCGACTTTTTATAAAAATATTTTTTGAACTCACATCACGCAAAAACTACTAAACAAATGGAAGCAAAACTTTCACAGTAATTCTTCCTAGGGATTGAAATATATCTAAGTGGTCTTATTTCTACACTGGATGAAAACCCGTAGATTTGCTTGCGTCAATATTTTGATTTGTCTTTCTACTATTATTACTAAATCGCCATTGATGTATAAAAGAGAAAGTCAAATTTCAAAAAAATTGCTAGGCGACATACGAGTACGATTCACGATGAAATTGTAAATACGACTCCTAGACCCTTTTTTGGATACCTATTTTAATTCAAGTGTTAATTTTTTCACCAATACACAAAAACAGTACAAACGTGTTTCTACACTATAGCTATGCATTATTCCATTTTATCCTGTCTTTGCCAACTTGCTTCTTATCACTTCGTTATAACACAGTCCCCTTCATTTCATTTTCTCTCTGTCTGTCATGTTCCTTTGATACCATTTTTTCCTTATATTGTTGTTAAATATATCTTTTCCCCTGATGAAGATTTGAAACAGAAATGAAACTTCGTGCAGATAGTGCAGCTATCAAGAGCAGGAAAATACGTCTTTTAAAAAAGTGCAAGTCTGTGTAAAAAAAATATTTTTTTTTGTCTTTTTACCTTACGTTACGAATATTCAAATACGTGCATTAATATGTGTACGTAAATGGATGATGAAGAACACAATCTCTCATTTCCTTCTGGGTCATTTGAGAAAAGTAATTATGTTATGCTATGTTATGCAAATTAAACAAAAATTGAAAATGACATTTAGTGAAAAATATATAAAGCNATATATATATGTCTGCCGTTGTCACCTCAAATTTCGTGAGGCTAACAAGATTACGCCACGATGCACAATGTTCACCACTCGTTTTGGGGATTTTACTAACAATGCATATGTACGGATCAACCTAAGACGGCTATTTTGCTTTTTAATACGAGGAGAAGAATGAAAATGTTTGGTGAGTTGTCTTCACTGACACATTCCTCAACACAGAAAAAAATATTAGTAATAGGTTCATGAAATTTTGATGTATGAACTAAATTGCTTATGTACTGAAGAGGCTCGCGAAGAGATTTTTTTAAATTCTATTTTTAAAGGGATTATTGAAAGTGAAGTTTTTTTTTGTTTTAGAATTTGCGGTATATTTTACGAAAATATGAAGATATTACGATTTTTGTGTAAAGGCGTGTTATTTTTGTCTACCCTACACTCTGATCTAGGATAAACCGTATCATATCAACAGAAATGCTCGTGCAAAACCGGCCATACCGAATTATGTAGCTGGGAACATCCGACTGCGCTGTCCAGCTGTTTCCAGTAGAAACAACACAACTGAACTTTGCTGTTTCTGAAATGTGCGCGATTCCAGCGCATACTACACTGCGAGAGAATGGGAGAGAAGACTGTTGCTTTTAAAGGCTTTAATAGGTTATTTACTTTTATTAAAACTAATTAATTGAAATATATCTGAAATAACGTAATTACAAACGAGTCTTGACATAACAAAAATTGAAAAATAATTTTTACGATTTAGATGTTTAAAAAAATTGGAAGGACGCTTAATAGACGATTGGTTTTAATTTCTCATACTTCATGATTGTTCTTTCCAAATGACGTTTATTGTTGTTTTTATTATCCCATCAGGATTTATCGCAATTTTATTACCTGTTCGTAATTTTATAATTTAGGACATGTTTTGTCTTTAATTTATGATATAAGTTATGTTATTCTACATTTTAAATTTATCTTCAACGACATAACAAAGGTTTATTTACTATTTTTAACTCACAATTTCTCTTCTTTCATTTTCTTCTAGAAATTTTAAAATTATCTTAATCATTACAAAGTTTTTAGTTATAGTAAATAGTTTTTATTTCGTTTTGATATTCTGTTTAGTTTAGGAATTCAAAAAAAATTTATTTTGGAGTTCTTCACTTGTACTTTGCTGAGCTTTTGTATAATTATTTGTGTATTTTTTTTCTCTCTTTTTCTCTCTCTCTCTCTCTCTCTCTCACTCTCTCTCACTCTGTATTTTAAAACATCTAGCGACATACTGTTTCATATTTATTACAGTTACTTTTTTCCCTTTAAATAATTAAAACTTTTTACAATGTTAATAAATATAAAATTAACGTATAACGAATGAACCACATGTCAATTTAGTAAAAGAAATGCCATATTATATTTCTAAAATGGAAAAAAAATACATACTGGACAAAATATGAATGTATATCATAGATTGTGGTACATTGATCCATTTCCATATTTTGTGCAATTCGTAGGCCTTCAATTTCCAATAACAAACTAAACATTTAAAATATGGGGTTTGAAACGTATAAGTTATCATTCCCAATAACCACAGGAAAATCGCATTATTACTCCCCGGGAATAAAAGGATCTTTTTCCTGTTTTATGCACCAACAGGAAATTAAAATGGACGGAAGTATTCTATATTTCATACTCCGACTGTGTTTCGGAGACTATTGATAGTTTTTGAAATGTGTCTCTTTTGTCTACAATAACATTCAAGTAGCTGAAGTCCGCAGAGGAACGACACAAATTTCGTTCATAGTAGCAATGATATTTTAATAGAAACATAAATGTAGCCATTCACGGGTTCAATAGCTCTTTTGGTAACGAATTTATGATTTCCTTCCAAAACGAGTTCAGCATTGGTCCAGAGTGAAATATGCATTTCACATTATTTCATTTCAGTGTCAATGTTCCTCGCAGATATAAATGGCACGTAGATATACAAAACTATTCCATTATGATTTTGACTTCTTTTATTTCTTTGTTGCTCTTAAAAATGTATATGGCATTCGTCTATCAATATTAGGTTTTTGTTTTGAATTCAATATCATATTCTCGATGGTTCTTTCTATGAGAATAGTTTATTGTTAAAAAATATATTTTATCAATTTTTGTGACCGAGTAAATAAATTCACAAAATATTTCTGTACATTAACAAGAACTAATATATGTCTTTCTTACCCGAAAAATGACAATAATGGACAGAATGGTACTCTACTGATAACATAAAAGGGCGCATTTATTTTTCTAAGTCCCACGCTCTAACCAATTTTGGATCTGTTAGGTTTGCAACGCCTCCCTCCTCTTGCTTTCCCTTCGAGAGGGGAAGTTTCGTTCGACCAATCGTAGATCTATTTGAAACGGCGCTCATATTTGGAAGACATCGTGCGACGGGTAAATCGTAACGAGATACTGAAACTGAAATGTTTAATTACACCGCTATTAAAGAAATATTTTGTATTTTTTTATTATACACATTTTGGACTTCTATAACAAAAATATTCTGTATATTCTTGACTTCAATAAACTTTACCATTCTCTATATTTAAACGACATCTCGAGATTCGTTGTCTCGCAAGGTCTTCATAGGCAATGTAAAAGATATTAGAGTTTCTGTAAAAAACGTTTGCGTAATACTGTGATAAAATATAGTTTTTAACAGAATTTGAATATAATTGCAAGATATCGTATGGAATTGGTATAATTCGAATCACAAATTACTTATAAATATTCCTATAATTTCTTATATTTATACAGTGAAGTAAAGAAATCAAATCTCATTGCCTACAAATGATGTGTATTGTCGAAAGTAATTTCACATAATTTGCGATTCTCTTAAGTTTTTCATATATGTGAAAAGGAATTAAATAAATATAGAAAACGTTTGTCTCAAATATGAACTAATAACACAAAAGTTTAATTTTCGAGTTATAAATATTATAAAACTACTTAAGGAATCAATAAATTACATCTTCTAGTGACATATTTATCCACGATATAACAATTTGGTAGCAATCGTGCAACCTAAAAAAAATAATCAGAGATCAATAATATGAAAC
>NNCF01128849.1:58865-96488 GCA_002313205.1 Laupala kohalensis | reverse complement strand
GACTCCGATGAATGGAACCAGAGAGACCAATGTGATATCATATTGCACATAAACTTATGATTGCCCGCTATTGCCTTACGATAAGTAAAGAAATTGTAGAGTTTTTACTAAGACTTGTCAAATTTTCACTAACCACATTATTTTCAATAAATCTAGAATTGAGAGATCTGAAACAAGGTGTTGCTTCTACTTCTCTTGTCTAGAATTTATAATCAATACCGCCACACAGATAAAGGTTTAGGTTACTGAAACATGGATATCAGTGCAAGAGAGTGTCCTCAATATATTCATTCCAACATATTTCATACAACATACATGTTTATTAACATTATGAAGAAATAAAAAGTCCTAACTTAAACTTCAGGAAAACTTAAAGAAAAATCCGTCACAACTACTCTGTTGAGATACAACACCCCCGGAAGCAATAACACCAGCCTTTAATTCCATGTGGAAATCCCACCTTGGGTTCCTCTTAGAGGGAAACGACGCTAAACCAAGGAGCAATATTTCATAATTTAGGTGTTTCCTGAAAGTTTCCACGTCCAAAGTGTATGAAACTTGATATTTAGTGTGCAGGCAGCGCCACGGTAATGCTGTCTCCTTGTCATCATCAACAAAGTCCTGCTCCAACGTATCCTGAACTCTTTCCCCTACCCCACCGCTGTTCATCCACATCTTGGGACGAACGCTACACGTGACCCGCGTTGAGGCAATGATTTACACGCCAGGAAAGATATATTGGTCGAAGAGATGGCCATAAATTGTTCGAGGTACGAAAGAAGAAAAATGTTCTTCGCTCATTTCATATCATGATTGTAGTAAAATACATTACAGCACACTTTGCATTAACATGGATTGTATAAGGTGTGCAAAAGTCTTAACACAAGTAAAGAAATAAACTCAACTCAAAGACAATCGACCCATTAACATTCCACCAATATTCTCAAAAATTATGTATTAATAAAACAATAAAAATACATTGAAATCGTACAAAAATGGATCGTAAGTTGAGATTTATCTCAATATTTTCTTTTCATAATCATATCGACCCAATAGTAAGCAAGAGTATAAAATAGGTAAAAGTGTGCATACTAGGATTGATAGCATAGACGAAAAAAAAAACTACGTTCTTTTTTTCTACATTTCATGCAAGTAGGTCAGCTCAGTAGTTCCTGAGATACTAAAGAAATTTATTTTTCAACTTAATTCGTCACTTGAAACTTGAAATTTTCACAAACCTCCCTTAGTGAACTCCCGAAATACGAAAGCAATATATAAAATGTACAATAAATTATACATATAATAAAGTATATGTATGAATTATGTACAATAAATAATTTTTACTCTTTCTTAAAATTGATTTAAAAACTAGAACTACCCGGCGATGCCAGAGATTGAAAAAAGAAACTTAAAAAAATCATTAATGGACATTGAAAATTTTAAAACAATTCATATATACGACATAAAAATTTAAAGAATATTTATTTTTATTGGTAAACAAAAAATTACATCATACAAAAAAACATACAAAAATCAAGATTCAAGAAAATTTGGCACTGAGAATTGATATATTTTGCATTAAAACACCTGTCAACAGTTTTGGACTTATTTAGCTCGTTTTACCCGGCGTTGTCCGGAGTTCTAATATAATATTCTCAATTAATTTGTTATATTCCACATTTCTCGACTTTCATGTTAATAAATGAATTACCTCGAAGAAAAAATACAAATATACAAGGAAAACATAAAACATTACTGGAAAATAAAAAAAATTAAAACAATTGACAAATAAAAGGAAAAAATAAAAACAAATATGTATTCCAATAAACAAACAAAAAATTACATCAACAGGTCTAGATTATTTTTGCTCATTTTGTCCAGCGTTGCGCGGGGTTTATATAATATTCTTAACTCATTTGTTGGTTTTTATATTTCTTTAATTTCGTGGTATTAAATTTTCACTTTTGTTTACAACAAAAATTGGATACCACTAAGAAAACCAACAAAAATACAGACTGGTTTCAGTAATGTAAGCTTATAAGTACGTAACTACGAATTATTTTGAAATCCAGGTAGAAGGAAATTCAATAGAAAACAAATAATAATAATAATAATAAACAATGCGCATAGTTCAGATCTCTGGTTCTATAGTTTTCTTTTCACTTTTAGCTAAAGCATTTGAAAACAATATTCTTCACAACCTCTATTAATTTTGCTTCTACGATTCCGTCACGTAGATTATACGTTCAGCTGATTGTCCGCCTAACGTAACACATATGAACTCTGGCGGACGCATTAGTAAGCTTCATAGTCAACAGTACAGCTAGTAAAGATTCACATCTTATGATTAGCAGCCGATATTAATAGTTTTTCTGCTCTTGCACTTCATCAATATAAACCATACTTTGCTATTGAGATAAACCTTACGATAAATTCTTTGAAATTTTAAATAATTTCATCGATTACTTTTACCGGCTTCCATGTCACAGACATTCCAAGTAATTCACTTTTTTTTTGTAAAGATTTTCATTCAAGCACCACAAAAAAAATATTACTCTAATGAATACGAAGATGAGTGGAGTGTAAACAGCGGTAAAGCATTCACTCTAATGGAGGTTAATCATTTTTACTCCACAATACATACATTTCGAATGAAAATTTTTTGTATTATTAAGTCTTATTTGGTAAAATTGCTGATCGTAGAAATATCAGTTCCTTGCAAAAATGTTTGCTATTTTATGTTGACCTAGTTCACATAGAATTTATTACGGTACCATTCGCTAAATGCTTACTTTGCTTAATCGGCACTTCAGGCATAGATGCCTATACCGGACACCATGACTGGCACAATCGTTTCCATTGTAGTTCCATTCGCTAAATGAGCCAATGAGCACTCACAGAAAACTTCTTTAAAACAAAAATCTCCAAAGAACCAAGATCCCCAAGAGGATCGAGGATTCTGAGCCAAATTTTAGTTTTATGGTCCCTTACCCGTCCTCCCCGTTTTTTCCAACTCTTCTTCCCCTCCCCCAAATTAAGTAATTAAACGCACGAAATTATTTCAACCCTTCTGGAGAATTCTCATACTTAATAGCTCCTAAAATATCCATTATGTTATGAATGAACCAATAGAAGAATATTTAAATATTGTACAGAGTTCTGTATTAGACAAAAATTACCTTAATAAGCTGTAAATAACCTTAATTTACCTTAATAAGCTTAATAAACTCTTCCTAATAATATTTACGAATAAACATTTATTGTGTACCTTATAATTACAATAAATGACCTTAATAAGCAGTAATTGAACAACCAACAACAATACTTTTTCAACAATAATTTATTCTCGCGAGGCGAGAACCGAAAAGATCACAAAAGTAGTTATTCTTGCGAACGACTTTTCAATTTTCATAGACTTTGTGTAAATAAATATGCATTTATCGTCTTCACCCTAATGAAGGGTCACATTTCGTGGGGTCTGAGAAAACTAATCCCCCCTCCCTACCTCACCTTACGGTGGCATAAAGAGCTTACGTCTTCACTAACTGCACTTTGAGCATCTCGCAATGGGGACATTCTAGGAACTTGAGTCTTTCTTCGACGGGAACCAGGTCAATGGTTAGATTCGTAGAACGCGTAAATTCCCAAATTCAAACAGGTCTCTCACAGTGTGATTGAATGTACCTTTCCACGATTCTGCTCTTGAACCCTCGCATTACGACCCTAGAAATTGGAATGCACGAATGTTTGTTCCCGGAACATGTCTTAACCAACAGGTTTCATTGAAGTACACCTGAAGTACAGAGGCATCAACGTTTATAGCAGTGTCTCTGCTTATTATCCCCTCCACTTCCACTCCAGTCCCAGCGGTATAGTTTATTCCGCGAAAATAGAGCAAATGTTGTTACCTCTTTGACAATTAGGGTTTCAGTTCTTCTAGTATCTACATAATCCCTTTTCTTAGAAAGCTTTTGAAATTTTTTGTATTTATAATTCTTGAATAAGGACATTAGAACAATCTGAGGGAAGAAATCTAATGACAATTCTCGTTACAGAACTAAAGGGAACAAAAGGTTTTTTTTATGTTAAATGTTATGCATTCATGTTAAATGCTATGTTAGTTTTTCATGGTATTCAGAGTGCAATGCATTCTGAATTTTAGTCAACAATGTAAGTCAACACGTTTCTCGCTGCGTGTATTTTGCAAATGTTTTTTTCTCTTTTACGGTACGGCATTATAGTCTCCATTGTTATAGGACTCTAGATACTGATTAAATTCCTATTTTCATGCATGTTGTTTCCGCTCCTTTTTGTTTTCAATAGTTTATTTCTTACTGTACGCATCCTTGGCGCGGTTGTGTACATTATCTCTGTGGCCCCATACTGGCCGGGATTTTCCTTCTGATAGTGGTGGATTTTCCTTGGGCGACCCGTGGCGCAGTGTGTAACGCGCTCGCCTTCTACCTCTGGGGACGCCGGTTCAAACCCGGTCCGATCCAAGTAGAATCCGAGGTGGTGGACGGAGCGGTGCTCGCGGCAGGTTTTCTCGGGGTTCTCCCGTTTCCCCTGCCTATCATTCCACCACAACATTCACTCATAATCATTCACACCCATTTCATTTCACAATCACCGCTTCAGGGGAGGCGCGTCAGGAAGGGCATCCGGCGCCATGAGTATTCCCCAGCTACAATTAACGAAGCATCATATCCATCCCCATTCGCCGACCCCACATGAACTGGGAATAATAAGGCTAGGCTAAACAGTGGTGGATTTGCCTTGGTCGAGAACGTCATTAATACCTTTGTTTTATTAATTTCGAATTTTTACTGCACAAATATCTACAATTTACTTTGGAATAATAAATGAATAACAGTACATGTTTATTAAATAAATTCTTTTATAAATACCAAATCCGCCACTGCCCTTGGGTCCTTGATCGGAATTGATAGGATGGTCCCTTGCTTGTTTCCGGAGATTAACTTAGTTTATTGACCCTCACGTGTCATACGCAGTTTGCAACTGTTTCTTGACAATAAAGTGTATTTATTTATTTATTTATAAACTTTTCATGAAAACTTGAGAAATGTTTTTAATTGAGGAATAGCAAGTGGTAACAAAGGAAACGGAAAATAAATTTAAATTTCAGTACATGAAGCTATTAATAATGAATTGCTTTTGTACAAAAAAAAATTAAAAACTAAGACAACTAGGATTTATTAACATGAATAACAAAGTATATTGACATTGCAACAAATTGAGTTAGTTTTTGCAAACTGAGTCAGATTAACTTACATTCAAGTAATACAAGTATGACATATTTTTTGTAATCGGAAAATTCAAACGGGAATACACTCCATGTTCATAGAATGCCATACTTGCTATATTAGAGCTAGAAGAGTTGGAAGGAAAGTTCTCCTGAGCAGAAAAGTCTTTGACGGGAATGTATTATTTTCACAAAATCATATTAAACTTAGAGGAATAATACTATTATATTAAAGAGAAAAAACTGAATTTTCGAAAGGAGTAAGTGTATAACCTCTAGCATTCAGAAAAAAACTAGCAATACATTTGGTTAGAGGCAAACGCTGTGGAAGCTTTATAATGTATCTTGGTACCAAAATATTGGCTAGATTATTAGAAACGTAACAAAACTATTTACAATTAGAATGAAGTAAAATAATTTTTAAATTCTTTACGAACATTATTCCAATTTTCATTCTTGTTTCCTGGTTTACTAAAGAGCCCGGATCGTAATTTGTTTTGGCCAGTCCTTTTCTTAAGTCAATTTTTTCAATTATTTATCACACGTAGAGTGATTCGCCATTATTTTGACAGTTGAATACGACTAACATTTCCAACAGATATCAGTACATATTCAAGAATGGGTATTTGGGAACAGAATTTAAATAACTGGCAAAGGTGAAGTCGCTGGTCATTAATAAATCATTGTTTGCGCGTATAACTGTATAAAGCGTAGGGGAACCTGGAAATGGTAAAACGAGAAGGGTTTTGAACAAGAACAGATGAGTTTCAGAGGAAGCTAGGATTTGAGGATGTCGTTGGCGAAGATCGGGGAATACAATGTGGGTTTGAGGCACTAAAACCGAAACGTGCTGTTTCATGGCCGCTTTACAGGCTCCATGAAATTTGCATTGTAAACGAAATGAGATGTCGATTCCGCCGACACAACAGAGAAGAGAACGGGTTTTCAGCGTTTTGTACTTTTCAGTTCGCTTTTACGATGGCAGTCGGAATTAGATAGACCTAATGTAGTATGTGCTTATCTTCATAATGCGTCCGAGTTCTTTTTGTCCCGTGCAACGACATCGATGTAATAGTATGAAAGGATATATTTGACCGAACGCTTTATCTCTACTCACGACAGTTATGGCAAAGTCTATACTTTATTTACTGTTGTTTGCAGAGGCATCAGTTTCGAAAAGAACTTTAATTACCTTGAAAGGTATTGCGAATAGTTATCACTCGGTCATATCACAGATTGAAACTCTGATATGATGAAGCTGCACTTATCATTAAACGACTTTGAAATAAAAAGAGATCAGAAAATTTTATTTCTTTGTAATAAGATAAATTGTCGTATTTTGAGTCTCTTTCCCTTATAACATTGAAACAATATTTGAGTTTTATTTAACATACAAGTAATAATTTAGATTATGTTACAGCGTTTTCAAGCTATTATGTTTGTATGTGAAACGATATTTTCAGACGCGAGGTGAGTTAATTGACCAAGCTTATTAGACGCCCAGGACTTTTTGGAAGATTACATTACTTTCCCTTTCCGTTGCAATGTTACTTGATGTGTCGCATGTAAAATTTATTTATAATTATCACCTTTGGCCGCTTTATAACAATCATCCTGTCTGTAACTTGGTTATTACAGTATTATTAGTACAAATTATGTCACTCCTATTTTTGAAATTCATATAAAATTTATGAATTTGACACTACTAAGCACAAATTGTATTTTTACCTCGATATTACTCAAAATATATCACCTGGTGCAATGTTAAATTGAGATACGGACCTAGCGGGTACTAGAAAAGTCCTTGAGGGCACCGAAAAGTTTTCAAAAACTTTAGATATTGTGAGATTTGAATAATCCTCTAATTAATAACAATTTAATTATTTTGTCGCGGAATTTTGGACGGGCGAAGAGTAAGAAATTTAAACGAATGACGGTTTGGAGAAGTGGACGACTACAGACGGGACGCGGCACTAGAAAGTTGTCGGCGGCTCTTTTGACTTCAATCAAAATTTATGGTCTTTTAGAAACCTAAGGCTAGTAAGAGGCGGGGGAGGATGTTCCACCCATCCTTAGGAACCCCATGTGGCAGCTGTGGGCGCGCACAGGCTCAGACTTGTCGCGAAAACGTTGGAACTTTAAACGTTTTTTTCCAGAATGTTGGAGAAGGTTCTAGAAGGACCTTTAAAGGGTCCAATGAGAACCCAGGCGTAGGAAGGGGAAATTATTTCTGATTGGGAACTTTCGGCACACGTGATATTCAAAATTTTGGAAATTTTGGGAGAAAAGAAGGGATGGAGGTTATTTAACGGGGACGTAGAGATTTTTCGTCCTCACATTCTCTCAGAGAGTGGCTCACACTTTCGTCTTTCGAGTGATAGCTCACGCAGCTCAGAGAGTTGCTCACATTTTCGTTGTTCGAGTGATAGTTCAGAGTTGCTCACATTTTCGCAGAGAGTGGCTCACACTTTCGTCTTTCGAGTGATAGCTCACGCAGCTCAGAGAGTTGCTCACATTTTCGTTTTCGAGTGATAGCTCAGAGTTGCTCAGATTTTCGTCGATAGCTCGTTTTTCGAGTGATAGCTCACAGTTACTCACATTGTCGACATTATTCGTTGCTCAGAGATAGCTCATTAGTTACTCACATGTTTTTCGTCTGCGCTCATATTGATGCGTTCAGCTCACATAGAAGTTTTTGGTCGCAGATAGATGCTCACGCAGCTCAGACATACATGTTTTCGTCAGATCAGATGCTTTTCAGATCGCGCTGATAGATGTTTTTTCGCTGACTTAGATTTTTCGTCAGCATTCAGACAGATGCTTGTCAGCTCGTACAAGTTTTTGTCAGCTGAGACTGGTGTTTCGTTGAAGCTCAGACTCGATTTTTAGATTGCGTCAGCATACGTTTCCGAATCGTGCTCATGCGGCGCAGATCACTCGAGTATTTTTAATTAGTTTGTCGGAGCGTTTTTCGGGTGGTAACCGGACGAACGCGGTAAACGCTGAAGCTGATCGGCGCTGGTCGCAGATAATCCGAGAAGGCAGCCGTGCTGACGTCTGTGGGGGGATCCTCCTCCACGGCTTTCCAATGGTCCGTCATCTTGGTCAGGTATGGTGCGATCGCTGGTGAAGGTGAAAGCCAACGTCGCATTGCGCTTGCGTGTTGCTAAGAACTGGATGTTAGCTACCAATCTGAGCGTGAACTTTGAATTGAAATAGTGTTATGACTGAACTCTGTCGCTCAGAAAGGTATGCCAAGTAAAATCAGTGAACTATTGGAACTAAGAAGGAATTCAATTAAACTGTTAAGGAGAAAGAGTTAGGAGTAAAATCAGTGTTTGACTTTGTTTACAAGAAATGAATGTGTCATTGTAGCTTAAGTTTGAATAGAGTTAAAAAGACAGTGAATGCTTATTTTTGGTTATGATAAATGTTGATAAAATTGACAGTTAGTGAATGTTAATGGTAAAGCCAGTGTTTTTAATGTGTGTCTTTTGGTGGGAATGTGGCCACTTAGGCATTTGTGTGTGATTTTCATTTGTGTCTTTTGGCGGGAACAACGCCACTTTGGCGTTAGTGTAACAGGGAATGTTAATTTCTATTTGGGTTTTGTCTTTTGGGGGTGATTTGTTTGTGTGAGGAATGAGTAATTTTTGTGTGTCTTTTTGGCGGGAACAACGTCACTTTGGCGTTAGTGTAATGTGATTGTTGGGTTTTCATTTGTGTTTTGTTTTTGGGGGTGATTCTTTTGTGGGAGGAATGTCTCCAAGGAATAAATTAACTTTCATAATGGATCTATTTGTCTGGCGTTTTCCTTGATTGGAACCATTGTATGGCCCCTTTCCTTCGGATATAAATCGAACCCCGTTAAAATTATTGTGGACCCCTGAGGAGAGCTAGACGGGGCATTCGCAATAGAACCATTCAAAATTATTTTATGAGTAATTATTATTAACGTTAAATCCCGTTCTGCCACAATATTCATATTCTCTATCAACAACTATTATATTCTATAAGTTTTTAATATTTTAAATGACTATTAATTTTTTAAATCTTAAACAAATATATTTCAATATTGAAAACTATTTAACATTAACATTAAAAATTAATTTGTTTGTCATGTGTGCGCAATTTTTATAACTTTATTACGAAATAAAAGATAAGAAATAGGAAATGAAATATATTTTATTGAATTATTTGAATTCCCAATTCCACCCCCCACCCCCAATAATTAAAAAAAACACCCACCACTTTCCTTAGAGCCACTACAAAACTCAACCTTCCATGCACATCGTATCATTGTGCCGATTTAGTAGGTTGCAAGATAGAAACACGCCGTGTGATAAAGAGAAGGCATGTCATATATCAGCATGATGCTAGTCTCATCTTTCCCTTGCATCGAGGTCAAGATACTACGGTATTAACCGCTCGATATACCCCTTAGACATACCTGTAGACCATTTCGAGCACGAACTACAACTAAAACCAAAGGTAAGCCGTATATTTTCATCCTACAATTCACAACAGAACAAAAAAGTATCGATGAGAAAAATATGACAGAAATGTGATTATGTTTAGGAATAAAATGGTTACTTCGTAATAAAGTATATTGATTAAAGAAAATTACTATTGTAAAAAAAGGCCTTTGTGGGAAGCAAAATAAAATTACGCGAGTCTCGACCCGACAGAGGTGGCGTTACTTGGGAAAGATATATCTCCAAGAAGAACAGTGTTGCTCTCAGAAGGATCCAACGGCTGTTGTAGCGAATTCAGACAAGGCTCTACATCACTTGCCTCGTTTCTCCGAAATGTTTCCAATACCCTCCGGACACTTCCAGGATCCTATCGACCGATACCCTCGCACAAACATTGCAGAAAAGTCACAAGATAAATACTTAGAAGACGTAACAAGTAAACTAGATTCAACAAATGAATTTCGCTTGAAACGTATTGTCTTGAAAAATTGAAGGAGAGAGATCCGAGAATACTTGAGTCGTATCATTCTGCTCCGACATGTTTATTTTGTCTTATATGCGTGAAAGGAAAAGATTTATATGGTCTGACAAGTCATGAAAGGACGGACACATCGACAGATTTATCCCACATACGCCATTTGAAAAGACAAATAGGTACTGGGTCATGCCAAGACGTGAAGTGATGCATGTGCTGGGTATATAAGTTCATATTTCCAGATATTTAAGGTATTAAATAGCGCATAGTGTGTTTGCGGAAAAGACACGATTAAGTACATTTTGTGGGAATATGGATTTTACTGTGACGAAAAGGACATATTGTTTAAAGAAAATGGAGGAAGAATATACACCAAATATTCAAGAGAAGGATAAGATGTTAGACAAGAAAGAGAAATACTGATGTTACCAAAACTACGAATGAGTAATATGAGAAGGGTCACAGGAATTCTGGATAGTATATGTTGCAGCTACCTAGTGGTGGCAAAATGGACTACACAGTTAGGTGGCAATATTGCTTAGAGAGGGAAGGACATGAAGAAGAGAAGTAACCATGGATAAGATGAACATAATATAGAGCAGAGTACAGAGAAGAGGGAAGATAAAAGGAAAAGAAAAGAAGAAAACCAATAATATAGGAAAAGGTTGACGTAGACGTTCTTAAAAAAAGTACATTTATGTATAACATCAATAGATCTCCTGTCATTTCTGCATAGTATATGGACAGTGTCAATCGTTAAAATTTTCTACCGGGAAATTTTCATGGAAATGTCTGTTTTGAGTGTACCTGATACCAAACGAATAGTTTTCAGGATTCCGTTTAGGATGCTAAACATGGTGCCAAGAGCTTCGAATACATGGATGTACGGGAACCTCATATGGAGAGTATTCTTACGATTTTAGTTTAGCCTTTTAGATACAATCAATGGCGGATCTATGGGGGGGGCCTAATGGGGCTATAGTAGCGCCCCCCCACCATTGGTCCTGAACTGTCAACATAAAATTGAAATTGATAAATGGCATACTTTGTAAAAACAGATTAATAATTGTTATTAGTTACAATTGCTATTAATAATATAATTGTTATTTTTATTAATAATACCATATTAATAAAACTAATAATACCATATTAATAAAATTCATTATGCCATATTAATAACATTAATAAATAATTGTTATAAATAAACCAGATTGTTAATTGTTTATTTTATGTATTTTATTTAAAGATAATACTTATAAAATTTGTGTTGTAAAACAATAATTTTTAAACAGAAATGCTGCCCGGTTAGCACCCCCTTGATTATATTCTAGATCCGCCACTGGATACAATAAAAAATTTTGTATGTCCATGTATGAATATACGTATTTGGGTTGTTTTAAAGAAATTGTGGCATATATGTCCAAAACGCCCTATCCAGTTAGGTTTGGATTTTTTAATATTTTAAATTTTTGCTAGCACAGCATATTGATACAATTTCATTTAACATAATCATATTCAATGTTCAAGACACAGATAATAATTTGTTTACAACTGTTTCCTCACTCCTTTGTCATTTCATGTCCCACTCCTTTGTCATTGTGTGAAACTCACGACTGTCAAGATAACTATGGTCTTACATGACAACCCTGTGGGTTCCCACCGAAACCAATGCAACCTCCTTCACTACTCAATAACCTCAGTTGTTTTGTATACACACGTTGGATCCGTTGAAAACGTGACCTCACTGTTTTGTGTGCAGCAAATTACTTTATTTCCGTAGAATCACCCATATGTTGTTTGTGCATAATAGACGTATAAGACCTGTAGCATATCTATTTCAATTTTTGATGACCGTATTTTTTAGTAGCCATCACGACGATACAAGCACCTGAGCGTGCTGGAGATGTTAATGGTATGCACCACAGATACCTCATGAGCTGCTACGAGTTCGAAATCGTTAACAGGAGAGCTACTTTCATACTCGCAATCATTCGCGTAGAGCACATGCACGTACCGACAACTCCAGTAGATGGTTGAAACCTACCCGAGTAAAGTAAAGGTAACGTTACTTTTTAGAAGGGACGATTATTTTTATTTGAGTCAATTTCATTTTCATGTAGATATATATTGTAATGGTTATTCCAGAAAATTTCTCATTTTGTATTTTAATTTTCACCACTCCGAGCGTACATTTCATGCTACGGTTTGTCGAGCGTTGGTTCAGTATGAACAATTCACATCGAGCTTCTCGAGTGTCACAACCAAACCGCAGTTGGTAATCTCTAGTCATACGCCAATCGACCATCGCTAGTTCACAATGTTCCTGCGGATCTTGAACGCAGAGCTAGCTGCCTAATCCTTCTCTCGTGTTCACAGTCCCATGAATCGCCTGTCTGATCGGCTTTAGTTCTCTTCCGCGAAAGGTCGAAGTGCTCAAAGTCAGAATTGCGGCGAGGAACATTTTCGAAATCAAGGAGAGGTTCATCATAATATTATGCAAACCATCTCATCAACGTTAAAAAAAGTTTTTTGAATTGGTATAATGTTTGAGAAACATAACGAATGTTACGTTAGACTTTGAAAATTCAAATTATCCAAACATTAACGGTATATAAATTTTTTTTTAATATTTAGGTGTAAAACTTACATGAATATTTTTAAACACAGGGTTCAAAATTTCGTTTGAATCAAATGTAAGGTTTACATCATATCCACTTCATTCTTTGGTATTTATTAAATTTAGAGAAGTAAATGCATATTGCAATGCAAAAGGAAAAGAAAAAACAACAAAAAGATATAAACAAGTTTATTTCATAATAAATAAGAGAGTTTGTTTACAGTTCATTTAGAGGGTAAGTTTCTTAATACTTTCTGAAAACGAAAGTAGAAAGGAACCAAATAATAGCTGAACACATGACAGCTCATTTGCGCGAAACGAAGAAGAAACTTTTTCACAAATTTTCCGAGCAGCAAGATTTGAAAAATAAATTAGGAATATGAGAAGATTTAGAAAGCGTAACCAACACCCAGACCGTTGAAGGACACGTGGGCGACGGCGGGGGCTGCGGAGTAACCGATGGCGGCGGGGGCGGCGATGGCGTGGGCGGCCAAGGGAGCGGCGATGGGAGCGGCGTAGGCATGAGCAGCCAAGGGGGCGGCGATGGCGGGGGCGGCCAGACGGCTCACACCGTAGGCTCCAGCACCGTGCAGGGAAGATCCGTACAGGGATCCGGAAGCACCGTAGGACAAGCTAGCGGGGGCGGCGAGGCCGGGAGCGGCGATGGCGCGAGCAGCCAAGGGGGCGGCGATGGTGTGAGCGGCCAGGGCGGGGGCGGCGATGGCGCCGTAAGCGATGGCGTCATTGCTGGCTCGGGAGCTGGAGATGCGGACGCTGGAGTAGGGGCTGTCGACAGCCTTGGAGTATTGGGACAAGACGTTGTTGCCACCCAGACCCTTGAGGGTGGTCTCGTGAGAGGCACCGATGGAGCCGTAGTCCCCAGAAGCGGAGTAAGTGCTGTAGGCAGCGGGGCCACCGGCTTGCGCCACGGCCAACAGGGCGGCGAGGGCGAAGAACTGAAAGCAACAAGATTCACGCACAGCTATTGTCAAGGATTTATTGTTCCTGTGAAAAAAATAGGAATAAATATTCACCTTCTTTTTAAACTATAACGTAACTTTTGACATTGTGTGATAAACGAGGACATTCTAATTATGAGCATTTTAACAAGAAACAAAAATTTTGAATTTTTCTTGAGTTTTCTGACATAGACATGTTACATCATTATTTCGAGTTTGAACGAATTATTTTTTAAATTTTGCATGATTGACTCTAAGCTCTGCTTATAATGCTCTGAGAGTTTCCGAATACATCATTTTAAGAAAATTTTACTTCTTTGTTGAAGTAGTAATGATTTTATGATTTTTTCGCAAGGACATGTTTTTTCTGCTGGATTCAGATTCCGTCCCATTGCACTTCTCATCGCGAGTTCATCCATTCACTATTCCCGGGTGTAAGCGCCATATCTGAGTTACCAAGTTAATAAGTTCTTCCAACAACTAGAGAAAGTTCCTTTCCCCATTTTCGTTTCTAGAAGTGGCGTTCGGGTTATAATTCTGACAGGGGATTTTCTTCTGGGGACAAATTTCACGCGCGTTGCTTCACATTATCTTCGGTTCTCTCATACTTGCTTCATTAAAAGTTGCGCAGAGAAATGTTAGTTCCCAATACCTTCTTTTATTCATATCTTTTCGAAGTGTTGATAAAAATATTAATGTCTTGCGGAATGAAAGACTCATTTTGTTTTCGATTTAATCAGATACAATTGTTTGTTCAATATTGACGAAAGTGATACACATCTAATGATGGTGAGACAAAAGGAAATATTGAACTCAACAGCAGTATAGAACAGGAGTTTTCTTCAAGGGCTGTACAAAAATGTGAATCTTAGAATTACAAAGTAGATTAGTAATCCGTTGCAAATTATCGATTAAGGAAAAACTGGGTGCTGTATTAGTAACATAATCTCATGCGCATAGGACACGACTTTGAAAAAGTTTCAAAATGATTCCTCTCGGAATAAATTCGTACAGAGTGAATGAATCGGTTTCTTTATTCTTTCTTTTGACAATTTTTTTCTAATTCATTATTCCTGCTTACTTTAACTGCGGTTGTATTAAAGAAGATTTACTTTCGATAAGCCAGCATGGAATCATTCATCACTTACCTCTCTTTGAATTTATGACTCCGTGGCATCTTTTCATCAACTATCAATAATTCCAATAATTCTGTTCTCGAATCTCATTGAACACAAGCTAAAATAACTTTTTCTCACAAACATGGCCGACGAGTTATAAGGTCCTACTAAGCACAAGTTGAGAAATATTCTAAAAATTCTGCAAAGATGGCAATTTTCTATATTTTTAAGTAAGGTAAATAATTAAGAATACTTTTACATGATGAAACAATTTTGAAATATTTGCACAGTCCCTTTTTTACTTCTACAGGATCAACATGTTATATTTGATATTTGTGAACCGAGGAATACTGTTATCCAGTCAGTTTTGACTTTAAATGTGTTCATTCATATTGACTGATCCATTGAAGTAAAAAAGAGCTATCCATAACATGTCCACCATTTAACTCCATGACAAACCAAATATTTTATGGAAATTGATCCTGAATTTCCTCTTGTTCATTTCAATCCACAAACCCAGACGATTTTCAATGCCTCAATTATGCATGTTAAGTTGCGCGAGATCCATTGATGGCTTATGTGATTTCTGACCGCAAAATCTCATTAGCAATTGGCGTTCAGTGTCACATTTCGCAGGCGTCGGGTGGAGCACCGTTGGCGCAACATCACCATCCATGCAATGCGTCACCCACTGATCACCACCCACTCGTAACAGACATTTCTATCCACTGCCCGACGAACGCACTTCACCGTGGGTTGATGTATCTGCATTTGAAATCGAACCCGTCTCCTCCCAGTTTGCCATGCGTTACGTGTCTCGCTCTCCGAGTTACAGCATTTTGGTCGACAAATCATACGCCATTGTATTGGTGGCTCTGACACCGTTAGTTGCGCCATGCGCCAGAAACAATTACGTCAACCTCTATTGTAGAGAACTACACTTTTTTCACATGCACAAAATGTCGTAATATAGGACACACATGCGAGGAATGTTCATTGAAATAAAATTATGACTCCCAGCATATTGTAAGAAAGCTTTAAAAATGTAGCTTTAAATTTCATGCCATTAACCAATCAACACTGTCGTATGAACACCCAAAAACATGCTTGGAGTTAATTTACAAAAAAAAATTACAATTTACAAAAATTAATTTTTGGTGAATTTTTTTCTAAAATAATTAATTACCTTGAAAGCCATTTTAGTGATGTGTGTGTGCGTCCGGTAAGAGATGCAATGTGCAGGACCGTAGCGCACACAGGCTTATATACCACGCCCCAACCACGCGACGTTGATTAGCTACCAACACCGTCCTATCTACGCGAGGGGGGGTTGGGGGGGGGGCACAGGGGTTCGGGACATTGACGCCGGCGCCCAGCCTTCCTCCTGGGCGGGGGTCGGTTCAGAATTTAGGTTATTGTCCGATGTAGGGCAGCGTGCCAATAACGCTTTCTCTTTTTGCGCTGAGATTATCAGTTAGCAGAGCCAAGGTCGACAGCTTCCGAATCTGTCCACACCTACCCCACCCACTCGTGCTTTAATTGAGATTGACATCTTCACTTGCCTCAGTGCTGGCATCTTCACCCTAAAAGAGAAGTAAGAGTTCATACAATCTCATATTTTGAACGAATAAAATCAAATTTGGTTTCAGAAGTCAATCTTTGGTTGGCCTGTGACATAAGTAACAAGGTCAGAAGACGTAAAGGTTCAGACTTCAACTCCCGATTACGCATGACATTACATATCATTGACAAAACGTAGTCAGAAAATGAGGAGGGGTAAAGTAGTATGATATAAGTCTAAGTCTTTATATAAGTCGTATAAGTCTTGATAATAATCAGGAGTCAAAACAGAAAAGTTCATAATAGTGTCATCTCAATGTGATCGTGATGACCCTGAGGGATATGACAATAACAATTTCTGAAATTCGAACCAGGCAACAAATGTATTTCTGAAGGCTAAGATACAATTATGAAACGGTCATTTTTTCGTTCTGTAGAAAATAAATGAATTTTGGTCGAGAAAACTTCAAATTAAGAGTGGCTACATGGAGGAATTCTTCAGAAGCAGCCGAAGGTCATCTGATCAATTTTATTCAAGTTCATCAAAAGGTGTGGTTTACCACTCACCAAGGATATTCTACATAACCACTCCGTCCTACTTTTCTATCTGGTTCAACATCATCTCCAATATGAAGACAACACATTACGACTCGAGATTGTCAAGTTCATCTCTGAATTTTGTGAAGTTCATATCGAATTTTATGTTATGAAACTCGTTATTGTAAGGAAAACATCTTGCGAAAGTTTTATTACAGAATAAACTTTTCGGAAGAATAGCAAAAATTTTCCTTTCTCACTAATCCATCGAAGTATAAGATGAACAATCATGAGTAATTTATTCTTTTTGATGAATATTCTGGAATATAGAATTCACAAATCTAATCTTTAACTGACGAAGGAAAATTAATAGAACATCAAATGCACTATTTCTACACATACATTAATAAAATGTACTAAGGCTACAATTTTTCACATAATTTGGCAAATAATAGTTTGACACATTTTTACCAAACTTATTACCATAACCATCCATACACAAGGGAAATGGCCATCAGAAACTAATTTCTTCAAAGAAACTAATTTAACGTTCGATTCCAAGATGACGTATCAAGGAGATGTGAGTTCTCTCTTTTGTTTGGGATAGATCACTTTATTTTTACTCGTATTTCATCAACCCGTAGGAGTTGCTTAATTTCATCTACAAAATATGAGGTTCTGAGTCTCCATGTTTGACCTCCAAAATGTAATTATTGGGTTTCATTTCGAATCGTTCTTGCAGATCTCATGGGATTTTGGTTTCTGTCCACCTCCTCATTGAAAAATAACAATTCGATTTTTGAAGACGAACTGCTAAACCAAACCACATATACCTGTTATATTGCACTTAAAAGTCAAGAAAACATCACGAATGAATGTATTTAAAACGAACATGAAGTTTAATTCTTTCAATTTCCCTTCAGAATGTATATGTTCTCTTAAACGTTGAATATCGAAGTATTTTATTTACATAGTGCTAAATTTTTAAGAAACTAATTAGTAATAGTTTCGCACTCGCGACTCATCTTTAGAAACATCGGTTGCAACTCTAGTTGATTCAATTAATAAATACAAATAATTTATTTTGTAAACTAGTTACAAAATGTTTATGTTGACGTGGAGGACAATGAACTTATTTACTGTCAAGAAGAAAGCAAAGGACGATCCCATCAATTCCAATCAAAGACACCAAATTGATAAGAGGATTTAATATGAGCAGCCCAAGGCAAATCATGATATGTATCTCCTAAAAATAATCAAAAGTTGTTATCTTCTAGTTTTAACATTTACGTAATATTTAACAAATTTTATTTTCAAAAGATTGTAATAGAACAGTTGTATAACAAATACTTCTGTTATCAATTTGTTATTCCCAATATAGTGCTAATAAATCGTAAGTATTAAAATCACTCAAAATTCTAGAAACGTTATAGGAATAATATTAATGACACTATTACCTCCATGCTCTTGCCTAGTGGACCTCCACCTCTACAGAAAGTAAAATAGGAGAAAAACCCAGGATGGAATCGAAGGGAAATTTGATGTAAAGGAGAGAAAAAGGATCTATAACAGGGTCTCCGTTTTAACAGGGTGTACAGCAACGTGATTACAAAGTCGTTTCCTGACCAGAAACGTTCACTACATTAATTCTTTGTTTCCTTTAAGCTTCCATACATACACACACATGTTCTTTGTTTACTTTGCTGAACGCATCAAATAGATTTTAGATATAAGCTACCTGTCCATCCTCAATAATAAATGTAGTGCCCTAGAAACAGTTCGAAACTACGAATCACGGTACGGATTTTAAGAAAATTATGTTTCACACCAATTGTGTCTAATTTACTCTCCGGAAGAAGCGAGATCATTCCATCACCTCCGACCAAGAATCTTAAGAAAATGGTGGATTCATCATTTTTGTGCCCCAAGGCAAAATGATGTCATGTCCCGCCCTAAAATAAGAATAAAAATAGTTAAGTACAGAAGAACAGAAATTCCACAAACACGTACTATTATCAAATCTTTCAATTAATTCAGAATTATTGCTAATTCATAAATATTAAAGCAACTCAAAATTCGAGATTAACACTGCCACCTTAGGTAACAACCTAGAGGGCATGTGCACAAATTCCACCTCTACTCGGAGAGTAACTGGAGAAAATCCGGTTTAGGATGGAGATCGTTTTATCCATATATATTCAACCACATTCATAATATATAATAAATAATAAAACCACATAATATAAGATATATTCAATAATATTTTATGTCGAATATTCTAGGATTAAGAAGTTTGATATAATATTAAGTACGGTTACCGTGAGTCAAGCTCTGTCTTTAGGGAGTCCTACTTTTCTCATAAGAAAATTAATTATCTTTTCCTTCGTTATAAAGTAGTACATTTGTACCATATACTGTAACTGTTATTAGGAGAAATAAATTTATTTATTTATTTATTTCCACAACCTATGTTATCCCCATTTGATGTAGAGTACGAATGTATTGCATAGCAAAATCCGAGTGGAATGCGTAGAAGGAAGGGGTTAATCTTGCAATCCCCACGAGGGCAATGCATGTTAAATCCCCGCTGCGAGGGCGCGGTCTCACCTGAACTTCACCGTGACGCAAGGCGAGATTTGATCGAAGCGAAACTGCCGTCAAGCAACGAGTTATCGAACGGCGTTCGAGCGTGTCGGTCGTGTTCAGCATTCGACTTCCGAGACAGTGGCAGTGACTTCTCGTTTGGTTTTCAGAAGCTTAGTGTTTTCTATACACTCGGGATCACAGAGATTTCACGTCAGGAACTATTCACTACTGCTGTTTACAGTAAAAGAGATTTTTTGCATTTAGACCAGAGAATTTTTCTTTTTTTGTTATTCGAACGTTTCAATATTGTTCATATCTATGATCATCAGGTAACACTGGTTGATATAATGTCCAAAACAATTTTTTTACGAACCTACCAGTTACGTTTTATTTATATTTCTGACGATTTTTTATATTTTTTATTGTTGTAGTCTCGAGAAGGGTTATCCACTTGAAGAGACGAAACGTCGGAAATATAAATAAAACTTGACTGGAGTGATGGTAAGATTTTTAAAATATTAATTATATCTGCAACTGGACCACCAGATCAGATACTTTAATACATTATTTATGTTTCTTCCCATATCACTATCCACTAGCACAAGCAACATTTTATATACAGATCTCATCTTTACAAAAGTATTCAGGTATATGAACTGTTTGTCCTGAAGCGCATATTTATAATATAAAAACTTCAGTACAACAATAATTGAATATTCTCTGGTATGAACGCAAAAAAAAGGAGGCCGAAAACGTGATCAACAATATTGTTTACGTTCTTTTAAAAAATCACTCCGCAAATCGTCTCTACGTACCTTGAGAGCAACTATTCACATTACGTGTTTTTCAGGCATTTGAGATCGCTGAATGGATTCAGTGCGAGAAAATAATGCGTGAATAACGACATTGACTTAATTTGTACTTAAGTAAATATAAGTGTTACAGTAAAAACTTAATTTTTACGTCCATTATATAATCTGAAAAACTAAAACATTCATAAGGTATTTGAACGATAAACATGTAGAGTCGAAACGATATGTGCAAGAAAATAGATATTGTGTATCGTCCACACAACGTCTTATTATATATTTTACTTTTCTAGATTAGTGTTATGGAATCAAATCCAATATTTCAACTTACATTAAAGAATGTATGCTGGTAAGGTGATTTCGCGAACATTTTTATGGAGTGTGACGTCATGCTTTTGGGGAAAAAAATTATTGTCGACACCTCAAGAGCAACAGAAAATTGTTATACTTGTATGCTGGAAAAAACTCAAGTCATCTAAAACGGTCGTTTTTGTTTTTAGAGAAGTGAAAAAGGTTAAGTGTATCTTCATTAAAAATAAATGAAATCACCGAGTTAGGTTCAAACTTTTTAAACGTTACAAAATGCTTTCGTATCTTTTGTCTCACTTTTTTGTTTCCGCCTTCGTTACCGAAAGAAGTTGACTGCACTGAAGTGAAGAAGTTACACATTACTTTCTTGATAAAGCAAGAAGGACTCAACCTTGTTACGAAAATGTGTAATACAACGTTCGATAAATACTCAGCAGTCAGTTAACTAACAATGATATTTGAAAAATTAATATGGAAAGATTTTAGACTTTCTCGTCTACTTCAATTGTTTTACTCTTAAATAAAAAAATAGTTTAAATTCGCGGAATTCACACCGGAATAACATAACTTTCTTCTATGTTAATGATTGAATTGTTCTCTTTCACGAGGAAGTCAAGGGGAGGTTATTTTTGAGTTTTCTACCAGTTATTCAAATTTCCAACATGTGGGTGTCCAGGGTAAAAGTAGGAAACACAATCCCATTATAAACGTTCCTTTTAAAAACCGATGAAGTCCGAGTATCAAACAGGTTAGCAGTTATAAAAGTAGTAATATGTAGAGATAGAGTTGACAAATAAAAATTAGGTATGGAAGTAGTAAGAGTAATTATACAGTAGAAAATAAAGTAAATAACGCATTTTACTATTTACTTGTGAACGTTAACTCATTCTATATTTTTTAATGTCGTTTTCGTATTCAAACGTGGTTTCATTGTTTCGAATTTAAGTCGGAACTGTTACAATTAGAAGAAGCCCAGATTCAAGACGACAATGGCATCATAAAATGTGTAACTAGTTAACATTATCAACTATGTAACATAAGGAATTTTGTTGTTTAACATTTTCAATTCATTCTGAAATATTTCTGTGACTTTTGCCATGGTTCATTTTTACATGATGCCTGTCATTGCATTTTTACACATAACCTGAAAGGGGATTGTTACATGTGAGTCCTACTCGGACTACAGGAATATTTTTGTGGGATTTTGTATCTTATTTGAAGTTGTACGCACTATTGAAAATCCCTCCTTACTTCATTTTAATTTTTTAAAGTAATTTTATACTAAATTACACCCCCCTCCGAATTATGAGAGTAAATATAAATTTTCTATTTTCTTAATTTTCCTTTTGTCTTCTATGATTCATTACTATTTAAAACAGCTTTTCCATTAGCTTCTTAGAGTTACATTACGAAGTCTTTGATAATGAGCAAGTGACAAATGAACTGAAAATTAACTACGTTTGATCCAGGAAGTATGACGAACTGGAACTAGTAAACAGTGCATTCAGTCTCGCGATGATAGAAATTTCAGTCATCATATGTCTCCAAATACAAACGAAATTATTAACTGCGCGAATATTCATCCCAGCAAAATGTCAACTTGAGACTGAAAAGAATAAAGTTACAAACCTTCAAATTTGATCAAACTTTGTTTCAAAGTAAACTATTTTCACGTGAATTGTGTTTGGCAGATCTTAAATCCTGTTTTTAAATTACACAAAATAATCATAAAAAATTAATATGAATAAAAATCATTTGTAAAATTGTTTCAATTTAACCATATACTTTGTCACATAATTTAGATATTAATTTTTAATTTGAATTCAT
Organism: Laupala kohalensis; assembly: GCA_002313205.1. Taxonomy (NCBI): domain Eukaryota; kingdom Metazoa; phylum Arthropoda; class Insecta; order Orthoptera; family Trigonidiidae; genus Laupala; species Laupala kohalensis. Next base: position 73,953 of record NNCF01128849.1, on the reverse strand, counting down.
TAATAATATTTTTTAATCTTATAACCAGTACTTCTTTAAAAATTACTTCAGCAATACAATGAATTACAAAATATTCTTATAAAGTTCACAATTCCATTGAATTTTAAAGAAATGTGATGGGTACTGAAAACAAAGGCTGAAAAGTATCCCACCTGTTATACACATTAAATAAATGATATGTATATTATACTTTTTCAAAGAGGTTTTGATTTATAAATCCTCTTAGCGTGACTCGGAAATTAGTATAAAATACTTGTTTTTTATATTTTTAAGGTACACCTGTTAAATTTATTTTATAAAATAAATATCAACAGAGCAGTTTGTTTACATAAATACAATACACGGCGAGGCATTTGCTTGTTAAATAATACCAATATCCCAACCGTTACATACAAAATGACTCCGAAATGTTTCCTGTAAATGGGGATGCCCAGCAGTAGCCCACATGCCTATTGGGCACAATGCGGGGCACTCAATGGCTTCGTACAGACGTCGCATTCGCCGGGGCGAGCGCCTGAGTCCTTAATGTCCGCTCATTCGTCTGCGTTAACGGCCAAGCCTCGTAATCGCCCGCACAGAACGCAGAAGCAGAGAACAGCATCCCTCAAACTCTTATCTCTTACGTCATCATCTAAAACATACTGCTGTTCCTAAATAACCAGATAACGTCTTATGGACGTAGTTCACCGGAAACTGTAACATTTTATGTCGTAAAATCAGTGACGTAAGTATATTTTTGATGCGGGAAATAGCAGAATAAATTCTTGTAAGTCTATTATATTCGCTCACTGATTCGTACAGAGTGAAATAAATTAGTAATTTTCATGCAAGAATTATTCAAATACATTAAAAATATTTTTAAACTATTGTCATGTACAAGAATCAATTTTTATTAGGAACCTTCTTCGTATAAGATGGTGTCGATACAAATCATTTCGACATACAAGGGAAGAAAGTGTAAAAACTTTTTTATTGGTGTAATAAAGAGAAATTATAAGCAAAATTAAAATTAATGAGGTCAAATAATGAACAAAAATGAGTGAGAGTTCCTCTTATTTTGTTTTCTCTCAAGAATTCCTCTTATTTTGTTTTCTCAGAGGTGAATAAGAAAAGTTGTCGAAATGTCTATTCATCAACGTGGTGACTTTTAGATTCCAAATTCGTCGTGACCTTCGTTTAATAATCTGTTTGCAGCAATAAGATGAACTACTGATAGTGTAGTACTGCATACAATATGCACCTTACAACCTGAAAATATTGGCATCCAACCAAAAACTTTATCACATATCCCAAACTTCATTTTCGAATAATCCTGAAGCAAGTAGATACTACTACGTCGCATGAATCAAGAAAAGTAAAAACAATTTTTAAAATAATGAAGAATTCTGCAGCAAAGATCGGTAACGAATGCATTATTATGCAACAATTGATCAAGAACGGTGATACAATATCAATTTAATTTACACAAAAACATTTCTCTATATCGTTGCGTTTTTTTGTTTATTTTTCAAATTTTGTGAATTAGTCGAGAGAGAGAGTAACTTTTGGTTAGGGTAATTTTAAAAAAATAGATTCAATTAAAAAAACAAAAGTAAAAACCATATTTCGTATTTCCCTTCACGCAAGTCTCCCCTGTTCATTTCGACCTCCCTCGGCACGGCCACGGTGCACGGACTAAAAGAGTTTCTGAACACAGTTGTTCTCCATACCCAACATAGTTTGGTCAGTAACTAGGTCTTAATATTAGCTTCCTTAATTTACATTATCTTTTTTTGACCCACCTTTATTGCACGTAACAAAATCATTTTCTTTTCTTTCTCAAAGCATTCTTGTATCGTTACAACAATTTCTTCATAAAGCTATAAAATTTCATTTGGAAATGCTTTAAACTTGTTATAAGTAACAAGGACCAAAAATTATGTAGATATCGCAGTACATCAAATATACTTATATAATTTCCAAATTTTACTGAGCGGAAATAATGGGACTCATGAGGGAATTTAAATTCACGTCTGAATTATTCTTGTCATCTCAAAGCAATTACTCGTAATTTTGGAAAAGCCCTTCATGACTGTGAGAGGTTTCCTGTGCGAGATTCAGGAGTCTTGATTCGCTGATAACTCCCTTCCTGACATCTTCAAAGGATACTTATGAAAAGTTAAGATACATGTCTTATTAGGTGGTTTCCGTAAGATCTTTGATTGAAGACCTGCTACCACGAATATCTTTGCAAGTAAGAAACGTCCCACGAACTATTTCAGAAAATTGCGCATCATTTTCACGTTTTCTACATTTGTAGTATGAATACATTTTCACTGAATAGCAGAGGATGAGCTATTAAAATCGAACGCCTCAATAATATCCAGACCGAGTAAAGATATCGAAGTACAGTTTTCTTTGTGATAAGACGTGACTGCGCTAATTATTTAACGCATTCAAATATTTCGTAGCTTTTCCACGTGCCGAGATATTCACACTTTAATTATTTTTTAAGGAGAACTATGCATTATGTTCAGCGCTGTTTTAGAGACCAATAAAAGACGAATAAAATGATTCACAACAGCTGCGTTACAGCGTCACCAGTATTTCAACATTTCCGTTTACAATGAATGCGATTGATCGCTTTCCACGTTCGGTCGAAGAAAACTCGGCTTGGCGTGAGGATGGTAACTTCCTCCCCAATCAATTATTTCGGAACTGTGTAGAAAATTTAAAGGGTCAAGTGAATATCCTCCGAGTTACCTCAGTGAAAATGGCCCTTCAATACAACGACAGGGGTGATGTAGTGGTAGTGTTTTCTCTTCTACCATATCGCTGAGTGGTAGAGCGAGGGGCACAAACCCTCTTCACTCGAACGAGGTGAGATTTTCATCTGGGATACCCCTCATCTCCGTAGAAATGTGCATTGAACGTATTGCGACGTATTTTATACCAGTAATCAGTGTCCAGAACTGAACCCATACGTACATTTATGTTTTAGAATCTATGTTGCTCAAAGAAAAATTTTCGGTTATACGAAAAGCAGACCCATGCTGATCAGTTATTCAACTGTGTTCTTTCCCAGTTATTCATAACACTGCGTAAACGGAAAACAAATAATTTCTGGAAGCCAGCGCGGTAAATACCTAATGAGTTTTGTTAAATCATTAGTAAATAAAACTTAAGTAATGATATAAACCTGAAAACAGAGTGTACAATAATTGCCAAAATACGATAATTTAGGAAAGTTTGTACGCTAATTCTCCTTTGAAGACCTGGCAATACTGATTGCGAAAAGAATTTCAATTTACAGAGGCCGCAAAGTTTACACATTGCTTTTTCGAGATATGGAGTCCGCTAAATTTGTAGTTCGAGACCGTGATATGTATGAATAGTATACCACAGGGAACTCATATTCAGTTCGAGTTATAGGGTCTAAATAATTAGTTATAAGTTTTTTTTTACTTCATCGGAAGGGAATGGCTAATTTCTTCGTCTTAGACTTTCGAGTTAACGGGTTTCAGGTTAAAGAGGCTCCACTGTAATATATTTCGTGAAAGATGGCGAACAGGTCTGGGGGTTAGCATGGTCCGTTGCGACCAAGTGATCTATGAGCTGAATCCCATAATGGATTTTTTTTTTCTTTAATGCAGTCAACATGATGGTCTTGGTCACTTATTGTCACTCCTTATAACATTTTAACGATCATCAATATTCATATATTCTTTATTCACACCAACATTTCGACACTTATTGGTGTCTTCATCAGGGTATCTTAATTCAGTTAAACAATAGATTATATTCTTCAAGTCATTATTCACATATATACATAAAACATCTCGGTGGTATTACTTCACCTTGTCAATATTTTCTTCTCTAACGATAGAAGTCAACTGGCATCACCAATATCATACATTCACTGTCTTCTGTCGTTAGAGAAGAAAAGATTGACAAGGTGAAGTAATACCACCGAGATGTTTTATGTATATATGTGAATAATGACTTGAAGAATATAATCTATTGTTTAACTGAATTAAGATACCCTGATGAAGACACCAATAAGTGTCGAAATGTTGGTGTGAATAAAGAATATATGAATATTGATTGTCTATAATATTTAGAACCGCATACCCTATTTGTATAATATACATAAAGACAATCAGAAAATCGAAAAATATCATTTTAACGATCAGTTGAAACCGGTCCATTTTGTATTAAATAGGCAATGTTGTCATATGAGCAATTATCTCGGTCAGATATTATTTGTACAAAACTTATAATTGAAAAGAAGTAGTTTTGTAGTGCTGCGAGGTATAAGAGAACATCCTCCCGAATGAGCCTGCGTATATCGTCTCGTCATTCCGTCCCCGTCCATGTCACTCGCCCTCAATCTGGCGAGTTGATACCTGCATTAGCCAGCGCTGCCTCGGGCGTTCTTCTCAAATTGAGGATCTCTTCCATCTAATTAAATTGGTGCTTGTTCCAAGGGCCAAATTCTGCCTTAGGCCACGCGAGGCGACGTCCTCCCAAGAACCTCCAGTGCTGTGGGTAAATGCGTTCAGTGATATAAGCGTTCCACTGAAACGAACTTCAATTAACTGGATAATTAAACTTTATAAGCAAATATTTGTTTCATTGGCTCCAATTGCACCATTTTAAAAATAATGTTGCGATTTACATATCGACATTCTGTCATAATCGATAATTAATAAGGAATGGGAGAAAATATATTAATCAAATACAGCAACCAAACATGCATAAATCTCTTAAATTGAGGTTAACCACACAGCTAGGTAAGTTGAAGGTACCGGATTCAAATCCCGGTCCCGTCTCCCACTTTCATTCAATGTAATATAAGTAATCAACCATGTTCATTTATTCTGATGCAATCTGATGATTTGCATCTAAAACATTGTTTTATCAAAAGATGTGAGTAGACAAATTCAATTGAGGGTTTTATTAGACATTTTATAAACATATTTAAACAAACAATTACTAACAATATTGGCGGGGCTGATAGCCCATGCACCAATGTTTAAGCCCGAGAATGGGCAGTGCATACTGTACCATGGTATTCACTCTCAATGAATGATCTAGTTGCTTTGTAGCTAGATATTTAAGTTTTACGAGAAAAAAGCGAAATAAAGCAATTAGAATATTCATTATAATGCAATTATAATAATCATCTGTCGTCATAATTTCAAAATGGCATTCATTTAAATTGCCCTGCTAGACGGCAGAAATGTTATTTTGAAAAATATCAGATTCAGACTTTCACATTTTTCGTGGAAAACTTTACTTTTTGAATACGTGCTCATGACGTCAATCAACGCATTCCCACATGTTGCGGCAATCAGTTGAACGGAAGCTTCTGCGCTCACGGAAGCAAGTCGAAAGTGGAAATGAGCCGATTTTTGCTGATGAAATACTCACTAGAGAAAATTAATTTTTATGTCTGTGTAATAATGTCAAAATCTGGGAGCAGAAATTAATTTCGCACCTCAGTTTCCGTAACTGCACGCCGGATGTGCAATGAAAATGTAATTTTTTAAATTGGTTTTATTTAAAACCATGGTTAAAATAGTTTTCCATGGCGCTGCGCGACGCGATACGTATATTTTCATATATGAGACACCTTTTTACTCGTACATAATTTAATTCTAAGAAATTGTGTATTCATTTCTTTCTTAATTTAACCTTTTGATATTTAATCAAGATAATAGAGTACGCATTAACGACTTGATAACAATGACATTTTGAAAAGATTTCAGTACATTTTTTGTGAAACTTCCGAGATAGATGAGAAACATTCATTACTAGATTTGTTTTTAAAAACTTCCAAAATTAGAAGATTTCTCATGTCATAATTCCATCCACGAAATAATTTATGGGTTTAAATTGATTTTTCTTGAATCATGTCCAACTTCCTTACATAACGTGTAAGTTTTATTTTATTTTTGCGGCAGATATTTGCCAGAATTGAAAATGCTGCATTATTAACACTCACGGTATTTTTGATACTCACATTGCTTGCAATTAAACTCACTTCCAAACAAAACAAACATGCTCAATAATATATTACTCAACTTTATACACAGACAAAAATATTAATATGAAGCAGTTACCTTTACGTAAATTAATCATACAAAATTATACTCAGCACAAAATATTGTTGTGAAATAAATCAAAATTAAAATTGAATGTAATTTTTAAAACATTTTTCTGCGCACTCCAACTAAATGCAATCTTTGAAATATTGTTTTTTATTTGACATTTTGATACAAACGAGTGAAATACAAATCTACAATTGAGGCGTTGAGAAGTCACCCCGATTAACTTCATCACAAGGTAATCATAAAATAAGTTCCCGGAACACTGCATCAATAGTTATTTAAAAATAAAATAATAATAATTTATTAGTCTGCTAGTGAGCAATGCTCGGTAGCAGATAGAAATGAATACATACATAATACAATAATACGAGGTTAAAAAACCAATCATCAATATCTATAAAATACACACATAGACGGAATAAAATGCTTAAAAAATACTACACATGGTTACAATGAGAAAGAAATTAGATTTAAGAAATTAATTATCTATATCAGGCTCATATGTGTGTATATTCACATACATACACAAACACATTTTCGCTTACAAACAGTTACACGAACACATACATACAAACACGTTCAATATACACATATATGTCATTACTCCTCCTATACTGTAACGAAAATGTAATTGCTATTACATAAATAAAAGAAATTAATAACTATAAAAATAAAACCAAAACAGGGTTGCTGAGAACAATCATGTAAACTTCACTACATATCACTACACTTCACAAATACTATTCACTCGGAGCATTTTCTATAACCTTTTGACTCCAATCACCTCACTACACTTCACTGCACTTCACATATGATCCTATTTCGACGAAGCAAGAAGACGGTTGCGGAAACATTTTACTCTTTTTGATAAGTTCGAAAGTGTTGCTGCAGGTAAGTTATTCCCGTCTCCAATAGTTCTATTCACAAAGGAGTATTTACCAATATCCGTTATCTGTTTCCTACATTTTATTTTAAGCTTGTGGTCGCCGCGACTAATGTAATTCGGTTTGTGTAACCTAGCGTTCACTGATTTCCACGCAGGCTCTCCCACGTAGGCTTTAAAGAGAGCACAAAGACGCGCAAACTCTCTTCGATTGGAAAGTGTACCCCACTCTAAATTAATATTATGTGTGTTGTCCCTAACAAATTTTGCAGCCTTTCTTTGTATCCGATCTAAATCATTGATGACCCTCCCTATACGGATCCCAGCAAGCGGCTCCGTAATCCAGTGTAGGTCGAACTAATGAAGTGTATGCCAAGCTTTTAGATTTCGAGTTCCCTTTTCTAAGTACGCGTCTTACAAAGTTCAGCGCTCTCCAAGCTTTCTGCGTTGTGCATTTAACATGTTCTGCCCAATTTAAGTCACGAGAAATTATAACACCGAAGCATGAAACTTCAGGAATAATCCGATGATTTAGTGAATAGTTCAGAGCAGGTTTTATTTTTGATCTTGAAAAACAAAGATTTACTTTTCAGAGGGTTTATTTGCATTTTATTCGTCTCAGACCATTTCCACAATTCGTTTAGATCGCTCTGTAACATAGTTCGGTCTCTGTATTCTTTAATATTCCGATATACAATACAGTCATCTGCAAATAAACGCACTATCGAATTTATGTGCTCTGATATATCGTTAATATATGCAAGGAAAAGAAGTGGACCGAAAATGCTTCCCTGTGGTACTCCCGATGTCACCGCGATTTCTTTAGAGGAGCACTCATCTATTCTAACTTGTGTTCGTTTCCGGAGAAATTCACAAATCCATTTGACAACACGCGGATCAATTTCTGACCTCGCGATGCAGGAAGATGGTCATGTGGCACTAAATCGAACGCTTTTGATAAATCAATAACTATTGCATCAGCTCTCCCCGCCTCGTCAAGAGACTCAGCTAAGTCCTGGCAACCGGAAATAAATTGACTCTCACATGAATACCCGGATCTAAAACCGTGTTGGGCAGGATGTAGATTTCCCCCCCCCCCAAGTATTCGTCAAATAATATGCAATAATATTTTCCATCTGTTTACATACTACAGATGTTAAGCTAATTGGTCGCTAATAACTAACTAATGAGCGATCACCTCCATTGTAAATTGGTACCACGATAGCCTTTTTCCAGTCCCGTGCTAATGAAGGATTATTTATAAAAAGCCTCACTACGTACGCAATCATGACCTCCCCGCCGTGTTTAAGTAAATCCCCTGGAATTTTGTCGTGACCGATTGATTTTTTATTCTTAATCATAGAAATTCGCTATCGTAGCATCCCAGTATTTAGAACAAAAGTATTTATATGGGAATTATTTGTCAAATTTAAACTGTCTTTAATAGAGGAAATGCAAAAAACCGTCGAGTAATATGAATTAAAAACATTGGCCTGATCCTGAGGTTCTGTGTAGATTACACCGTTGTTTTTAATAGAGGATGTACTTTATTCCCTTTCCGTCTTTTCAGGAATTTATAAAATTCCGACCAACAGTTGTCGTTATTTTGGAAATTTTTTGGTAGGAAATACTCCTGTGCATTTTATTTGCTATTAATAACTGTTTAAAGAGAAATTAGTAATTATTTAGGTAGTCAGTCCCCTTCTTTTGAGTTTTATACGGTTTTCTTATTTTGGCTTTCAAACGTCTAATGTAACTCTTATAGTATTCACGGAGCTTCCCGTACCATCTCGCGTAATTTTGACGCAGAAAAACCGGAAATCTGGTACGTTTGTTTTATTATATTGATAAATTATTCTATCCTGTGGTCTAGATATTTGAGAATTAGCCCAGTTGACTTCTAAGATAACCGCGCGGTGGTCACTTATACCGTCTACACTGACGCAAGAGACAATTTCATCCTCCGGTCGTACGAGGAAAACATCGAGAATTGCGTCCCCTCTTGTCGGTTGCTTCACTACCTGACAGTAGCTACAGTCCCAAACAAGATTGTTTACTAATGATTGCTCATTGCCAATGCTATCTGAGTAACCTTCCCAGTCAACATGCTGTAAGTTGAAGTGCCTGCCGATAATGCTATTTCTAGTTATATTTGAATTGAGACCCATTTTATTAACTGATTTTTCTAACACGCGCATATCATTACTTGGAGCTCTATGTATCCCTATAATTTCTAAATTTTTCCCTGAATATCCTTCAATTTCGACAGATATTAATTCGTCAACTTCATCTACCTAAAAGAGCTTAAAGAGCACGAAAAACTGTTTTTAACGCAAACAAAAACTCCACCCCCACGACACTCGCGATCCCGTCTGAAAACCAAAAAAACCTGTACGAAATATTTCTGCATTTTTCACGTCCTCCGATAGCCATGACTCCGTACCAATAATAATATCTGCTCATAAATATCAACTAAATTGAAAAAATTAAATTTTTTGTCGTAAATACTTCTACAATTCATCTGCAGCACCACTAAGGACGTAAATAACTATTGACATAGTGTTCCGGGAAGTTATTTCATGAACTATGTCCTGCGGAAACCTGAAGAATACCTCTACATGGAAATGTAGCTATAGAAACAGTTACTGCAATTTGTCTGTAAATAATCATGACAAAATGCTCAGATGTCCGAGAAAGTGATGTTTAACGCAAAATTGTTTAAACAAAAGATACGTAGTGTGGTGCGAAATTTTAAAGCTGTCGTTTATCAGAGTGAGTGAGACATGGAGTAAACGGTTAGATGTGAACAGACATCTCTGTTAAGTACAGTAAGTGAGTTTACTAAGAAAACAGAGAGAATATGTTTTTGTTTTATCAAGAGAATGATAGGAATGGAGATATATTTTATCCTAACAATGCAATTTAAATCCCCCATAATCACTATTATTATTATTATCATCATCGCAGTTTCAAAATTTTATTATCTTCCATTTTCGTGCACAGATTGGTGTGAAAATCAATCAAAAAGGGGTCAAGAAAAAAATTAAGATATTTGTATGTAGTATATTGGGTGTACCAATCTGGGCTCGTAGAAACAACCCAAGTTACCGAAACGAAACTGAAACTTCAGCATTCAGTGATGATAGCATGTGTATAATTCCCGAATGTTTACAATGTATTATCAATATTTGCTCCATTATAAACTTTTCTCTAGAAAATTCTTCAAGACTTAAACTCTTTAAGAACATATGTTACGAGGCAACGCATGATGCAGATTTCCTATCCCTTCATGAATTTCTGAACCACTCTTATTTCTGGCCTCGTGAGCTCAATGTTAAGCTGTCATGTCTGCCTTTCCTCGTTGTTGGTGGAATGGGCTACATCCATAAATATGTACGTTCTTCATTACCATATTGACGTTCATGTGTCCATGTATTTCGCTGGGTTGTCCGTTATAACGGATTTAACTTCAGCCCATTTCTACCTCGTAGATGTCTATATATTGTCTGTATCACTCTTATGGTGATTCACTGTATCATTTTTTAAAGGATGGGTTCCTTCATGAGTAATAGTGCGCATATTCAGGTGACAATTCCTGGGTCGAACAAGGAAACACCTTCTGTCGCTACCTCTCCCCAGATCAGGAGGTTCTGAGAGCAAGTCTTGACTCAATACACTATGGTATTATATTTCGGCGCCACTCAACATAACAAGGAATTAATTTATTTTAATAAAAGAAGTTAATTTTGCTTTAAATAATAGCATTTAATATTTTTTTTATATTCAAGAAAACGTTTATTACATTACGTGACCCATCATCATTTTGATAATAATTGATTAAAAACAAATGTTTTAATCCACTCTCATTATTGTTTCTTATTATTTAGTCCAGTTATATCTGATATCTGTTCCACTCAATCTTTGTATGGTTGTAAATATTATTTCTGTAACCAAATTCCGGCCCGAGTTTTTCTCTGGTTTTCCTTTGGGCACATTCATTGTAATTTTTACTCCCTTCCTTACTTTCGGAGTAAAAAGCAGATTGTGTTCATATCTATCTATAATATCCTCATCAATATTATATAATACTATCCATATAATAATACATAATAATGTGAATACTAATACGTAAATTACGAATTAAAACAATAATATTAAAAATATGGATATCTCAGAGCACAAGATTATTAATTCCGTTAATTTTATGAGTATGCACCATATTATAAGATATAACCCACTGGCTCAATCCAAGGTGAAAAGTTTATTGTGAAGTAATTTTACCGAGTGCCTACTAGGGAGGGATGTTTGCATCGTCTGTGGTCAAGTGAAAATTGTGATGGACCGGAACTCGAACACCCGAACCTCCTGCTTTGACCTGCTAATTTTAAGGTGTATCTATGAAAATTTTTACAATTACTATTATAAAAATGTGTTATAAGTATAAAAATGTATAAAATAGAAAAGCTATATCACCAATAAATATAATTAGCTCAAGATAAAAATGAAGAGTAACAATTCACGATCCTGATTGTTGACAGCATTAAACAACGAAGCACTGTTATGTGTAGTTCTCACTTATTCCACTGTATCCAGCAATCTCGTGACAATGCGTTCTATAAACATGCAGAAAATAAGCATTGATCATGCATAGAATACGATTTAATATAATAATTTATTATCTTTTTTCTCTTGGATTCCAATAAAATTTAACCAATAGCTGGACAAATACTCAATTTATAACATACAAAAATCCTCTTTTGGTTTATTCAATCCCTCTGCTGACTTTCATCAGTATTAGTGCAATACTTTTGTCGATGAGGTCTCCCGAACGGATATGTTAGCTTTCACAGTTAATTGTTATTAAAATAAAGTTATTTCGGCTGCGAGCACAGAAATGTTTGTAAATGATGAAATGATACAGGCGCACACAAACAAAATGTTTTGTTTAAAAAACTAGATGTGTATCCTTTAGGATTTTGACGCGCTAAATCCGACTCCGGGGCAAAAACAGCTCCCTCACCCTCCGATTTTTTCTAAATCGTGAAAAATCGCCTTAAAATTCTGAAAATACATATTTCAAAACACCCGAACTAATTGAAATTAATAGCAATAAAATAAAAACTATTTCTTGTATCATGTATATAAATGACACATAAATTAAATGTGATCATAATGGAGATATAACGAAGAACAAGCTGTCAAATTCATACCTGTTTATTGCAAAGTGTTTTTGTAAAAAAACTTTATTTCATTTCAAAATTCTTATAAATAACATTCTTATGGAGTTAACAGAGCACTTATTCATTAATTGTTTAATTTTTGGAAAAACTCATCAAACAAAACAAAATTTTGAATAGTTTTAGGGAGTTTCATAATAATTCTAGTTGCATTCAAATGGTTTTACTTTACTTTCAAATCGCAAATGAACAATTCATTGTCAACCTTGATTTTCACTAATCAATTTCCTGAAGTAATTCAAAGTATTTAAGTAACTGACAATACTTGTGATACATTAAAATTCAAAAGAACTGCTTCGACAATCTTAAAATTGAAAATTGTATTAGCCTTTTTATAGTAGCTAGATAACATATGACCTGACTGAAATTCAGTGGAACCCTGTTGTGAATTATGAGTAATAAAGATCACTTTCAATCTTTTTGTGACGTCAAGTATTGTCCATATATAATCCAACATAACATTTATCGGTCCATTACAGGAATAATGTCACTATTAGAACAAAAAATCTGCTCCCTTTTGAGGCGTGAAGTATCATCAATATAAATGAGGCTTTGCACGTGATGAAAGGCAAGCCCAAGCTTTCCGCGATCCATTTTCGTTTCGCAATAACACCGTCATATGTCACTGGGTGAAACTATTTCATCGTACGTAAATGTAACTAGGTGCGAAATGCGAACTCAGCTACTAAAATGAGAAATGTAAAAAAATTTAAATAATAACTTACTATCCGCAAACAAGAAAACAGTATTGGTCATTTTTATTCTCTGGCAATTTCAATGTTTCTAGTTTTTGTCAAACAAAACTCTTATGCATTAACTTGCAAATGTTTCTACTATATTTTCGTTTCAATAGGGGCGAGATACAAAACAAACCTTTAAAAAAGTTATTACACTTTCCATGTAAAATGTATGATCATGTAACATATACAGCAACAAAACGAAACTAAATATCATTGTCTGCGACCAGTGTGAAATGGCGAGGGATGAAGACTCGAACCCGGGATACCTGCTTTTGCTGCAGGAGTACTGTGCACTGCACCACCCACCTCGACTGTCAAGCACTGCTTCCTCCTCGAGTAGGTACTCGGAAGTTAAGAGTTAAGTTGTAGTCTCAATAACAACAATTCCCAAAAATTCCTATTAACACATTAAATATCTGACTCATAAAACTCCATTGTGTTTTAGAACTTGACAAATTCAGGTTTATATAACTAATACGGTAACTATTGTATTATTAATACGTCGATTCTTCTTCTTCCAAAACTCGAATTTTTGTTTGTATTTTGTAATATATTTTTTATAAATCTTAATTCAATTCGGTTTTGCCGCAAAGAGTTTTAAAATGGTTTTACGTTATCCATTTTTTAATTGAATGACATTTTCTGATCAATAAAAATTGTATTATTTCAAATTGGAGGTACGTTTATTTAAATGAACATAATGACAAACAACCCTCACTTTATTCTCATTTTCACGATCAATGAATCTATTTTTAAGTTATCCAAAAGATGTAAAATGAAAAGTTTATTTTTAGTTTCATATTTCCTCGGTTACTAACAATCTGTGGAGAGAGAAGCATTAAGAGTAATTAATGAGCTCAGTTGCCCTAAAACGGAATTCACAACAAAAACTTTCACCTGAATTGCTTCAAAGCTCTTATTTTAATTATTTCTTAACATTCTTTGTTTGTTACATTGACGCAGAAATATTTTCTAGAATGATAATTAATTCAAGTTTACGTTCTTTCTGTGAAAACTTAAAACAGCAAAGAAATCAGATAAATTTTCAAGTTCGTGACTTGGAATGTTTTTACAGTTCAGTAGTACACATGAATGAATATCGATTGAACATATCAATAAATATCAATTGCATGTATATTTGCCAAAATATTGACGAAGTACATTATTTTTATCCTCAATCTCAACGGCCTTTCGGTATTTCCCTACGTCTCAGGGTAATGACATCATAACTTGGGGGTAATGTCAACATAGTTCATAAAAGGATACAAAGTTAATTAAATTGAATATCAGCATTTTAGTAATGCAACTTAAAACAAAAAGGTTTAAGGTTACAATGAATGGAAACCTTACAAATGAGATATCTTGTACAGTATTTAAAAGGACTTATTACGTATAAAAGCCACATGTAGTTTTCAGTAATACCAAATCTATTGCATTCTTGATTTCTATTGCATTCAATACCAAATCTATTGCAGTATTCTATTGCAGTAATACCAAATCTATTGCATTCATGCAGACCTTTTCCACTACAAGCGCCATATTTTCCTTCTTAAACGATGTTACCACATCTCTAGACAGTGGAGAAAATCCTCAGGGTGTTTTTCTTGACTTATCCAAAGGATTCGATGTCATCGATCACGGAATTCTCCTTTCAAAATTGCATTCTCTGGGCATTCGTGGACTTCCACATCAATGGCTAACTTCTTATTTAAAATATATTATCAACAGGTCGAAATATCCTATACTAAAAATAAAATACTTCAGCGTTGTCTTTCAGAAACAAAGCCACTTACTTGCGGAGTACCCCAAGGTTTAATTCTCGGCCCTATCTTTTTATTGTATGTGAACGACATGTCATCTTCCACATCAGATTGCAAAGTGGTTCTTTTTGCTGATGACACTAATTTACTAACTAAACACGCCAATGCTCAAAAAGTTTTGTCTAACCCTTCGACGTGCTTCCATGCAAATCATCTCATTGTAAACACTGACAAAACATTATCTATTTCATTTCACAATACTATCACAAAATCTTTACCCCAGATTTCTCTTTCTTTAAACGGAACACAATTAAAAACTGTTACGAATACAAAATTCTTAGGTCTCCATATTCAAGACAACCTCAAATGGAATTGT
>NNCF01128849.1:20708-47596 GCA_002313205.1 Laupala kohalensis | reverse complement strand
GCCATTCAATGGTGTACATCCAGCATCTCACCTCTCCAAAGATGTGACCTTTTGTTATAATATTAATGAATTTTTGTTGCTTTTGTTTAAAAACTATCGCAATTAAATCGTGGCGATCACTGGATGTCTGACCGTTGATTAGCATTTCTTTAATCTCTGACCAAATCGGGTTGCAGGTAAACGTAATAAACAAATCTGGTCTCCCGTATGTCCTTACATAGGTCATTGCATCTTGTGTGTACTCATGCATGTGTCTAGGACTGCCCGTAAACGTCGCTGGCAAAATAACCAAAGTGCCCAGATTCTCAATATTTCCGTCATTTGCTACCGCATCTCTTAGGTGAATATATTGGTCCACTCTTAATTTTTTTTGATTCGAACGAATAAACTGAAGACGTTCACTTTCAATCTTTACATACATATCCACGATAAATTGATGGAATAATTGTCTGCAATTTATCACGTGGTTGTGTTTAGTACCTCGTATCATTAGACGGTAAGCATAATAATCCATAGCAGATACCTTTGCACTTGTTGGAATACCTGTTGTTGGATTAACTTGCCTCAGATTGAAATGATACCCATCTTCACCATAAGGAAATAAAATAGGATATTGTAGAGCATCATACGACCTGTGCGTTTCGCAAATTCGCTGCAATGATCCACTACGTAATTGAAGCACGATATCTCGCTTTTCAAATTCATTACCCGATATCACAACTGCAACTTCATCCACTACAGGAGCGTTGAAGCGCCGTTCATGCTCTCCTGCTGGTTTTCGATCTGCTTTTATAATAATTTTATATGCATCTGTGGGCATATGATCAATTGAAGTTTCAAACGTTTTTATGTAAATATTGTGTGCATGGAACATTTGTTGTAAATCAGATACAATCTCACGTCTTGTTCCTGAATTGTTGGCGCATCTTTGGTCGGTCTCAACTTGGTCGTTTCCAATAAAATATAATTGTAAAAATTTTGGTTGCTGATTAGGCAACGGCAACAACGATCCTGCTTTATGGTATATCTGCCCTTGTACTGTGAAAGTGGATTGAAATCCAGGCTGATTAATAACAGATGTGGCTCCAAATGAGGTCATTTGAAAACATGAGTTGTATTTTCGGATATTACTCAGAAAATGTCTTGACTGTGGTGTATCACCAGTTGTATATTTTAAGAGTTCTTGTGGTAATGGGTCCAGTTGGTTAAGTTTTAATTTACCATTATTGCAGCAAAGACCGGGAGGTTCTGATTTAAACTTTTTGGCTTGGCAATTGCGGCAAATTAAATCCATTTTTCCTATGTTGATACTGGCGTGATGTGCGTAATCTATGTGAGGGTCATAGAATAATGCTTCACACTGTAAATCGGAGTATTCATCAGTTCGTGAACGTCTCGTTCTATCTCTGATTTGTTGCAGCCTGACCTCTCGTTGTTGTTGTGGTTCAGAGGCTCTGGATGTTGCAGCTCGGTTTCGTAGATCATTAAGCCTGGCCTCACGTTGTTGTTGTGTTTCAGAGGCTCTGGTTTTTGCAGCCCTGTTTCTCATTTCTTGGAGTCTGGCTTCACGGTGTCCTGCTGTTTCTGAATTTCTAGATCTTGCAACTCTTTCACGTATCGTTGCTAATCTTTTATATCTTTCTTCATTACTTTCAATAGCTTTACGTTTTTTTGGAGGCATTGTTAAGCAATGATGTTCAATTGTTTTTGTTTATAATTCTAAATTACCAAGTGTCGGTTAAGTAAGAAAATTCTTTTGTTGTGTTTCTATGACAGCAAAAAAGTAAACAAATTACATACATACATACATACATACAAACACTCTCCTTTATATATAAGATATGGAAGTGAATGTATTACGTTGATACAACCTCGTATTTGCTTCTCCTATTTGTTACTGTTCTCATAACTTTGGTTTCGGTTTTTTTTTAAAGAATCTTCATAGCGCAGGTTACATAGATCATTGATCTTTACATCTCTTGAAACTGTAAGCTGATGTAGTAATATTGTAAAAAAGAAATTATTTTATTGCTTTTATTCCAAACTTTCAGACGAAACAATACTTATATTAATGTGATATAAATAAATACATTTTCTCTACATTATTTTTAAAAGTGAGGCTGGTTTTGAGAAATTTCAAATATGTGCTTCGATTTTCATGTGATTAACACTTTACATCAAGGTTATTAAATTACTGAGTACCCTGTGTGCAAAAGAACCCGATAGTACTCTAAATATGAAAATCGAATGACATTAACTCATCCGTTCGGTCAGGTTTGTTGCGCTCAGGGCAATATTTTAAAAACAATTTTTTTCGAAAAAAGTGAACACCACAAAGGACGTTCCAGTGAACCACGTGATAGAAACTTTTTCACCATTTTTATCTCTTTATGCAAACTCCTTGTAAGAGATAGTAAAAACAACACAAAAACTTTTAGTGAAAGAAATAGACGAGTGATATTTGCTCGAAATTTTCCATTATGTTTGATTAGTATTTAAAGGTTATAAAGAACAGCTTTGTGTTGTTATATGAATATATTTGATTTATTATGTGAGTATATAATATGAATTTCACTAAAGGAGTCGGAAGACACAAAGAATTTTCCCAAACATTAATGCAAATGTTTTCATGGACTTTATTGATTGCTTTAGTTTTCTGGTGCACAGTTCCGGTGAGAAAAGCAGTTGATGAGTATCGTCCATCAATCTTCATAGAGTTCAACACACAAAAATACATTTTATATCAAAATTCAATGTAAACTTTTCATCCACGGAAATATTCAATGATGTATTAATTGATGAGAGTTATTCCACACTGAAACATGTCCAGAATCTATTTGTAATTCCATACTAGATATCTTTGTTTGGAAATTTTATTTCAAACACTAAATACTGACTAAAACCGAGACATTTCAAAACCGCTGTCATTCCCTTAGAATAGAATTTAAAACCTCTACACTGTCTTTCATGCCCTGCAATAGAGAGAAAGACAAATGTATCGTTCGTTTTTTTCTTTTCTTTCTTTTCTTTCTTTCTTTCTTTTCTTTCTTTTCTTTCTTTTCCTTCTTTTCTTTCTTTTCTATCTTTTCTTTCTTTCTTCTTTTTTTGTGGGGGAGGGGGGATTTACGGCTCGTTGACATCGAGGTCATTGGAGCCCTAAAAACTTGTACATGTAGGGACAACTGCAGTTACGCACTAGGGAGAGCCAACCTGACTCTCCCCGCATGTGGGACTCGCCGAATGACTCAACCATACCCACTAAAAACCCTCCTGAACATACCAAAACATATCTCAAAACCAAAAATCAAAACACTGAGGACAAAAAATGAGTGGGGGACAAAAATTAAGGAAATGAAAGATACCCTTACCGTAATAGCATCGGGATCGAAAAGAACAAGAGGCGACCAAGGGAGGTCAGGAAAGAGAAAGGAAGGAGCCTCGCACAAGTAAGTGGAAGTAATTCCAGGCTCAGCTCGGGGCCCCGTGTTTACCAAACACGTACTTACTAGTCCCCTGGGGGGTGTATCGTTCGTGCTACGCATGGGAGAAATCATAACACATAATGAAAACGCATGGAATCACCAACACACGACCTTGCTACCCAATAAGAAGAACGTTTCTCACGTTTGTTACAAACAATTGTACTGCTCAAGTTCTGTGCAAGGGGTCTTGGCGATAGTAAATACTCGTATGCTACCCAGCGTTGCCCGGTATTTGAAGAGAAACTTTAAACGATCGTTACTGGACATTCTAGTACTAAGACACGTGTCAACAGGTCTAGATTTCTTAGCTCATTTTGCCCGACGTACCCACGGTGTTCATTTGATACTTTTCATATTTCTCTACTTTCTTTTTAAATATTAAATTTTCACTTTTGTTTATATAAAAAATTATCACAAAGAAAATCAACAAAAATACGCAGGGTTTTCAGTATTGTATGCTTATATGTACGTAATTACGATTTTAAAAAATCAAGACTGAAGGAATATGCGCATTAAACAGAAATAAACAAAGCTCATAGTTAAGACTTCTTAATTATTTTGTTTTCGTTTCATTTTTTGTAATATACTTGAAAATAATGTTCTTCAAAGCCTTTATATAATTTGGTTCTCCGATTCGCTCAGATTATACGTTCAGTGAATTGCCCGCCTCACGTAACGCAACTGAACTCTGGTGGACACATTAGTAAGCTTCTTAGTCAACAGTTATGGGAGTGACGATTCACATCTACTGATTAGCAACCTATTTTAATCGTTTTTCTTGTAATTCATCACTATTAACCATACTTTGCATTTAAGTGCTTATAAGGTGCTAAGAAGAGTCCTTTCAAATTTCAAATAATTCCATCGATTACTTTTTCCGACTTCCACGCTATAGACATTCCAAATAATTCACTTTTATTAGTGTAGATGTGTGCGAATGGCAGTTTGAGTGTGTGATGAGAGTAGACGGTTGGATGAAGGAGTGAGCGAATAAATGAGTGAAGGAATGGATGAATGGATGGTTGATGGAAATGGGATGATTAGACGAAACAGAGAACCGTAATTATTGTCGACATATCAACCCCACTTCTCCCGAAGCATTCAGGAAACCAACGCTGTGGAACGCCATAACTTATTCAGAAGTAAGTCGTACTGAACACCAGTTACATTGCTAGAAACGTGCTCAATATTAATCGATAAACAAATTTACTCGCAAATGCGTTGTACCTATCCGGTAATTAAGGAAGAACCGGATTTTACCGTGATCAATTGAATAATGATATTCTATTCGGTAACCTCTTATTTTCAAGCGGTATTTCCGAGTTACCTTTGCCGTTTGCCGTTTGCCGTTTGAATCACGCCAGTCCCATCCTTGCGGATTCAGGTACATTAACTAACATGATTTTATACCATTCCTTATTGTTCCAATCGATTCATTAACTGATCGTTGAGGTTACAGGTTGTTTTCTTCTTCTTCATATTACTGTTCTTTGTTTCGTCCTTTTTTCCTCATCGTCCAATACACATTCCTGGAAGTAGATAAAATTGAGTGAAATCACCTGCGAGAGACAATATTTTTAATTTTTACCCGTCACACAGGAATGAAAATTAACGCGTTTTACGTAGAAGCAACTAGCGGGAAATAGTATTTCATGGAATATGATCGTGGCAAGGGAGACAGGTAGATGGGAGGACTGTTTCTGCGGAGATATTAACGAATCATTTTATTGGATATTTGGTGGAAAATTTGGTACAAACTCATGAGAATTTATTGATCTTATTTATATAAAAATATAATGTTTATGAGGGATTATGTAACCTATATTTAATCTTTACTTATAAATAATATTTAATTATTATTTATTAATTAATAATATTATAACAAATTATTATTATTAACAATAATTATTTCTCTCTCTGGTCGACGCTTTAGTGTTGAAATCTAGTGAAGAAGAAAAAATATGAGGTAAGTCCAAATTTTTTGAACGGATGTCTTTCACAATGTTTTTCTGAAAACAAAATGACTAGAGTATTTGTAATTCTTATCCAAAAAACGTGAAGGACGGCGGAACCACACTAGGCGGAGTTGATCAGACGTTTAGGAAATCCGTCCTACGCAGCACAGCTACCTATAAGGCATTGACTAGAACTAATAATGGAAACAGACGGAATATTAATTGGATGGTCAAACAGAAATTCCACAGTACTCTGCAGAAGCAAGGGAACGAAACTCCACTGGACGGTTTATATAGTTTACCCAGAGTAGGGGACTTATGTCAATTTGAGCGATCTGAACTGTCTTAATACCTTATTCCCTTAATTTCGTCAAAATTCTCTAAGTTGTTCCAAAACTTTTTAACAAAATAAACATTACTTCCGTAATAACATTCGTTTTGTCCGAAAACTAATTTAATTTACTGGAATCAATAAACTGTATTTGTGTTTCTGGATACTTCTCAACTTTGCATAAAGGGAAACGCTACTAGAGGAATCCTTCAATCGCATTCCGGTGACTTGCAGAAACTAAAGCTCTATATAAAGAAAGAAGCGTCATGGAGCGTCAAAACGCGCAAGTCTTCATTCTGTGAACCACGTAGCTTCTCATAGTAGTACGTAAGAGAAGACAAAATGGCGGTCTGTACACGTATGACACAACATAACCAATAATTTTGAGTCGTGATTAAATAAACGCATTATTTATCTGCTAATAGTACTTGGATAAGGCCAAAAACTAGCCTTTCTCCAACACATAAGGGAAACAACGACCAAGGGTAAAGATTGTTCCACAAGCTAAGAAGAATATGCAGAGCGGAGTTCAACTTCGACAGCGAAATGCTGCACACAATTTACGACAAGGTCTTCATACCGATGGTCAGTTATGGACCCACAGAGCAGGTTTATCGCACTAAAAACGGACACTGCTCTGTGCCAAAGAGCAGCACTAATACCCAATACAAGGACTTACAGAACAGCGGCCACAAGTGGACTACAAACAATCGCGGGAAAACCTTCATTGGACCTAGAAATCCAGAAGAGGGCTGCGAGATACCATCTGAAGAGGGACAGAACTTACAAGATTGGCAACAAAGAAGTTAAACCTCAAGATAGCTAGGTCAAAACCCGAAGCCAAATCACCCAAACCACGCTCATGAAATGGCAAAACCGATGGGACAACGCAGAAGATAGGACACCATACGAGTACATCCCGATGATCAACTTCACGAGACAAAACAAATGGTTCTAACCGTAGCAAAGCACAATACAGTTCCTCACTGGTCATAGCTTCTTTAAGGACTACCTCCACCGCATGAACCTGGAAGAAGACCCGTTCTGCCCATGTGAGCACCGGATACCAGAAACGGAAGACGACATACTTATGAACTGTCCAATATACCAAGAACAGAGACAAAAATTCCAGACAGAACTAAGAAAAATACTTATAAGACAAACCTAACTGGATAAAGATGAGACAAGACTATGATAATTCCCAAACCGTGACATTAGAAATCACGAATAAAAGACAGCAATACTGACCACACAGACATACTAAAACCCCTGAACTGGACAACACCAAACCCGACTTGGAATAAAAACAAAGAAAAGACTACAACGAAAGAATGGAGGAAGAAGAAGAAGAAGAAGAAGAAGAAACCCCACACCACAAGAAGAAGGATATGAAATGCATCCAAAACTAGACAGTGGAACCTACCTTCCTCCTCGAGGATAGGGACGGGTACTCAGCGGGGCGTAGGCCGGATCCAAGGATATGAATTCGTCCTGCTGAGCGACAGGGAGGTGTAGCATCAACACAAGACAGACATAATTGAAAACACCACTCAATACAATCCACACACACACAAAAGAAGCCACACAGCTAATTACCCATCTAATTACATTGAGTACACGAACAAGGAGAAGAACACGAAGAATACGACACAACGACTCCAATTAAGGAAATTCTTAGGTATGGTGTCTACGCTCGCACACATTCAAATTGAAATAAAAATAATAATTGGAATGTTACGCACTTATGACCGTCTTATGTGTTGTGGTTATTAATTTTATGTAAAACAGCGAGATCAATAAGGCAATATACGCAGTGAAAAATCATTTTATCACTCGAATTTCTCAGGTCTGTGAAGAGCTGATCGAGAAGATCGTGCGAAACAACGCAATCGCACGGAAGGTGAAGGTTGAGAATTAATTGAATAAGTTACTTGTAAAACAGCAAGTCCTCTGACCTTCACGTATGAGCAACGGTAACACTTTCTTCGTCTAGTTCTATACAAAGACCTTCAGTGTCAAAGCAAAATTTAGTTTCTTAGCCAAGAGCCTCTGTATTAAGTTATTTATATAGATCTTGGGCGAAGACTAGAGTTCTTTATAAGGAAGAGAAGTGACATTGGGCTTCTGATTGGGTCCACATTAATACAGCGGGAACAGTTAGGAGACAGTCATTTTGTTCACATTGCAGAGAGAGGTGAATGCCGTGAAAGGTTAGAGCACGACCGGTTGGATAAGACTGAATTCTACCTCTTACTAGTATACGAGATGGGACCTGTATGAGTTTTGTGTCCGTTTTCTTTTATTATACAATGACTGAAAATTAAAGTAAATATGCCTAAGAAATAAACGTGATTGCAATAATTTTTGAGTATGGGATTTCATTTTACTGGTGATCTACGTACTGGAATAGCTTCGATATAATTTACAAGTTAATTCACACTAACATGAAACTGTACGTAAAATAAGTTCTAATTTAAATTTAGTTTAAAAATGAAATTAATGGTGAGATAAGTTTATTAATGGTTTTACCGACAGCGGTGGTCTTGTAGTAGCGTCTTTGCTTCCACAATACCATCGAGCGGTAGAGAGTGGGTTCAAACCCTGCTCGGCCGAATTAGGTGAGGTTTCTATCCGGGGTTTCCCTCATCTACTCCAGACAAATGTCGGTTCGCTACCTTAAGCTCCCTGGCAACCCATAATCTCACTTTTCCAATTCACTCTCCCGTCTAACGGTTAGGTGGAAGAGCAGACTTTATGGCCTGAACCTCACGAAAAGGACATGAAATAAATAAATAAATAAAGAAGAAAATTCGGTGAAAATATTGAAATAAGTTTAGAGAAATGGTTTTATGAATATTACTTTCACTTGAGAAACCAACGTAAACAAAATCAAAGGGCAGCCATTTTTGTCACGGTATATGCCTATTAGATGATGATGCGCGCTCAGAAGATCTGGAAATGTTTTAGAATCTTCTATATACTCCTTGGAAATTTGTTCAAGTTGTCGCCTTTCTCCCTATAAAGAACTCTAGTCAAGACTTGTTTCGCGCGAAAACAGTTGACAAACAAAACTCCCATCGGTGAGATAAAATGGCCTCCCGCTGCAAGCCATCTCTGACGTTTCTTTCTTGATATAGAGCTTTGGCTGAGACCTATTCTTCGAATCGAGTCTCTTTCCAGCAACCCTCTCTGACGCCCTTGGAGCGATACCCAACTACATATTCATTCCTCAGCAACTTGGATCGTCCCGGAGGAATTCTCAGCGAAAAAGACAGTTTTCCTCTGGGAAATGGGTTATATAGTTAGATGGTGTTTTACCATTTACAAAGTCATTTTCAAGGCGAAGAATTGTATGTTGAGGAGATATTTTAAATCAATTTATAAAGAGCGATCCCGAATTCATGGTACAAACTTTAAGAGTTGGTATAGGACACTGTAACAATCATTTATTGGAATGTATGGGTTCAAGTGACGCAGTGAAGCACAAAAGCAAGAAATAAGAGATGACAGGAAAGTCAAAGTGTTTATTGACAAGTTGACAAGTGTAATGTACAAAATTGCGTGATACATGCTTAACAGCGTCGGTGGAGCGTTTAGCGTACGCATTCAAAGATGCCTGGTATTTCACGTACACGTGCAGCAACTATATTCGAGCTATATTGTTCTGTGATAAAATGTCTCTACATATAAAACATACATAAAACCAAAGTAATATTGTTCAAAAACGGATGGATGTTTAGTAAAAATGAAATTTAGAATTACAAACGTCAACCTCTCAAGAAAGTTAAAGATTACACTTTCCTAGGTGACGAAGTAAGCATGAACGTAACCTGGTCAAGACATATCAAAAAATCAAAACAAAAAGGCATGTATGTTCTAAATGAAATCCAAAGAAGTGCTGGTACCATCCCTGACGTCGATCCTAGGATAGTAGTAACAATGTATGTCACTATTCGTACCTGCAGTAGCGAATTGGGCTGAAGTTGGGGATTGCGCATCACTTAATTCGCTTCAAAATAAATTCTTGAAAAATACTCTTGGCGTACCTCCGATTACAGGTTCCCAGTTACCAACCAGATTCTTCTTTCTATGCTTAGCGCGCTTGCCCTAACCATTGGTTTTTCCGTGGTTCCCAACGGTGCTCAATGAACGAAACATAAATATTGAAAAATTGCCATGACAGTAAAAAAATTCTTATTATAACTTATTAACACTTATTAATTTCTTTTTCCGTTACTGAGATCATTTATGTACCAAATAATCGAAATATTTTAATACCTCTATTTTTAGTTACTGTTTCAGTTGTTCATGTGAGAGTGAATACTAGGGTATAGTATGCACAGCCCACGGTACATTTTAGGGCCTCTGTAAGGCGCACGGGCCCTAAGCCCTGCCATATATATTGTATATATTTTTTTTTACTAAATCCCTTTTGAATTTGAATATTCAAGCAACGAGATCCTCATCTGAGTCAGGTAGAATCACATAATAAGCCTCGCCGCGTCACATGCGTTACATTCCTATACAATAATTGTTACGGTGTCCTATACCAACCCTTAAAGTTTGTACCATGAACTCGGGATCATTCTATATAATTGCGGAGGTTTAATTGCAGACAGGTAAACGACGAGACATTTCCTTAATTGCCAGTTTTTTATTTAAGTGCGAAAACGTTGACAGGTTTGGCGGCAATAGGTAGAGGCAAGGTTTTTAGACGGAGAAGTAGACATATCTTTTCGTCTCTGCAGTAAGTGTGCGGAAAAGGGATGGAAAACCAGAAACAGAGTTTCTTGAGCTCCTTGAGTTCGCCAGATATTTTTCTACCGGAGTAAACTGCAGACGGTAATTTCATATGCAACGATACTATCACACAAACTTTATTTTCAATTAGATGTTATTAACGATAAATAATAAATGACCAGATAAATGATTAACGCCCGAGAAATTTGAAAATTTTTCATGTTTAATATTTTTCTATTAATTTTTTAAATTTAATTTCTTAGTATCCAGGAAAGAGGAAAAGTGCCCTATTCAACCCTCCACAATTACTGAATTGTTGTATCCAAGTGGTTCTCGTATGTTATGGTGAAGTTTATCTTTAAGTGCAGAAATTAGTTTGATAAGTAATTAATTGGATAAAACTTCTTGAAAACAAGTCAAACAAACATCTCTATTCTTTACTACCCTCGTAAAAATAGTGTTGTTGTTTGTTTGATCTATTATAAAGGACATTTATTTCACTTTTTGTTTTTCTTTTTGGAAGGGGGGTCGCTGATATGGAAGATATCAATAAGTAATGTTTTAAAAGAATTAAGATTAACCCATTATAGTTACCTGATAGTGAAGAAAGCTATATAATGAAGAGATTTCGACTCTGGCAACATTGAAATATTTTACAAACACATTCATTTACACGGCATGGAATGAAGTATAGAGTGATATAGTGAATAAAAATTCATATGAAATACGAATGGAATAAAAAATTCATAACATAATTCTATTTCTTCTCCATAACGTGTATCAATTAGTATCGCATTTTTTATGAGTTGGACATGAACTAACCTCTCCTCTATGGGAAACACGAAATAATTCGGGATGGTCTATACACATCTTCCAAAAATGGTCTTTCTCACAAATATCATGGTTGCAGTCTTGGACGATTCTAATTATCTCATTTATTCAAGAAATTAAATAGTATCAAAAATGTTATTCGTCCCATGTTATATAATTTTTGACAATATATTTCAAT
Source organism: Laupala kohalensis (assembly GCA_002313205.1). NCBI lineage: Eukaryota > Metazoa > Arthropoda > Insecta > Orthoptera > Trigonidiidae > Laupala > Laupala kohalensis. Next base: position 36,079 of record NNCF01128849.1, on the reverse strand, counting down.
TTTGTGTTCAGTTATTACTATGTTAAGTCTTCATTATGACACGTGATTGTAGCTTACGCTCGACTATATCGGTTCAAATTACGAAGTGCAATAGTTTCCAATTAGACCATTTTTCCAACCACTCCATAATAGACGACTTATCTCCATGTGATTAAATAACAATATATTTGCAAATTAATTTATAAAAACTTTCAATAATTCTTGACTTAATTAGGGACAGATATATCACATATGTCCCTGAGCAAGTGGAAAAACATCAACTGAGGAATATAGGCAGAGAGAAAGCGAAAATTGTTTGGACATGAGCTTCGTTGCACTGGGCATGTGTCGCCGTGAGGCACTGTGAAAACAAAACATCCAATTTCCTCCCTCGAGTGACATTCTCTGTCAGCTGCTTTCATTGTCAGCAAATTTCGTTACAATAGGAGGACGAACAATTGTTTAACACTCCATTAACAATTATGTTAAAGCTTCCAAGGCTGTATCCATGGCTCCAAAATTAATTATACCCTTTTATGATGAATATAACATAATATGAGCAAGGACGGGAACATAATACATTTAGATAAGCGCCCTATTAATAATACAATCTGTAACAAAACATTTTCTTTTTTTTACAGATTAACGTTCAACAAGAATGTAAAGGAAACGCTCAAGAACTTTGTCGTACAAATTCTCATTAATAAAAATCCCATCATGGAACAAAAAATGCTTCATAATACGTACGTAGCTAATTGGCGAAACATTCATGAATTCTATACCAATCCTAAAAGAAGAGACAATGATTAATTGAAAGATAGATGCGAACTGTTCAGCAGTGAATCTTCTTTGCGGCAGGGACATGCTGACAATTAATTACATAATCGAATGACATATTGACAAAAAGAAGTTAAACACTGTGTTTGAGCTCGTGAGGGAAAATTAATGTACTATCCGAAATTAAACAAGGGTCCTTCTCATCAGTGTTTGATCAAAGAACCCAGAAGCAGCGCGGATTTAACATTTCCTCGTGAAATACAACCCCTCTAAAATACGAACATGTTAGCTACTTGTTACAAAATTTTATTTTCAATTGTTATTTAACATTTCTGTTCAGTAGTTGATTCATTATTCCGAGAATATTGCCAATTGATCGTAACTATCATAATACACAAAATTATAAAAAATATGACAAACGTAGTACTAAAACAATATAATATAATTAAAAACTACAATTACAAACAAATATAAATGACCTAAGGGTGGGTCTCATTAATATTACTGGAAAAGTTAATCTCTCAATTTAGAGTACAACGTTGCATTCGAATATGAGCGTGTTTTTATATATAAATTTTTATAGTAAAATGAAAATTCACCACTCGAGAGTGTCTGAATTTTAACCAAACTTATACACAGCTGATATAGATGACTATATGAAAACAAACACTGTGGGGGTAAGACATCCCTTGCACCCAAGAGAAGGGGATGACATGTAAAAATAATGGAAAAATCCGATATAAGATTCGAAACCATACTTTTCGGTGCCGCTGAGATGGGTAAGAGCGTTCCAGGTGCTTTGTAAGTTGACAATCAGTCCACATGCACATAATATACCCCTAGCATCTCTGGGGTAGGAGTGAAAATGAAGGGCAGGTAAACATTAAAAATTACCAATCTTAGTGTTGAATAAATCATTTTGGGGACCGCTGAAGAGACGCCTCATTGCCAGATAAGTTTAAGATTACCACCTATAAGGAATAAACGTCCTTTGTGTTGGGAGTGAGAAGGAATAAAATGTAAAAATAATCGAAAGTGATCGACATTAGTGTTGCGATCGTAGTTTTCGTCGCCGCTGAAATTAGTAGGGACGTCAAAGTTCACAATCAGTCCTTATAAGTACCCCTAGGAAAGGGTATGCCATGAAAAAATATCGAACATGACATACCAGTGACGAGTCCATAATTTTCGGCGTCGCTGAAGTGATAGTGAAATCCCGATATCGTGTGTTTTCTAAAAATATTTTCTCAATTACATCAGTGAAAATGAGGGATTAATATGCAATAATACTATCAAACCACCACCATTAATGTATAACATTTTCACTGGATATCAATGTAAGAAAGAATAAAGTTACAGACATATTACAAAACTCACGCGAGCAAAGCCGCGGGTACTCAACTAATTAAATATAAATTTCTTGGTATACTGTAGATATTGTAACTTGTAGCTAACAATATTTTCTTATCATAGGGGGGGGGGTGGAGAAATGATCCGCCTCTACCTTAGGGTCCTCGATTGGAATTCATACGATGGTCCCTGACTTACTTCCGGAGAGTAAATTAGTTTATTGTCCTCCACGTGGTAATACGCTTTTGTTTGTAACTACTCCGTAAACTATAAATTTAAGGCATCTCTAGGCTCATACCTAGTGAAACTAAAATAATTTGAAACATTGCGTCGTTTTACTTGCATCAAGTTACATTAACGTTCTTTTATCTGTTTATGTGTATTTATTGACAAACATAAACAAACATTGAAGTATAGAGTTTCCATTGTACTCAACAAGTTTGTTGAGCACAAAAATTGACTTGGTTGTATATGTTGCCACGCTGTAACATTCCAACTATTTTTAATTTCATACCTTTCTAGAACGAAATTTTCTGTATCTAACAATAGAGTGTTGTAATGTTTCTATTCCATTCGCTCTTGTGATTAAAATTGCATAAAAGTTGTTGTAAATTTACAGTCACTTTTCGCATCATCAGAATTCGCAATGATGAAATATCATTCATGAATGACATACTAAGGGCTGTGTTACTTAATTTTCGGAGGTGTGAAAGGAAAAAATTAAGAAAGTGTGTACAAAACGAAATATTGTCGCCATTGTTTCATTACTTTTGTTAAATATTATTTATAAGGGATTTAATTATTAAAAGTGTAAAAATATTGATCTTTCCTTATTTTATTATAGAAAAGTCATTGAGAGTTTTCAAACTTTTACCACCATTTATCCCCAATTTTATTCAAATAAAAATTGGTTCCCGCTATTTAAACTGGTACTGAACTGTCATATTTTTTCATTTTTCTTCCCATCGTTGAATGCAGATCCGCTTTAATAATTTTAGAGCAAAAAATGTGTTCAGAGTAGGAACCAATTGAAGTTTTCAGTCATCTTGAAACGTCAAATGGTTCCTATCTTGTTTCATTTTGACATGTTGAAAATGAAATGGATAGCACCAACTTAACAAATTAAAAGTAATCTTTCACACACTTTTGGATTCTCTCGTTTCATATGTTTAATTAATAAGAATTTTTTAATATGGAAGTCAACAGCCAAGGAAATTTGAAGTATAGAGTTTCCATTGTACTCCTTATGTTATTTGTCTGCTTCAACCTTGCTTTTCTTAAGTTAAAAACACCTTATGATATTTTGATACAAACATTTTTTCTCACAACTCTAAGTTTCTTTTCTTCGTCACATGAAATCAGAAGCTCCTAAAAACTTTGGAAAAATTTGTATTTTATTAAATTTTAAGATTCTTTTCGGTCGTTTATATTCCGCGTATTAAATCTGTAATTAAATCACAATGAGATGAATACTCCTCTCTGACAAAAACCTTCAGCTGTGTACAGGAATCCTTTCAATCTCGTAGAATTAAATTTGCATGAGCGAGATGTGTAGCCTTATATCATTATTCTCTGGCGTTTGACGGGTTGCGTCGGCCTGGGGTGAGAGATGATTAAACGAGTCGCTGAAATATTAGTATTTCTCGAATCAGAACGTAATTTCACTCTCATCGCTCCATTATTCACAGAAACAAATGGAATGGAATAGGATATATTTCGATATTAATGAAACCTTTCAAGTACCTATAATTACAAAACACAGTAGACTCCCGATTTTACGCGTCTCGATTGTCGGCAGAGTGGATTATTATCGGTCATAACTTCTGAAATATTAAAAAAATAAAATTTATTCGCATATATCGCATAAGTGTGGAAATTTATGGTCTTATTGGACGAATTAAAAATGTATCATAATACTACATTAAAATATTTATTTCACACATTTTATGGAAATTAGTAGCACAGTTGTCCACCGATCTAGGAAAGTTGCATACTCCAATAAAATATTGCATGTTTAAAAACAGTATTCGTTATTTTAGACCATTTCCATGCAACAGACATTCCAAATGATTCACTTGTATTTGTAAAGATGTATCTTATAATTCATAGACTTCACAACCAAGAAGTAACTAAACAGATTAACACGACGATTTCTCCCTGTAATTTCATATTTGAAGTGAGATTTAAAAAGATACTCCAAGTCAAATGTCCACGCGATCGCCATGCTTAGGAGAGAGACTAATGTTGCGCTTCACTTGACGAGATTTGTGGGGAAATGGACGTGGATCTATTTAACTCACTTCTATTCGAGTTGAAGTAAAAGTTATACTTAAACTTCAAAATGAACGATCATTGAGACATGTTGTATCACTGAATATAGCCACAGTCCAATTAAACAGTAAAATATTTGACAACTTAACATTATCAAAATGTATGGATACTTTGACAAAGTTACCTATGTCTCGCTCTTCTGAAAGTTCATATTGTCCTTTCAGATATACTTTTTCACCTAGTTCTGCTAGTGGACACAGGAAACTATTATTTGCATTTTTTAAACTCGCTGTTTCTTTCTTTCGTAAATAAATAACTCTATATTTCTACATTAAGTTTTTCCTACAAATCATACATAGTTCTTAAAATTCTTAAATCAAACGACTCAGGAAAAAGAATATCTTATTCCTTTTAACCTTCTCGTCTTTTTTGTGGCGCGAGAATCGAAAAATACATATAATCACACGTGTGGAGAACTGAGGATGCATTGAATTATATTGCGTAATACCGATGGATTTATGTGTACAAGTAAGGATACTACGATCGATTATGAGATGAGAAAAGAAATAGTAATAGAGGGTAAGATATTAAAAATCGAGGAAAAAGAAAGATATATGCGTTACTTACAGCATGGCAGTTACGGTAGAACGTATCTACAAAAGCAAGACAATTGTATGCTACGATACCATAAGTAAGTTATGCAGAAAGGAATAGATGATGGTTTAGGTCGGGAACAGCTGAGGCAGGAATAATGACGGAACACTGTAACATAAGAACATATCTACACAAATTTGGATTGACTAACGATGAAAACTGTCATTTCAAATGTGGATTAAGACAGGAAGCAAGTGACCATATGGGACTGCCTGCTGTATGGACCGGAGAGGATACTTTACTTGAACATAATAAAGACAGAAGAAGCAATAATTACATTTGGACACGACATGATAAGCACTGAGACGATATAGGAAATTTAAAGAATATGAGGAAGGAATCAAAGAAATGAAAGTAGCAAAAATATTAAGATTGTACATACAGAATAAGGAACAATTTAAACATAAATATAGTCGTATAATCTCTACGGATGGAGATACGACCAAAAATAAAATAATGAAACAAATAAATAAATAAATATGGAGGAAAGGGATTAGGAATACATTCGCGGGAGTAGAGACATGTCTATATTTTCCTTCCGAAGAAATTTATATTTAAATCTCTTTTGGGACCTCACTCATGTGATTCCTCGTCTTCCTGTAACTCAATTCCAACTCAATACACGCGTTCGTATTTTTTCAATATCTCCTGTTGACTCAGTCCTGGGAGAATCTCCACCTTCGTACACACAAGACAATCTCGACAGCTGCACACGGCAAGCGTACCTTCATTGCATGTAACTCAAACATTCTACGATAAAGAGATTATATGTTGTCCTACATTATTTCTTCTGTTATTCTGTCAGTAAAAAATAATAATACTAATAACTGATGTATTACGTAGTGAGGTTCAACCCATCAGGCCTGTTCTTCTGCCTGACCACCACTCAATACATACATCAATAATAATAATACATGCATAAATCAATACATACATAAACGCATACTATATACTAATAAAATTGGATTATTTGGTACGTCTGTGGAATGGGAATCGGCAAAAGTAATCGATGAAATTATTCGAAATTTAAAAGGACTCTTCATAAGGGTTATTACTATTCAAATGCAGAGTGGTTACAATTAAAATGATTAATATTGATGGATTAAAAGAGATGAAAAACAATTAAAATTGATTGCTTATCAAAAGATATGAATCTTGACTCCCATGACTGTTGACTATGAAGTTTGCTGTCCGCCAGAATTCGATTTTGTTACCTGAAGCTAACAATAGAATATAATCAATGTCACCGAATCGTAGAAGCAAAATGATATAAAGGCTGTGAAGAACATTGTTTACATATACATAACCTAAAATTGGAATGAAAACCAAACGACTCAGGGGTCTTACGTATGCACTTTGTTTATTTTTGCGTTAAGTTTAATTTAAACCTTCTGTGTGGATTTTAAAATAATTCGTAATTACGTACATATTAATCAACAATTTATAAAATTAAGTATTTTTGTAGATTTTCTTAAAGGTATTTAATTTAATAACGAATCAAAATTTTTCAAAGTGGTCAGGCAGAAGAACAGATTTTTGTCTGAGTCTTGCCGCAAATAAGTCATTAATTAATCAATGTCTAAACTATGAATAGCAAGATAATAAGTGCAATTCTCGAAATACCTTGAAAATGAGCATGAAATTCAGCATACATATTACAATTAATACTGAAGCACCGAGCTTCATCCCACGTCACCATAAATTTTTAATAATTTTTCTCAAAATACAGTGCAAAATTTCTTAATTTCTTGATCTTTACCACTTCATAATTATGGTTACACCACTATATGAAAAGTAAACTAGTTAGAAATATAGTTTAAATTGCATACAATATACAACGCTGCTCTGGTGGCTCAGGTGGAAGCGGTCTTGTTCATCACCTGGGTTCATTTCCCGGTGGGGCCAGAAAAAATTTGTAGCTTTTCACATTTATGTCTCAGCTCATATAGCTGTAACTACTGAGAAGCAAACCCTCCTTCCTCTATCCACCTCTTCCTAGTATCAATAACACTAACTATTGCTAACTACTTCTTCTAACCCTTCCCCATGGTCAAAGTTATTGGTAAACCCAGCTAACCGGTCCACCTACTAAGCTTAAATAGCACGCTACATTTCCCATTTACAAGTACTTCAATGTACAAGACTGGTTTATATTAGGGGCGACGCCGGAAATAATTTTTTTTTTCATTTACGAGTACTTATTTATGTCGTGTTTCCATGGGTATACATACTACGACAACCTTAACATTATTTAAATATATACTTAACTACAATTCACTATACATTATTAAAATTAAAGTTCATTTTTATTTCATTAATACTGTCGTTATTGTCTCGAAATATCCTAAATTTCTTTTTTGTTGCTATCATTTTGAAACTCATTTCCCATACCTCTTTAAGTCGTATTTTTCGAAGACTGTTTGTTCTTTCTTCTCTATATAATATAAAATCCCAGAACATGTATTCTCGCTTTTCTATCCCACATTTACATATATCTGGAATCTCTCCAAATATTCATTAGTATCCCCATGATTCTGCTACTGCTGGTGCCGAATGAAAGTACTTCTTCACTTTTTCTACCGGAAATGATATGTAGATCAAAGAAGTCGCAGGTCTGGACTACGTCAACAAAACTAACATGGTCGAAACTAACAGGTATCAAATTTTCCCCAAAAGACATGCTCGTAGTGTTCTCATCGAGATTTGATGCAGGTTTCACATCCTTCTACGCATGGAATCCCGGAAGTGTCTCGGATCTCACAAACAGCAATAGATGTTAACTGCATTGTCAACACAAGGTACTCGATGTTTGAAATAAGTGAATGAAATGAAATATATCTTCAAGAATGCTTGGAATTCTCATTACAGTGTCTGTCCAACGCCAACTTCTGCGTCTGGTAAACAGTCCCTGTGATTTCGCGTCGTCCCATCCAGAAGCATGTAAAGCTAATGGAGAGGAGTCTGAAGATTAGTTTTAAACAACTTTTGCAGATGCATCAACTCACGCACTTGTCAAACTTATAATAATGAATATGGAGCACGAGACGTGAATACACTCTGAGTTTATGCAACACAATAATTTTATTTGCACATTTTATTACACATAAAGAATCTAAGTTGGTATTATACGTAGGTTGAAGTTTCAAAACAGGTGGATAAAAAGACCTCGATAGGGTCACGAAAAGTAAACTCACCTAGCAACAAGTTGAAATGCACATTCATATTATTTAGCAATCTGAAAAATCATCATTTTAAATGCTACAGACTACTATAATTCGAAGAGACGAAATATATGTATCAATAATATATTAATATATGTATGTAATATCTATATTCTAGGAAAACACATTTAAAAGACGCTAATATGGGAATAACGCATATATGCGGTATGTGAAAAACGTAAATTTGGGCAAAACACATATGGAATTAATTTTCAATTTTTATCCCTGTAAAATTCACATTAATACATTTAAGCATTGCCTGCCACACAGCATCTCAATTCCCACACATGGGTAATCATCGCCCAAGAAGAAGACATGTGAGCTTCCTTCAATCGAATTTTGGCCCCTATGAGCCGAGTTAAGTCAAATTATCGCCTGAAAACTTGAATAGCCTTCTAGTTTTATTACAAAAGTACAGTCCACATTAATCACGAAAAATTAAAATGAATCTCCAGAGTCACCAACTTCTTGTCCACACGTATTTACTCATTAAGAACCGATCAACATGAAAAAAGGCAAACATGTGAAGAATGCAAATTTGGGAAAAACACATGTATGAGATACACGAAAAAATGAAAACTCGGGGAAAACGCACATCTTGTATTTTTCAAAAAACTTTAATATTGGAAAACGCACATATGGATTATGCGGAAAATGCTAATATGGGAAAACGCACATCCGGGATTTGAAGAAAACGCAAATATGGCAAAAGGGATATGAGAAAACCCCAAATATGGGAAAAAACATACGTGAGATATGCGAAATACGTACACATGTAATATGCCAAAAACGCAAGTACGGCATATATATATATATGATCGTTATAATTATCGACTCCATAATAACTATGTAAACGTGGATGTCTCGAATATATCAAACACCTTACAGTTGTACTATTCATCACAAAATTTATTTCTTCATACCAAACTAAAATCATATATCAACTCACTAAATATTTCAGTTAAATAATGTGAGATCGTGCATTTTAAACTCCTATTTCAATAAAATTATTTTTAAATTTAGAATTTAAGACCTCTGACTCCGAGTGGCAGGAATGGAAGTATATTAAATATTGAAGTAAGTAAACTTTGTAGAACAGGTTTTTCATTAAGAATAGGACTTAACTCTCTTAAAAAGGTACATGAATATTTACCGTAATAAAGTGAAAACTTCACATATTCAATTCGAGAAGGGCCATGCAATGACGTTGGGTATTATTGGTATAATGTTCTTTATTCTCGTGTTCAGTGTCCAATGAAAAGTAGTATGTTTAATTACTTGAGAAAGGCACTAAGTTCTGCGCCTATTTACATATGAAGTGTAATTTACACAATAATAATTTGTGTAGGTATCACATATTAATATGGAGTAAAAGAGCGCTTTCAATGAGTATATCAACCAATAAACCTGTCTCATATCTGCTGATCGAAGGACGCAAAGATTCTATTAAATCAATTGCTCAACACGCGTAACCTAATTATCGATAAAATTATGCAAATAGGACAGGGTCATACAAACAACACCATTTAGACCCATGTATATACATAACATTGTCTTTTGAAACACATTTTGACTAAAGAAAGTGGTTTATTCGGAATGCGTACTTATGCGGAAGAAATTGAGCTGCAGAACTCGATGTTTTATAGATCCACATCATTCTCAAGCAGTTTCCCTTTTCTCGTAATTTGACTAATGCGTTGAATAACTCGATCTTCAGACAAACATTTCGTCTAATCATCGATTATGAGGCTTTCTAACGATTCATATAATACTTGAAACGTGTTTTAAAGAAGCTATAAATCGGCATTGACGAAATATGATTTGGCCAAGATAAAGTCTATAAACCAAGGGAAAAGCAACCAGCTAATATCACTACGTTGTATAAAACGAAATACCCCATCGTGTGTCTGCAAATGATTTTCTCCGCTATTACAGAACGATTTTCACTAATGAATAATGAAGTGCTTAACAAGAAAATGACTTAGTTTTCTATCGTTTTTTCGAGATAATCATAATTAAATTAAAGAATTTGTCTATGGAAAAGGTCGTAAGGTATTGAAATTTATTCCATAAGGAAGGTTCAAATGCTTAATTTTAGGATATTTTATGACAATAACTGACCAATGACGGAGTATGCCGATGAGCTGAGAAAGAGTCAATCGCTGGAGAGGTATCTTTGTATGGACTGCGAAAATACGATGCGCGAAAGCGATGCACAGCAATATACTTTACCTCCAACTGTACAGTTAGATCTCCAATATTATAGACGTTAAAACATTTCAACTAAGGATAGTAATTTAGGTAGGAAAATATAAATACATATCAATAATTTCGTGAAACAATTCATAAATGCTTTCTTTGCTTTGTGCAAAGAAGATAAAAATATTTCTTTAAACCGCAACATTTGGAAGACTTTGATGAGAGCGGGTTTCTGAATTCACACTGCCGCTACGATGTAGTCTTGTCTTGTCTTGTCTATCTAGTCTTGCTGGTCGTAATACTCAATGGCACACTCACTGACTTAAATTATAAGGCACTTGCCGGAACCGTAGAGGTGATTGACGGTTCGGCGAAATTATCTCCAAAACAATTGGGGACGAACTTTTCGCTGTGTCTCGGAATTTTGTCTCCTTCATTGAAATCAAATACAGCTTTATTTCGAAATCTATTGTTTTTAACAGAAGGTTCCTCTATTAGGAAACCCCGTCTTTTACACAAAAGTATAGAACAATTTGTAGAAAACAGAGAAAACAAAAATTTTAAAACACCAAATTTTTCGAAATATTGAATTTTGCTACCAACTGAACTTGATAATTGAATCTTCGTCAACTTATGCTATTTTCAAAATATTTTGCTTTCGATAAATCTGGAAAAATATGTATTTTACTATACAACATCAACGAAATATCTTTTGAAAATCATAAATTGTTGTAGTTCTGGTGAAAATTACTGTTACTTGGTCAAATCTCCAATGTGTGGAAAATGATTTATTTTAATAATGACAATGCAAAAAAATAGATCTGAAGGGTCAATAGTCCGTGAAAGCCATAATCGTTGGTTCGTTGAGAATGTTTATGAAAATGTTTCGAAAAGCATCATATGCCAGTGAAATATTATTCTACCCATTTGTTAAGAGAGATCTATCACTCGGATAGTAGTTTTTTACACATTTTGTTACACTTTTCGGATATGGCATAATACGGATAGGTATGAGACGCACAATATGGATTGTTTAGTCGCGTGGAGGCTAATCTCGTTTCGAGACGCAATGCACTATGCGTCAAAGTGGCAGCAGACTCACTTTCACTGCAAGCGTCGTAGGGTGTGGCTGCAGGGACAGGGTGTGGCCTCCACGGCAGCCGCAATGGCAATATGTGGAAAATGGTTACTGGCGGTGGAGGTACTCGGCAATAATCCTCTTAGTGACGGTACTGCAAACAATGCAAACACAAGTGTTTTATTTCGTCCATTCTGTCCCCAGGACTCAACCATTTCCCTTCCCAATATGAATTCATGAAAAAGATGTGCATGGGAATCGTGGACACCTCCTGGAAGTGAAAACTAAGAAGCGACGCTTCCCTCTTGCCTTCCACATGAACACCTACGATGTTCCAATAGCTTATTCCTAACTGGTAGGCCAACCACAATCAAAGATTCAAGGTATTTTTATCGTCCAATTGTACCATTTCTTCCCCCAATTTTCTAATAAATTAATATTAATTATTCATTCGGATTCAAATCGATGTTTGTAAACTGTATTTATTTATTACCGTTTTAAATTTGGGGAGGCCTACCTTTCCAGCTAACTACATCAGAGAATGAAGATGTTTCGGAATGAAGATGAGTTGTCGGGGTGTCTACGCGTGTCAACGATTGTCTGGAGTGAAGGTAAGCGTCACCAAGATCGGCCAAGCGGGGAAGAGAACTCGTGCCCACTAGTTGGGAGTGAACATTTCATAACTATGCGCGCACTGCCGATGTTAGTGAATGAACACTCTGATAATATTAATGACTGCCTTAACTAAGGTCATAAATACAGACACAATAGTAATAAAAAAATATTTTAGTGTTAAAAATAAATATCACCATATAATGTTGAATACATCTAGCACAATTATATTGTCGGTTTCAACAGGGATGCATGGTTTAATTTCAATAGAGTATTAGATTCGAGTGGAGATATTTCAGCACCACTGACTAGTTCTCTACCTCACACCCATTTTCTCGTTTATTTAATGTCTACTTACCATACGTGTTTCAATTTATGAGGACTTGTATTCGACAAAACCACGAAGGAGAGGGAGGATTCATATTTTGACATACCAGGAAATATATAGTATCCGAATGGCACCTATCGGAATTATGTGAGGGAAGACCACAGCAGAAAACTTCATACCACTCATGTGATGGAACAACAACGTTCGGTTGAGAAGAGCTTCAGTAGCTCAATCTATCGGCAGAAACATCGACTGGAGAATAAATATAACATTCAACATCGTCATTACCATGTCTTTAATATTGGTTCAAAGTTTTATGATTTTAGTTTTCCGCTTAAATACAATTTTCTTGTGAAATTACATTTTTACAAGCTTTCATTTAGCTTCACGAGTTAGTTTGCTCAGCATAAATCTTGTAAGAAGAAGAATCTTGTTAGTATGCTCAGTTCCCGCTTTCGGAATTTACTGAAATTCGGCACACATTTACAAACTTAAGTGGCAATGCAGCATGATTTTTTCTAACATGATAAAAACATTTATTTTAAAACGTTTTTCCTTTACAATTGTATGTACATTCCAAAGGTAAACGCAGTAGACACGAGCAGTGCGCATGACTCTAGACCGGTGAACTCCAAACTACGGTCCGCGAACCATGTCCGGCCCGTGAAGGGGTTTTGTATTGGACTATTTTTGAGCTTTCAATTAATTATTGTGACAATGTTATCATTGCTCAACACATATTAAACACACATCGTTGGTCGTAAGCAACTTCACGCTTCTCACATCTACACAAGATTGACGCGATAAAAAATCTTGACTAATGATATCTTTCCAAACTTGGATTGATACTTAAGTTTTTTTAATAAGTAAACTTATCTTATAGTTATATACGTTGTCAATCCAATAAATGTTGGAATGAGTGTTAGTTACTTTGTAATATATGGTATTATAAATAATATTATACCAATAAATTATACAATAATAATATATAAATAAATTATAATAATCACTTAGTATATTATCCCCCGCGTGGTCGTACGTAGTTTGCCACTGCTTTTTCCTCAAATTTTATACAAATGTAGATAGTCCTGAAGTCCTCTATGGACCGCCGATCTAGACCGTATGTGTAACCTTTACCTGGCAACTGCCGTATCCGTACATTTGTATTACACCTGATTCATTGAACTTCCTTACTGTATTCTTGCCAGTACAACAATGCGCGATAAGCTTTTTAAATATGTACTTCAACATAATTTACTTACGTACATCTATTTCAGCGATAACTTTGTTATTACTCTTATTAAGGTCCACCCATATGAACTATATCCATTAAAAAAATAATATTTTGCATTGTCCTAATACAATTATTGACTTTTTCTTTTCTTTTATGTATTTTATTTTAGTAAACGTAAATAAAAACTTTTGATTGAAAGCATATTTTACTCTTATCTACAGTTGCATCCTCATTCTACCGAATGAACAATTGTATGACCAAACGCGAAATTGAGTTTTCTGAAGACCCCTGAGCTTTGTAGAGCATAGACTCTGCTTCAACGCTTTCGCGGTCAGTAGCAGTTTGTTGGGCAGAGAAATTGCTGAGAGAATTTGCATTCATATGAGCAAGAAAAGTTATCCTTCAAACGAGAAATTCTAACTAATTTTGCAGAAACAAAAATTTGTGCCGTGTCATCTACGGCCTTCTCCTAGTCCTTCCCCAAGGACAGTAAAATAATGTCACTATGCTGATGTTTCAGAAGCCTTCTCAAGAGGATAGTTCAGTATTCCATTCATTTTTTCATTGAGCTGCAGAAGCATCCCACTGTTACTACGAAAGAAAACTAATGATAAATTTTCATGAGAAAGGTTTTCAATACTCATTACAACAAGAAGATCATAAAACATTTCGTAGATGGACAGATAAATGAAAAGAATACTTCAAAGAATTTTTCATCAGTTTCATGTAGCAACAATCGCAGCGTTTAGTAGTGTACTTATTCTAATCTAATGGTATTTTTAATCAATAAAGCATGTGTAAAATACTTTAGGGTATATGTTCTTTGTCACCACAGATAGCTTCGCAGAAAGGCACATCTTCCGGGTACTTCTATAACAACTTCGTTTAAATTCACATCATGCAAAAACTACGGAACGCATTGCAACAAAACTTTTAAGATCGTATTTCTTAGGGTTGGGGACAGGATATAAGATAGGTTTTTATTCAGATACGACACCAGAGTTGGAGTTCGAAACAGAAATGTCAAAGAGAAGCAGTAATTGTTTTTTTCTGGAGTAGAAAGTATGGAGGGGGGACGCACGGGAGAGGCAGTGTTTAAAGCAATAGTTCCATAAGCGGTGCTCCCTCATATTGGGTATCAACAATCCCACGATTGAAGGGATTCATGAGCGAAGGGGAGATTCCAACCCTAAAGGTATAAATGCCCGGGAATTGATATCGAAACTGCGCTCTCCCACTTTGCAGAACGGGCATAGCAAAGACATTGCACAACAGCTGCTTAGTGGTGAATACTTGATTTTTTATTACCTTCATTGTAATCAATGATTATATTTTGTAATCAATTATAATCTAATCTAATAAACATGAATTATTTGGGATGTCTGTTGCATGGAAACCGGAAAAAGATATAGATGAAATTATTTGGTTTCAAAGGACCCTTCATTTGCAAAAAAGCAAAGTATGGTTAATATTGTGAAATACAAGAGCATGAAAACAATTAAAATTTGTCAATAATCAATAAATGCGAATCTTCACTCGCATGACTGCCCGCCGGATTTTGATTGCGTCACGTGAGGCGGACAATTCACTGAACGTATAATCTACGTAACCGAATCGTATAAGCAAAATTATTTAGAGCACGTTGTTTTCAAATACTTAACATGAAAG
>NNCF01128849.1:0-20559 GCA_002313205.1 Laupala kohalensis | reverse complement strand
GATATTATATATATGGCGGGGTTTAATACCCGTGCGCCTTACAGAGGCCCTAAATGATATCAGTATTCATCCGTACTTTATTTTGTAGTATTTAAATTAATAACACGAAAATGGAGAAACAAGGAAACTAATAAATTAAGAATATTATAAAAGAACCCGGAGCAACGTCGTGTAAAATGATCTAGAAAATCTAGACCTGTTGACAGGTGTTTTCATACCCATTGTAGGGTAAAATATATCAATTTTTCTGTGAATGTTGATGTAATTTTTTGTATTTTTATTTGAAATTGTTTTAAAAATTTTAATGTCCAGTAATTGTTGTTTTAATTCTCTTTTCAAACCCGGGAAACGTCGGGTAGTATTTCTAGAACAGTAATAAATTATAAAATCTGAATTATGAGGGAAGTATTATTTTTAAACCAAAATGGAGAAGGAGTGTCCCGTCCAAATTTCAAAAGTTGATTTTTTAAGAATCATCCTAGTAATGTTTTTATTTCTTGCACTGAAATAACCTTCAAAGAAACAGAGTATGTGGGATTCTGAGGGGTACTTGGCTCACGTCTCTCAACAGATCCAAGCGCGCTGACTCACACTCCATGCGAACATTTATGACTGCAACTGGCGCAACTCTAGAAAATGCTGTCTTCAAGTTCCGGGAATACGATACACAGATAAAAAGTGCATTCTCCTTTCCAAAAGGTCATTCACTTCATAAACTTCGTTTTTTCTTCAAGACTGTGGAACAATTTAGCTTCTACAGTAAAATGTTAATGTATATAAAAATAAGATTACAAAAAACTGAACATAGTGCCTTCACCATTTGTATTGCTTTTAGGTCAGAGCTTCTTCGTCTGAATGTCAGGTATAAGTCGTTATCAGATAAAAAAAGAAGACAATGAATAATAAAATAGAAAGCGCATCTCTCTACATAAAGGTGAATGACTCAGATTTTGTTTGTTTTTCGTACAAATCTTAAGTTTTATTCCGAGGTTGATAAGATATTGCATACATAAGACGTTTGAAAACAGAAGTTCATAATTTACATTTCACTTTGAACCCCCACCCCTCTTTCCGCACCGTCAATGTCAGACGTAAAATGAGTCTTGATTAAAGTTAGCATCTGATGATCAAAATAAGAGGAAAATCACTATCTATAATTCTGGTTAAGTCGAAATTTAAAACTCGAGATCTTCAGATCAATCAAAGGTGAAAATATTCTAATGAAATTTCCAAACTATCTTCAAAGTACTTAAACAATTTTTTTCTATTTTATAAAATTATCTCTGTAAATGCTAATACGAGAAATATCTCAATTTCATAGTGCGCTAGCAAAACTCCACGGCGTTGCCCGAGATTTGAAGAGAAACTTAAAATAATCATTACTTGACATTCTCATATTAAAACACCTGTCAACTGGTTTGGATTATTTAGCTCATTTCGCCCGAACGTTACTCGGGATTTTTATATAATATTCTAAATTCATATGTTGGTTTTCATACGTCTCCGCTTTCGTCACATTAAATTTTTACTTTTCTTAATTACAAAAATTAAATACTACTAAAAGAACTTACAAAAATAAACAGGGTTTTCAATACTGTTTGCCTACATTTCCTCAGATTTACCACGTAAAATTTATTGATGTAAACTTTCAAGTTATAGTTAGTCCTTAATTTTTAAAACTGTTAATTTTTAAAACGAATATCATTAATTTATCAACAAATCTTACTACCAATATTTTATGCATATTAATTACTTTCATGACAACACAAAAAAGACCTTCTTTGGCTACGTGCCTCTTCGGAGGCAGTGCTTTGTGTCATCAACATCAAAGGACATCGAAAGAAGCATTAGCCGCTGGGAGTTGATTCACAAGACGATCGACTCTCCCTTTTCGTCGATAGCGCTGGCGCACTCTGGTGTACAGGACGAGAACTACGATCACTCCGATGCGCGATGCGACGGCGTTCGAGCACATCATTCTGTTACAGTGTCACGCCCCGTTGCCCAGCGGTACCCTTGGAAGGAATTTTGAGGAGAACTACTCGGAAAGTGGCTTGCAAGTCGGGCAGGGCCCAATCTGTCACAGGAGACCTACAAAGAATTTATGTGAAATCGCGTTAAGTTTCAAGATGGCCTTCAGATTCATGATTGATACCCGTTCATTATTTCCCATATACAATATGATTTACTTACAAAAGGTCAAGGACGGTTATCAGGTACCAACTCTTTGACACGATAAAATGCAATTTTATTTTAATAGCGCGTGAGGCCTAAAAATATTTATGTGGTTTTCTTTTTCTACCATAGTGATTATTACAAGTAAACACACAGGATTTTTTAAAATTGCTTATGTACAAATTTCGAAACGCCATAAGGACTGTACCAATCACGAGATTCTTCTCGGCATTGGAATTCACTGTTGTTATTGTTCCATGTAAATTAATTCAAACGCTTTTAATTTGAATTCTTTTCGGATGCGCGAAACTAAAGAAAAATGAAGGAAGATTAACCTCCAAGTCCATCACAGATTCATAATTACCAGTTACTATTCAGGCGTATCAAATTGTTTAATTTATTTAAAATATATTTCTGCGATGGATACAGTATCGTGCAAGCGTACATTATCTAATTTACAATCTTCCACAAATTTAACTGTGGAAATAATACGCTTCAAAATTCACTTTATTTTAGAGCTGCTTTAAAAGTGAACATCCAAAAAAGTTACCGATATTTGTATAAAGAAATATTATAGTCTTTGAATTTTACATTATGACATTATTTTCACTAAAATAAAAAAAACTTGATAAATAATGTGTTTGTATCATCTTAAAATTGTATCAAACTTTACATAAACTTTTGCAGTACATAATTAGTTGAATATGCGTCTGCTACCAATAATGTTGTAAGTAAAAACTCCCTTCTATAACGGACAATTTATTCTTCACTCTTCCTACATTTGCATATCAGCGACACTTGTCAAAAGTTTAAATCTAAAAACTTTAACATAAAACGATAAAATACTCCTATCTTTCTGATTGTCTTTATGTATATTATGCAATAGCGGATCCAAATTATTATAGACAATCAATTTTTTTCTTTATTATCACCAACGTTTCGACACTGATTGGTGTCTTCATCAGGGTAACTTGATTCAGTTACACAATAGACATTGTTCTTCAAAACCTTATTAACACATAAAAAACATCTCGGTGGATTACATCACCTTGTCAAACCTTACTTCACTTACAACAGAAGTCAACTGCTGTGGCTGTGTAAGTGAAGTAAGGTTTGACAAGGTGATGTAATCCACCGAGATGTTTTTTTATGTATTAATAAGGTTTTGAAGAACAATGTCTATTGTGTAACTGAATCAAGATACCCTGATGAAGACACCAATCAGTGTCGAAACGTTGGTGATAATAAGGGGGAAAAATATGTAATTGATTGTCTATAATAATTTGGATCTGCATACTCTATTGCATAATATACTTTAACATAAGAACTTTAACATAATATAAAAACAAATACATATAACGCAACGTTTCGTCTCACGTGTGAGACTTCATGAGGTGAAAGACTGATTGTGACTAACAAATTTACACACAACTTACAAATTTTGTAATGCGGTGTGATCCCCTCCCACCCACAGCAGCTCTGTAGCCATCAAATACAGTGTACGCGTGAGACGGGCCACGTCAAATTTTGTTTACACTACCAACGTTTTGTTTACTCAAATCACATGCAAACGTCGTCCCATACAACCTTAAAAAACGGTGGTCGGTCAACATGGCTGGGACAACCTTTGATCAGACAGAACGGCAATGTCGCTTCTCTCTGTTATTGAGGTCAGATCGTGAGAAGAGAGACGGTCACTTTGAGAGAGCACGTAATGGTACTTATGAAGAGCGTCAGCAAATAATTGCAATGCGCCAATCAGAAGCAGTTCTGTTTGGAAACTGTAAATGCCCAATGTGTGCTAAGATCAAGGGACACAAATCTAATGAAGGGATAAAATCGCTACACTTTTCAATCAATATTCCCAATCATGCTTAGAATGAGTGGTGTTAAGAGTAAACTGAATTTCAAACGGAACACACATCATTATAACGCAAAGCATCATTATTTCCATCACAAAAATTTCCCCTTTACTTTCTCAAGTCCCTCTCATACGATGAGTCCATGTGGAACTCCAATTGATGGGATGGTCCCTGGCTTGCTTCAGAAAAGTGAATTAGTTTATTGTCCTCCACGTGGTCATATCCAGTTTGTAACTACTTTTCTTGACACTAAATGTATTATTATTATCATCCAAGAAATAAAATGCTGATCTAAATATTGAAAAAAAAAATTGCTGCATCTGTTGTTTCCTCGATCTTAGAAAAAACGCTTACAAGGGGAGGTCGCGACTAGGGAAATTGACTTCGGGGTGCGACTTCGTAGGGTTGTAGTACCCCTAAAGGCGCGTTGACATTATGAAGCAAAGTGTTCCACGCGGAGTTCTCATAATAGATTAAATTTAGATCAACGAGTTGTGGTTCCGCACCACTCAGAACGCTCCTTCCTGGGAAGTTTCCTTACTTGAACGACATCGCCCCTTCCAACCGTCATCTCTGTAATTTTACCCTGACGTCTTTTTAAGAATAAAAGAAACTAAATTTGGAAACTTTCTAACTCTCAACTGTCACATCCACATGTTAAACGCCTCCGCGCCAACCGTTCTGCGGCGCTCGCCCAACGGTCGCGCCTTTGTGGTGTACGTCACCCTATTGACAGTTTGTTAAAAGCCGAGAGTCGAACCGCCTCATACCCTCGCTTTCCAGTTGCTATCATTTGTGATCCATTTAAATTTGTGAAGCGCTTCTGCCTTTC
Organism: Laupala kohalensis; assembly: GCA_002313205.1. Classification (NCBI taxonomy): domain Eukaryota; kingdom Metazoa; phylum Arthropoda; class Insecta; order Orthoptera; family Trigonidiidae; genus Laupala; species Laupala kohalensis. The sequence goes on along the minus strand of NNCF01128849.1, from coordinate 15,690 downwards.
TCCGCACCCGCGCCGTATTTCGTACTGACTGCTGCTCTTTAAAAACCCAAATGTAATCCTAACGTCGACCTTGTCTCTTTCAAACTATATTTCGTTATTTTCCGTTGCTTCCTAGTTTGAATCTAAGGACGCCATTCCTAACATTAACAATTTTTCTACCTCCTACTCCTGGTCAAAAATAACTCGTAGTGTGTCGCCACTCTTCCCTTCCTTGAATTTTTACGGTTCTCCCTTCACACAAAGACGCACCAACGGTCGCGGTCAAAACTCATCGTCTTCCCTTCCTACCGCCCCCATGGCAACGGTCTCGAGACCTTTCCGCTTTCTAACGAGCACTTTAGTTTCTCATAACGTTGTTACATTAATCAATAATTAAGAATTAATCAAATCTTACAATATTAAACATTTATCACGTTTTCCAACGTCGCAGTTGTAAAATNTTTTTTTTTTTTTTTTGTAAAAGTATTTATAGTAGTATTAATAATTTCAGGAAAAAATAATTATTTCAGAATATTACATTTGCAGTTTATTTATTTGCAGATGATATGATAATATTTGACAATTACTTTGAAGTTTGAAGAGAACAATACGGAACGCTCCGATCGCTACAAAATTGAAGAATACATTGTCGAGGTTTTATGTATGACAGTGAGGGATTATTACAGTACCGGTGACTCCAAAGTCATTACCAGAAGGTTTTTGCTTTAATGAGTTAAAGAAAATGGATGTTTAATGCTTGTAGGATTTACTTTTACAAGTTACTGTTCTAATATTAAAAAAATCATCGAATAAAATTATTGTAATATTTTTATTTACAATATTCAGAAAAATTAATTTTATTAAACAATAATTTTGCAAAGAAAACTAACTTCTAGCATGACAGTACACAGTTCTTGGTGTGGTAGGTAAACACTCTATCGATTACGCTCCCGTGCAGTTAAATTAGGAGGTTTAATGTTTAAAATATAAATTGACATGAAAACTTTGAGAGCTTTTTTCGAGGTATTGACTGCCTGTTGTGTTTTCTTACTTTGACAATTGACGACCCTTAGGGGGTCAAGTCTATGAAGTTCCCTCCCGAAGTCAATTTCCCAAGTCTCGACCTCCCCTTGTTAGATACATTATTCTAGATAATTTCTAAGAAAATTTATTAATTGTTTCTTAAATAAATGTAGTGTACCTCAGATATTTATTCTTACTATCGTTTGAATGCAGTTAACAGCGCGTTTTTTCGTATTGTAGTGATTTGGAGAGAAAGTGAAATATTGGGACGCAGTGGAGTATGAAGTTACTGGATCACGAGGACAAAACCCTAGATAATTGCTTTTCTTTGTGTAATTAAGCAGTTGACTGAACTTGCTCTTCCTCGCTCAGAGAGAGCAATTCCTAAGCAACAGCCCCATACATTATTTACAGTCTTCAACAAAGGATAAAAGAAAAAAGTCCTGTAAAAACGGTAACGAACAATGACCCAAAATTTTTCCGTTTTGTACATTCTTCCCAATTTACCGTCCCTATTTCTATTATCCTAAACATGCAAGGAAATTTGCATATATCTTTTATTCTTTAATATGGGAGACAAATTTTAGCCTTCCTTTAGGGGTACAAAAGAACTGTTCATAAAGTGCGTCATTCGTAGTCGAGGTTCGAACGTCGGATTCGTGAGTGGTTTTCCGCCCTCGTATCCTCTTTGCATCGCGGGACATACGTTGCCTTTCATTGGGAAGTGGTGACAACATTTTCGGCTCAAGTACCTCAATCCCAGCGAGGTGCTGCAGAGAGCGCTGATTGAATCAATGCACTTCATGAATCTATAGAGCGCTCCCAAAAACGTCATCTCCCCACCACTTCACTACAAACTTGAAGGGAAATAGAGCGTTTGACTTGAAACCAAGACCTACTCTATCGCACTAATTACGTTCATTCATTATATCTAATCCAAATGTTCCCGCTCAATCGTTCCCCACACATCGTTTAGTAACACAGTCCCGAACAGAAGGCAGCGATTCGTGTAGAAGGTCATAGAAAATTCCCTCTTCACCATGAAATCCCTCGAAAACTCACTTTCTTTCACTCTAGTGTTCTGCTCTGGAATCAGTTATTCTATGTGGAAAACCGACATATTTCAGCAATATTTTGATTTATAAAATGTTCTTCATTACTACAATTGTTTTTTGTTAATCTAAATTTTGAGCTGTTTTAATATTAATGGTTTATTATCAATATTCTCATAATAATTTAAAGATGTGTTAATAAAACAAATTTTTTGTTAAACAATTTTTCTTTGTATCGTAAATTTGTTCATTTTCTGTTGATGTTAAAACAAGTATCTAACTTTAGAAAACCGCCACCGTTTTAGAGTCCTTTATTGGAATTGAAGGGATGGTCTTTTGCTGACTTTCAGATAGTAAATTAATTTATTATCTGTCACGTGATCGTGCACAGCTTTTAATTGTTTTTTACTATAAATTTTTTTTAATTACTTCTTCAAATTACTTAGGGACTGCTTCACATGGAATGGGAATTTGGTGAAATGCATTAATGAAAAAGTGTTTTAGTTTTCCATCACGTTGAACGGGTCCTCTGATCACCCTCTCCGGTACTACACAGTCCGATTAAGAGCGCAAGGACAAATAAACGTGACATCATTGTGTTATTAATTCCTTCCCTAAAAGCTTTGAAAACAAAAAGGTCAGGAAATGGCAGGTACTCTGCTAGTGATACATATTTAATGTGAATCAGCTCTTTTTGTTTCCTTTATATACTACAGGACGGCAAAATAATTCGATTTTCGCTGCTATACCGATAAAATAAAGTTTTAAAGATAAAAGTAAAATAAAAGTAATTCTCGTGTTTATCACGCTACAGTAAGAGCTAAGCATACAATCTACTGAATTGTTCTCATCTACTGTCTTGCTTCGGGTTGGTAAGGTAGCACAGAATTAATTATCGGAGAAAGAAGGTTCTATTAAAATTGATTTACTCTTTTTTTAAACCGTTCTTTCCTTTTTGTACTAAACACTTCAATTCGTTGATGTATCTTTGCATTTTTTAATAAGACCCATTGCTTTGTCTCGAACCATCATCATTACTGTACGAAATTGATAAAGATCATTATCACCAGATATACGTCACCAAGGTTGGTAGTTTTTCTTCATTACGTCTGATGATGGTCAGCTGAAAAGCTTCAACAATTTTTCAGACAATGATTGTTAAAGACAAAGCAATAGGTGTTATTGAAATGAGTGAATCCATCAATACCCCTCCACCTCCCGTTAATTAATATTCTGGAATATCTTTACAATATATAGGCTCAAAATATTCACTCGTAGCAATGTGTGGACACATGCTTGCGTTAATCATAAAATAATACAAATGCATAGAGATAAATCTTGTCAATCCCTGTGCTTTTTATTAAAGACAACCACTGACTTTACACTACACATTCAAAAAAATAAAATATAAATGCATAGAGATAAATCAAGATAAATGCATAGAGATAAGTTTAACCAATTCGCATGTCGACAGTTTGTAAGAATATATTTAATAAATCATGTTTTTTTTTTAATTTCTTCCTCCTGTCAAGGAATACTTGACTTATATAAGAGCTGTAGTCACCTTATCTGAAGAAACTTTTGAGTCCTCTTCAAGTCTCAAACAAGAGACTTGCCCATCTCTCAGTTCGTGGAAAGGAAATGAGATAATTGGGAATTCCATTTCTCTCGACTATGTAAAGGATCGAAGTTCAAGTGGCTCCCAACTCTCGCAGTAAATTGAAATTTTGGGAATGTACTTCACCCTTTTCCAGCGACTAGTTCCCATATCTGTTTATACAGTGAAACAGATAGAATCCCGAAAATGACTAAAACATATTTCTTTCAAAAATTGGGAATCTACTTTTCCCCCAAACACAGTTCTTTCTCCATATTCGATTTTTAATAAAAATGTTTCCAATATGCTAAAAGACAAAAACTAACAACTGAAACAATGGTATTACTTTTTTAACATTAATAAAAAGCGTGGGTACCTTCATAAAAACAGTATGAAATTTAATTTTTCAGAACTTACATATTTTTCAATTTAATATTTCAAATTTTGAATGAATTTCATATTGAAGTAATTCTGAAAGTCTGTGAAAATATAAACCTATGGTTAAAAAGAGGAAGATACAAAGTAAAAGCGTTTAAAAAACTGACTTCCCTGTTCGAGATAAATTTGTCAAGTCATGTAAGTAAAGTGAAATCCATTTTTTTCTTGTTCGTTGGATACCGAAGCGAAGAGTTAGTATAATTGCATGTAAAAGTCTCCTGTATTGATATAACACAGTGCACATTATTATGGTTCCTTCAAGTGTCGCAGTTAATACCCAAAATATATAATATGTTTTTCTTAAGAAATTATTAAATAGTTGAAAGTTAATTGTTTAAAAATGAACATTGATGTGAGATCAAAATAAATTGTTTTTTTGTCATCAAAGAATTCTTTAATCAGTTATTAATAGACGATATTGTGAAATCTCTTACCACTGGCAATACAATATCAAATTTCTGATTTTAGGAAAACTTATGATTTTTATCTCGATTAAAATTAATTTAACAATATACTCTGTTTGCAAAGTAAGTAAATATATTTTTTCGTAGTTTAAAATCTCCCAACTCGTGTTCTTCAAGCGAAAACAAAATTACGAGAGAACTATTGACTTTATGACGAAATGTCTCGCGTCCTCATCAACTTCGTCAGTCACCGCTAGGGGTGTTAGAGCGAGAAGCGTCCCCCGGCTTAAATAAAACTTGAGTCGTCTGCTGGTTGGTGCGACTTACGTGTGAAGCTCTTTGATCCAAACCAGGGAGCCAGGGATCTTCTTTATTGGACACATCTTTCTTTAAACGTGGGATATTGGTCCGTTTGACACGTGGTGCATAGCGGCGCAGAGTTGGTCCAGCATTTCAACGTCTATTGGATACACTCCACTAAACGCCTCTTGACAGGTATTTTGACATCTAATGTATTTAATGAGTAAGACACTAATAATGAATAGTTCACGTGCTTACAGTTAAATATATCCTATCAATACCAGGACTGTTATTTTTGTTATGACTTTTAACTTTAATCAGTTTTTTTTATTTATTTTTTTGCTTCTAACATTCAGGGCCTAGTAAATCAATTGTTATCGTCCCACCCACAGAACTAGGTTAATATTAAAACTCATGATATGAATATTTTCATATTTTTCAGCTGATTGTAAAGACACGTTGACTGTCCACACAACAGATAGAACATTAATCAATGACTTGGATATATTCATACAGTTTACATTAATATTCAATGTATTTCCTCAACGTAAGAAAATTATTCATCAGATTTAAAACTTCTTGTTCTTATCACTTTTGGCAATCAAGCTTAGTAGTTCTCATCTCTTGTTCTTTCAATATTTTTTTTTAACATATTTGTATTAACTCCATCAAATACTACTTACACGACAACCCTGATGGATTAAGAGACAAGTATTGTGTCCAGAGCATGCGAGGGTCAAAGAGAAGCTCGGAGGATACATGTAATAAAGGGGAACATACTTGAAAACTGTGGTGGTAGTGGAAAGTGTGGATGATTTTTTTTTTTTGTGGGGCTTTAGGGCTCGTCAACATCGAGGTCATTAGAGCCCATAGTGTGGATGACGTGGGAAATAATTTGAGGTACATTTTCACTCCTGACGTAAGAGCCTTCTGCAGAAACGTTTTTGGGAATCTTGTTGTAAGACATAATAAAATGGGTGTCCCGGCCAAAATGTGGACACGGTACCCTCTCACCGTGTTTTGTATCTTCACATAAGACATCCATAAAATGTTCAGGATTTAATATTACATTTTTGGAATCGCTACCAAGCTTTAAAATTTTGAAATTTATTATATTGAAATATTTTTTCAAATCTGAAATTTTATGGACGTTTTTTTCACGAGATCAAACAAAATGGCCCATTCGAACTTCTAAAATTGAATTTTTAAGAATCGCAAATGGTGGAGGAATGATTCTTCCCCGACCCTCCAAATGGATCAGTAAAAATCATATTAACACATACATTTTAATACAAATATACTCTAGAATTTCTTTATAAAAATAAAGAATATTTTATATTTCATTTCTTTTAATATACTAGTGCGATAAATATGCATTTGTTGCCAAGAAAATACGTTTGTGTGTGACTTGAAGATGGGCAACTTCTTTTAAAAGATTTCCGCTCCGGGCCTCATATGATATACGTACGTTACTGCTTTCAAATAGAGCCATTATGAATTTGTAATTGTGAAGACACGGTATTTTCGTGTACTATGATAGTACTTTATTTGGAAGTTACAAACTACACACAAAAATCAAATTAACTCACAATACTTAAGAAAAGCAACACAAAATCAATTAATTTCGGACACCAAAGTTTTTACAAAAAGTTATTTTAGCAATATTTGGGATGCTTTGAGAAGAAAATTTTACAGTTACAGGAAGCTGAGCAGAGATCCCTTCCATAAGTGACCTCTTTTTATTTTACTGCAGAGCAACATCTGGTGATTTTATGAAAAGAGAGAGGCATTAAGGACAACTGGATTGAAGGTCATCAAAGAGAGCATTAATAGTGTCCTCATTAGTTCTGACATACTACTCAAGAGTAGTAGACACGTTGAACTTTGGACATGATAAAGAGACAATATGAGTGTACAGCGTACAATGGTACGAAATAACTAAGCTCGGAACGATAGTATGCTACAATACAGTAAGGCTATTTTCTTCTAGACTATTCTAGACCGGAGTAGTAATAATAAGAATAAATACTTTATGGCCCTGCATAATTGCGAACCTCACTGCATTTTTGTCATACATAATAAACACTTGAAGTGTATTTGTACGTAAACTGTACAATACTTCGAAGTATTAAAGTGAATTACACTAGCGGAAGAATCACATGCAATAGAGGGTTGCCTTTTCAGTTTCTGAAAAAATCGAAGTCGCCAAGCCCAGTAGTTAAAAAATAATATTTTGTACTAGTAGTATCTATATATAATACGCCTAACTTTAAGTAGGGAGACATTTTAGTCAAACAAGGCACTAGGAACACATTTTGCAATATTATAATAGCTTTATTATAATATTTAGTCTTCTGTAATATAATTTGAAAAGCAAAATTTTGAAATCAATTTGTATCATGTAAATTTTATTTTATTAATACTTAAAAAATAAATTTAAAAAAATGATGTACATATTTCTTGTGCGTACCCTACACGTGGAGAAGATATATGATAAATTTCGGTCAGGTGTAAATGGCGACGAGCCGGTAATCGAACCGGGGACTCCTGCTTTGATCGTAGGGATGTTAACCACTACACCACCCGTTCGCCTTCCACAACTGTACACCATTTCCACCCAGACCTAAATCCCGGAAGACCTGAGACATCCCAATACAGGAGATAAGTGAACCAGGCGGCACACAATGCTGTGGGCACATTATAACCGGTTTCACACGTACCTACGTGTTAAGGTTCGTTATGTACATATTTCTTCCGTATACCCTACACGTGGAGAAGATATGTGATAACTTTCGGTCAGGTGAAAATGGCGACGAGCCGGGAAAAAATTAGTTCTATCGTGGCGTATCGTAGATTTTGAGTCGTAATACGAAAACACCACAATAGTTTATATGTACCTTCATGAAGATTAATACTGATACGTTATATTGATAGTAAGTTCAATATAACAAACTATTTCTCGCATAAATGTGATACAGTATAATTTACCCTTATACAAATCCCTGCAACGACCACATTAAATACAATCCGCATTACCTTTAAGGGATGTTCCTCGAACACCACTGAAGCAGACAAACATAATATTTCAGTTCATTTCCATGATAATAATTAAAACTAAAGTAGAGCTCATATATACTATAATGATATTGTAATAAAACAATAAAATACTCAGAGTTATTTTTAGCTTGAAGTTAAGTCTAGACGTCCATCAAAAGTAAAATAAAAAATATATACTAAAATGAAACATTATTCTTCTATCCATAAGATCGCGAATTTTTAGGAGGCAAATCATAAAATTTCTCACTCAAGTTTACCTTAGGACATTTTAAAGTCAAAGTAAAGAAAATACTTTTTGTTTTCAATAATCATTTCCTAAAATACATTGTACCATAACTAATTCTTGAAATTTCAAAACTTCAAGAAGATACTCCTCAACCTGAAATTATATTCGTTAAAATTTTATCGTATATGTTTCATAACTGACAAAAGATAGAGGAATTGAAACTAAGATGTTTATTTTTCAAGCTTTCTTATGTTTGAAAATAATGTTTTATGCGATGTACATAAATATAATTAACTATATTTGTTATTTTAAATGAGTTATTTATTAAGTATATCAAGTAAGAACTAAAATATTATAAATTATGATTACATGAAAAATGAACCATGTGAGTTGTAAAATGTATTGTCTGATTTAGAAAATGCAGTTCTATAAACTTCCCATACAATAATAAAATGAATTAAAATTAATGAATGAAATACGATAGTTAATTAATCAAGCTAATTAAATACAATTATATTGGGTAGATGCCTCAGTGTACCGATAAATTTTCATTCTAAAGATCCTTAAATATTGAAAACAAAATTTAACCGCGTTTAGGTACTGGCTCGGGAACTTATAATAATATTTATATTTGAGAAAATTACAAAAGTACATAAATACTTCATCGTTGTATTGTTTTTAAACTCAAAAAATAGTTAATAGATAAGTATTGACCTTTATGACTCCGCATTTTATGGCAAGTAACTATTGAATTTCCTAAATAAAAGATTATGGCCTTCCTTATGCTGTTTAGGAAAATGGTACAGAAAAAATAATTTTTTATCATGAAACGATGTTCTACTGATAACAATGTTTTAAGCGGTAGTACACATTTACTTCCGTTCTAAAAAGTGTTAGAGAACAGGAGAACAATGTAGTTCAATGGATCTAAAAGTGTGCGCCGCGACGAGGACACCGAAACTCGGCACACTGTCCTACTTTTTTTATGATAAACCTCTTCACACAAACTGTAATTTCTATATTCTCATTCCTTCATATCTAAAGTTAGTGTGTTATGTAAAACGTTATATAGGTATAAATATAATTAAAATAATATATTGTAATATGGGTAGTTTCCATCAGGGATCCGTGCCACCGGAAATGATCTGAAGAATACGAACGCCGTGGTTATAAATGTTTGGAATAATCTCATGAAGATAAAAGTACAGGTTTATTCCACCGAGTCTTATATATCTTAAAAACAAAAATATTCTACTTCACCCTATAAGATGGTACATTTGTAAGAGTGTGGATATTTATCCGGAGTATTTTCGTTATACGCTTCGAGATGGGGAACAACTCACTGGAATCAGAGAGGGTGAAATGTATTTAGGTATTATATCTGCGTTGGCTGAAGTCAAGTTGTCAACTATTCAAGATACTTCGAAATAATAATCAAGGAATTCTAATTAATTGATCATTCGCATTACTGATTTTTCTGTTGGGTGAGGGTAATTATTTTGTGAATGTATAACTTGAAAATAAATTTATACTTTCGTTTGACTCTTTCTTTCACGAGGATCATATTATCTTGTAGTCACGTGGAACGACTGCCGTTTCCGATGGACCAGTATTTTCCGTAATTTTTGTTAAATTATTTTTTTAATTCCGCGTAGGGTGTTAAAATCTTTAGGTCACTGCGTTACTATTTTCATTCTCTATGGTTTACTTGTTGTTTTTCGCTATGTCAAGCCGATACTTTTGCCAGGATATAAAAAAAACATAACCCCGCAAAAGACCGTAGTAATCTATAGTCAAATAATTTAAAATTTTGCGCTGTAAGGGCGTACAAATTCATTGCCACTGGATTGAGAATACTTCAATCATTTGAAACATTTTGGGGGTTACTTAAACCGAGTCGCTCTGACGAATATAATACCTTAAAAGGAGAAAGAAAACCTCTAATCTTCAACTTCGAGTTGAATAAAATGTGTTCTGTAAATAGAATATTTGATATAAATGAAAAATAAGAATTTTTTTCTTTTCAGTATTTTAAACTCTCCGTTGAACTTTGTCAAGAAACATAAAAAAGTCCACAAATTTAGATGGAACATTCGGGATTAAAAAAATATATTTGAGTGAAATTAGGTACCAGAAAATGACAACAGACATACAGTACTTTTTTTTCTTTTTCTCGTACACATAATGTTAAGTCTAATATGACATAAATGTAAAAGGTTAGATACTGCTCAAGTTTTAAAAATTGGTACAAATAAAGTTGCAGGGAAATGCTAATATGGACTTACGAAACACGAATATTTACCTGTTTTCGAAATAAAACTTCACAACTCAATTATGTTGCATCACAAAAAAAACTCTTTGTATTCAATTGTCATTCCATTAAATTTTACAACAAAAGGAGCAGTTAAAATCTCCGTGAGTCATGAGACATCAAACAATACCACTTCGTCCAAGAACCTCGTCGACCTTGCGTTCAGGATACCAGATGGCAAGGTGAGCTGCCTCCTAAAAGCTTCAGATTCTTGACCATTCTTGAATCTCATACGCATTGTGACAAGTGTTTCTCAAAGACATCAATAGAATGACAAGAGTCTTCAACATCAATGCTTTTCTAACACATCCATCACTAAGCCTCAGGTACAAGTCAAATCTTATTCAACAATAATAACAATTATTGTTTAAACAGCAGTTAAAAACAGCGTGCGACCGTGATACTCTCCGAAAAAAATGATACTTCATTATGACATATTCAACATAACGGAAGTAAACAATGAACCATTCAAACAGAATGGATATTATCGTTCTCAGGACCATATAGTGAAACAAGAAAGTCACACATTTGTATAATCTTTTTAAAAAATATCTCCAAACTTCCTCATACTCAATAGATTGTAATAGACATAATACTAGTGTTTTAAAAATTGTTCTTTGTGTTTCCAATACCTTACAGAATCTATTAGTATATTGAAATAACGAAATTACGAGTAAAAAAAATAATTGTCTTGATTTCAGAATATTGGTTAAATTGCTTGTTTTGCTCACTCCTACCACGGCATAAATCCTGACAAAGACGACGAGTTTTATTCTGGGCATTTTTTTTATTATTTTGTGCATCATTGGGGAAGAATAGAGGTCTAGGTAGGCCAGAAAACCCGATATGGTGCACGACGAAAGAAAATCATTTGGGTTCTAATAGTCACATATGCGAGACAAAAACCAGAACAGTTTAAAAAGTGAAGATGACTCGAAATGGTTGATTTCAGCTTCAGAGCTTCCTTAACAACATAACTACGTTAATGGAAGTGATTTCGTATATCAAGCAACCACGTGAATTTCTTTCCTTTCTCTTTCTAGAACTCCGCGTTTCAAGGTCTTCTACAAGTGTCGCCAGCCGAGCAAGGCCGCTTTCGCTCCGGCACTGGAATGTCGTCCATGGTCCTACTGTCTCACTGGGGCAATGCGAAAGTTACGCTTGGGCTCCATAGGTCACTTACAGCAGGTTGGGTGGTCAGGCGGGTTTGGCCAGCGCTGCGAACGGATGGCTCGTAAACTATCTATGCAAATCAACGCTTGACGTCCTCTTTTGTTAATGAGAGCAGATAGACATTACTCATTTGTACCTCGGTAAACTATGAACATTCATTAGTGCTCCGGGACTGCCACGGATACTTAGGAAAATTTGCACCCTTTGATGGAATATATCACGAATACACAAACCATATTCTATCTAAATCGGTACAAATTCAGTTCAACTTGGCTCTGACTGAAACTTTTTTATTTAAAAGATCTGCGAGTTATTTTTCTTAAAAATTTAGCAAATTCTCGAATACAAAATTTGTTGGGGAAATAAGTTTAGTTACTAAAGTTAATAGTTTGTGTATCGGTGCAGGCAGTTTTATGTGAAAAAACAGTATTTATTCAAAGTTTACCAGGAATTTCATTTATAACGATCATTTCGATAACCGGTCTAGAAATTCTCAAAACGATCTTCTTAATATGCATTATACATGTCTGCTTCTCCAGAAACCAATGTAGCATGAAAGTTTTTGAAATCTGTATTGCTCTCTCAAATTTAATTGTAAGTATTGGAGAGCGAATAGTTTTTTGAAGTCAAACACTTCAAAGAAAATGATATTATGCGAATTAATATAATAATATATAATAATTGCTCTCTCAAAATTCAAACAACATAATTGAAAGTCGCACGATAAAATTATATAGAATTATATTGAACCCGAGAAATGCAAATTCAAGGAGTCAGCTGAATGCACAGATAAAATATATTGGTCGAGTTACACTAACTGGAATAGTAAGCAGAGGAATGATATTCACTAGAATCCAAAATAAAATTTAATAATATTGAATAAAAATGGTTACTCCATGGGGTTTTTGTAATCACGATCACAAATTTCTCGTTCAAATTGTAAAAATATACGAAATACCGAAGGATGTCAACAATATAGCTATATTTATAATCCAATACACAAGAATACAAATAAAGTTGCATCTTCAAAAGTTCTAAGAATATTGTATCCAAAACCGTAACTATAAAATGCGAATCTTTTCCGTTATTTGATTTTAGAAGTTTAATACTAGCATGGTTTTAAGTGCAATATATGTCTCCCTGTACTTCATTCGATGGAGTTACCTCACAGTCCAGCATAGCGTAATTACTCGAAAACGCATTAATAAACTGTGAAGCGAGACGCTGATACTCCCCACGTTTTATCCTTTTGCCCGGTCAGGTTAGGACCGAAACCCTGACCGGTTGCCCGTTTAATTTGAGGTTCCCGTGAAAGATCAATTTTCGCTCTAAAAAGTCTACAATTTCGTCACATTATCACGAATAAACAAGCAAATGAGACGTCGTAATAACTCATTTGATTGTACTAAATATATAAACGAACACGAAAAAGAAATATTTATAGAAAAATAGAGTCAGAAGCAAGAGGGGAATCGAACTGGCGAACTCCCTCCCCCTCCCACGTTCTGTCCACCCCAATAGTCATCTAACGTCGCGTCACCCTATTTCACTTTGCAGGAACTTTCCGCCAAAACCCGTCAAACATACCTGTCAGCTTTTATATGCTGGAAGAGTAAAAAGAAACAATTCGAAGACCGAGTGATCCGAGGTCGGATAAGAGGGGTTGTACTGTATACAATGCAAGCGCTTCGTGCACACACATTTCATCCTAGCTTCAGAAATACTTTTTGGAGTTACCGTGCCCAACCAAGAACTCAAGCAACCAACGGAAGTAGAAGCAAAATGTAATACTTTACTTCAAAGAAAGTTATATGCTTCACACTATTAATTTGTCCGTTTAAAATCTGGTAAGCTATTGGGGTGTTTTTGAAAATCATTACTACTAATGCTTTCAGTGATAATATTTAAGACCCATAGCTATTCTTAAAAAATTAAATACTGTGCTTGATCGCAATATAAAACATAAAGAAGAAACAAATTCATGAGGGGAAAAAATGAGGTTGATGGAAATTAACTCTCAAACACATGCGCTATGTTCTTCGTTTGTTTAACAATACTTTTCATTCCGTTCGCCGTTTAACTCGGTGTACCTCTGTCTCACGTTTTCGCACGCTTATCCTCCCGTCAAAGTACCATTGTTTACCGTGTGGGGTGTGAATCACCCCACGCGTTTTCTTGCTACAAAATATTTCCAGTTGCAACATCACTCTGAGGTGCCGCGTCCAGAAAGGACAGTCACTTTCTAGACCCTTTTTGTTTCGTGGACCACTTGCCATGTTTTTCGGTTGTGGGTAGACCCCCTGCTTATCTAACATTGAATTTTTGCAAATTCGTCAACTTCAAATGTTTTTGACAGCTGGTATAGTGTTACTCACTTTGAAAGATTTAAATTTCTAACTGTAATGTGAAAAGCAGTTACTTTTTGTACATTTATTTTACACATGTTACTTTTTATACATTTATTAATTGAATTCAAATTGAATCCAACCAAATTAAAATTTAGTATCTATTACATACAATAAATAAGCAAATAATAAATGTTTTAGTGAGAGGGATGAAACTGACGCTTTAATTAACTAATAATTTAATAACTAATTTGACATCAATTTAGTTAGGTTTAATCTCAGATCTGTTGGGTAAGTGATGTCCAGCCTGTTTCTTTTCAGCTAGAAAATTGGCAAGTGCGTTGAAAAACCTTTCCGCCAGACATGAAGACGTAAAAGCAATTAAAAACTTTCTCGTGATATTCCACAATACGGGATAAGCAACAGGAATGACATGACAAGTGTGGATTATTCTATTCGTGGTAAACCAAAATTAACGTCACAACCTGCTTCAATGAGATCCACTATCGTGGACCCCTAATTTTGCTTTTCGCTCTCATGGACCCCTTGCATGACTTAGTCGACCCCTGGAGGTCGATCAAGACCACTTTGTGTGTCAGTGTTCTAGACGTTCACCGTCACATCTCGGTCAGTCACCCCGAGTTTTGGGGATTGGGGTAGGGTCGTTGAGGGACAACTCTTGTTGCTACGTAGAAAAAGCAGTATTGCTTCGACGCAGCTGCGCCTTGAGAGCATAAAGAATTTCGTTATCAGAGCGGGAGTATCATTCACACACTATTTAAAGTTCCATTTTATTGTGTTGAGTATTCTTATTAATTGTTTCGCACTTGCTTGCTTGATGTTTTGAAGCTGGTGTTCGAGGAAATGGATAGATTTAGTAAAGAGCAGGAGAAAATAAGAAACGTGTCCGATAGTGATGAACAGGGCCCGGATTTTGATGACGTCATCTTCTTTTCCTAGTACAATAAGCATTGGACATTTGGACGAAATAAATCAGTGTATCGACAATGTACGTGTTGAGAGTCAGTTTCTTACCTATACCGTACTTGTTGTCGCAGCAAGCAATTCTCCTATTTCCAATGTGCCTGTGGTAGCAAAAAAGGTCCCTCGACAATGTGCAAGTTGAAAGGCAAGCGTTTGATCAGTTATTTTCATTGTCACAGACAGGTCCTGGACAGGTCACAGATTTAGTTATGTTCAGTGTTCGTAGCTTCATTCAGCCATGCCTAAAATAAAGCCATCTAAGTCTCGTCATTTAAGACAAATTGTACTGAATTTGGAGATGTTTTCTCTACGGACAGTGAAGTGTTATTTTGTAAGATGTGCGAAAGAAAGGTATCAGTCGAAAGAAAATACTTGGGGCACTATAAGCATGTACGGGCAGTAGGAAGAAATCCACGCAACTTTTACTGCAACAAAGTGTATCCATGAAGGAGAAAAAACCGTCAGATTTTTATAGTGATTTTGATGAAGCTTTAGTTTCTGCAAACATCCCACTTTGGACATTTAACAATGCTAGATTGGCGAGTTTTCTGGAACTACATTGCGGACGTCCTATCCCAGACGAATCAACTCTTCGGAAGAACTACCTGTCACAATGTTACGACAACACCATTAACAAGATACGGGGAAAAGTACGTGGAAAGATTTTCATATTCATTGACGGAACGATGTAAAAAATCGTTACGTGGCTAACACGATCATTGGTATATTGGAGATCGACGGACCAGGTGAAGTGTTTCTGCTTACAAGTGAGGTATTAGAAACTGTTAATCACTCCGCAAT
>NNCF01128848.1:20004-96791 GCA_002313205.1 Laupala kohalensis | reverse complement strand
AGATTAAGATTATTAACTATATTTCTGAAAGTTGAAACAAAAACTATAGCAATGATTCACTAAAGAAACTGAAGTTATTTTTGTTGAATTGTTATATTTGCCAGCTCCTGATTCCAACTCCAGAATTGGATACTCTGAAGCCTCACAAGAATTATTGGGTTCTACCACTGACACCCGAGCTTGTAATGCTGGGTGCAGTGGTGCATGGAAGGGGTATATTTTCCCCATGATTTGCTGTGAGCACTGTCTGGCAGACTTCCAATACAAGAATTTCTTGTATAGGAAGAACATCTGTTTCTATTTGAACAGACAATTCTACATTCTTTTCAGAATTTGCATTTCTGAGTTGGAAGGAATTGCTGTCAAATTTACTAGGATACCCCTCTGCCGAAACATTCATGATGCCCAGGACTCTTTCAAGGGTTTCGTTTTCTTTATTGTGCAGAAGGACCACCCCCCGTCTGCAGCAACTGCTACCTCTTCCTTCCAACATATTTCCTTGATTCCTTTTTAAGGGAATCAAATATTTGCCACGGTTGTTCACCTCTTCTGGGAACAGTGGATTGAGAATTATATTCCCTTGAAATTCTTTCCCAAGCATTGGCCTGAAATAGAGAACATTTTACCATAAAATTTATCAATAACTCTTTACAATTCAACATTAGGAGTTACTTGAAACTGAATTTAAATCATACTGACCTCATGAAATGACACAGCATCATTCTTCTTTTCAACAATTTTTTTAAATTGTTGACTATTTCTATTAACCTCAGAGTATCCTCATGAGTAAGTCATATTTTATTATTTATTTTCTCAATATTAACACGCAGTTATCTAATATTTATGAGGTTCTCAGGGGTCAATACTATATAATGAGTTTGTGTTGTGTGTGTGATTTGTTGTGCATTCAACTGTTGGCCACCTCACCATTTTAATGAACTCATCTGAGTAAAAAGATTTGAAGGTACTATATATTCTGTTTGAACCTTCACTAATACTGATTCAATTGTTTTTCAACCTTCACTAATACTGTTTTTCAATTAACTTTTAATGAAGTTAACCATGCTTTTGTACCATAAAAACTCTCCTAGTGTATCAAAAATTTATAGTCTCCACCTACTGTAATTTAGATGAATATACTATTACATTTCAACTTGTGCAAGACCCTAATTTTCTGGATACATTGTGCAATTTTTGGGTACAATAAATTTGTTTCATTTTGGGCAAGCACAAGGGTAATGAAATTCAAGGTAGAAGCAGTTAACTTGGTGAAACTTTGATCAGTGAAGTTTGTAAACTGGAAGTGGTGTACAGGGTTGAAGGGGAACTCAAGGAAACTCCCACCGTAGATTGCGATATGTCTAATTTTTATTGCACGTATGTTTATTTGTTTAGTTTGAATCACAGATGTTACCATGACTCCAGTACTGGAAATTTTTTAAAATTGCAACAATCTACCCTTAAATACAGAATTTAAAGAAAACCAGGAGATAATGGAGCAATTCTGAATTCAGATTTGGATTCAGCATGTCAAAATACTTATGGATATATAGGTTTAGTCTTCAGAACAGACCATTTTTTATTTTTGTGTGCCTGTGTAATTTTTGTAGGTATATTCTTAGATGAATAAATAACAAACTTGGAACTTATCACAATACTTTCAATAAATTATCCTTCATTCATTATAATTTAAGAGTTAAAAGATAATTATTCATGAACTGAATAAAATTTTAATATCAAATAGTTGTCATATTTTTAGAGTATTTCTTCTTTTTAGGTTTGTAATTGTGAAACACATTCTTTAAATATATTCTTTAATATATTTTAGTAACTTGCCAATTTTTTATCACACTGAATTAAAATTATTAATTATTCAAGATTATACTGAATTCAAACATTTTTAGCTTACTTACAGGGAAATATTCTTATAGACAAAAAATAAATAAATGCATATTTGAATGAAGATATAAACCAAACTACTAAATAGCTGAAGCTACTATTCCTGTATTAATATTTCCAGGTTGTAATGAACAAAATATGAACAGAAAGTTATATTTAAGTACAAGGGTAAAATAAGTAGCTTGTAATCAACAAATATCTAACATATCAGGTGATTAACATTCTATGTGGGACACTTAGTTGACAGTTTGGCCTTAGCCTCGATTTTATTCTTCTCGCAATTCAACTCGGTATAATATATTTTATTGGCATAGTTTACAATAAAATAATTTTTGTGACATGGGGGATCCGAGGATTAAGAATGTACTGGATGCAAAAATCTCTTGACACACTCCTGCCTTCAAAGATTTGGTTTGTGGGATAGCAGAATACCAATGCAGACAAAAATGAATTTCCTCGAATTAACATTCTAAGAGAATAATCTCACAGGGATGGATGGAAAACTTTTTTTCCCTCACACAGAGCAAAGACTTGGCCACTTAACTATTTTATACTGAAGTGAGTTTGTATTATGTGGAGAATATAAGAATCTTAATCAACTATTTTTAGTTTTCATTACATAACCTCTTAAAGATTTTTATCTTTACAACTTCAAAAATAAACAACTTAAGAAATATCTACAACACACCATACTTCACTAAGGTATGTATTTTTTAGTACACGTTTGAGACACAATACATTTTCCTGTAAGTCAAAAGACTTCAACTGAAATTCTTTCTCTTATCTTCTGACAAACAGTTGCACAATCTCCCTCATAAAATCTTCTAGGAAACAACCATTCAGATTGAAATTTGTGAAAATAAACTTTTAATTTAATTTGTTTATTAAGTGTAAGTACTAAACAATTTATTATTCATCAAGATTCGCACCAACCAGTTATTTTGGTAGGGTTTCAGCTATAAGTAAGCTAATTGTTTCAGTTACTAATGATGTGGAGAATCAAAGCACATTGACTCACGTTGGTTAGACATTTGTGTGCTGGATGTTAAGGTGTTCCTGGTGCTAAGCAAATTTACCATCTCCAGCACCTTCATGACAGAATTCTCATGTTATGGTAAAATACGAAATTTCAGCACGGATTGATGTATATAAAATTGACTCTTGTTAATGGAAAGACATACGGGTCAACCAAGTCAAATCACCCAACCTTAAATCTTAAAATCTCAATTTTTTTATACTTGTTACTTTTATTACACTAATTAACAATGTAAAAGTTTATATTTATACCTTTACATTTTAAGATTTTTTTTAATTTGCCAAAAAAAGGCAAAACTGAAATTTAATGTCAGCAACATCTTGTATGAAAAAATTCAAAACTTCAGTAATTTTTTATATTACAATAATTTCTCCCAACACTTTCAGAAAAACCTACAGATTAAGGAAAAGAATAGTGTAATATTTCATATCTAAAATATTGTTGAAATGGACAGTTATATATAACATTGTTTGATGTACTATTAAGTAAAATACTATTAATCTAAACATGTACAGAGTACAGCCATGATACAACAATTAATAGCAGATCCAAGCATTGGTTTCAGCTCATTTGAATATGATACAGTATATGCCAATTGATTTTATTATCAGAAAATTTAATAAAGCAAGAAATATGACATAACTTTACTAATGATTCCTTAACATTTATACAGAATGAAAGATTGGCTCAATCCTATAGAACGCAGTAGGCCAAATTCTTTAATTTAGCATTTAGCAAAACTCAGAAGCACCCTCCATCATACAGCAGTATAGTCAAATTCATCTTCAGTAGAACATTTCTTTTCACAACCCTTGCTTACTTTAGATTTAAAAAACTAAGTACATATTCAATTTTTCTCTTTGCATAGCTTAATTTGCAGTGAAATTTCAATGTCAACTTTTTGGGTAAATTATAAAAAGTTAAATCTTATGCAGTGTTCAAGATATACATTATTAATTAGGATAACAAAAGAAACAAAGTGATTCTGGAAATTGACAAGATTCTGGGACCTTTCTTTTCATTTTTAGATGCTAATTTGAAACGATAGGTTCTCCAACAATAAAAGATATCATTGTGAAACTGCCTTGCCTATTAAAAGCAGTTCACAAATGAATTCTACACTGCATTATTCTCATCTACTAGCAAATTCCAATTTAAATATTAAGAATGACCTTGTAAGTACACTAATTTTTTATTAAAGCTCACTATGTTTTGCCAGCAACTTGCTGTAAGAATTATTTTATCTTTGAAACAAAATAAAAAGTTAACTATATTTAAAAAAACAATTCATAGAAAAATCAATGATAGAAATCAAAACATTAAAGCAGAAAATCAAAAGAAGCTATCATAAATTCTAGTTACCTTGTCAGTGTAATTTTGTACATTCAGTGTTTCTAGTAAATTTGATGGGCAACATATCACAAGTAATGAACTTAAAATAATTGGGTTCCCGATCTAATATTGTAAGATTATCCCAATGATCGTGTGATGTAATAATATATGATTATGTATTATTTGTTTTCCTTGATTCACATCAGTGAATGCAAGTTTAGTCTGTCCACTACAGCATAAAGAACATTTTGTGAAGACAGTTCATCTATTGCACATTCCCCTGAACTATAAAATTATGGGACTATTTGTTAATTTAACAAACCAACCTTGTTTCTTACAGAAAAAAATCACACAAAATTTGAGATATTCCTCCACGATATGAGAAACATTACATACATTTTACTATTTGTGATTGACAAATTTGTACATATTTCATTATAAAACTGACAGGCTAATAATTTGCCAGATCAACATTCATCCGAGAGTCTAACAGAATTATTGTTTTCAGAATGGAAGCAATTATTTGAAAAATTAAGATTCTACACTTTCCCTCAAATATAAGAGCATAAATGCTGTAGAAATTTTTCATTCATGCAAGATAATATATCAAGTAGCACACCTCATTCAATAGGATATTGTCTACCAGGAAAAATCCACAGAATATGGTATTTTATAACAAACATCAATAGTAAGCCAAACATAATTTATTATAGATGTGTTGATCAAATATTACAATTTAGAATGAAAATTAATTTGAAATGACTTAACAGAGAAACAAACACTATGCCAAAAATTACTTAACATATCTCTGTAGCTGCTTAACCTTCAAATTTAATTATCTGAATTTCAACATTTGCTAAGTTTGAAATTAAGGAGAATTTTGCATACATACCTTAACTAAAACTATCAGAAATTCATCCTAAAATCAGTTCTTATAAAACACCCCTAAAAATTAACACAAAATACTTAACAAGTAATCACAGTACCATTTCACAATTCTTCTAGGATGATGAGAACTATTACGCAATACAGGTAACATATTACCTCTGTGTTTCTTTTAACAGTTATTTATCACAATAAAATAATAGTTCTAAAATTATTAAGATTCAGGTAGCTCAATCACTAATATGAAGAAACAAGTCTTCTAAAACACTTCTTGAATTGTTCTAAGTGAAACTCGTACATGAAAAGGAAATTCTCAATTGAATTACACATAACAGAGAATGCCAACTTCTCAAAAACTGTAAGGTCTGCAGGGGAATATTATTTTCTGAGATAATTCAACCAAAGGAGCAACTTAATGAATTTACAAATCACATCCATAAGATGTGAATATAATTCAGCTCTATAGATAGAACCTTATCTGCATATTAACACGAAGTTTAACAATACATCAAAATCAGTTTTTAGTTCGCAGTCCAATTATCACATTAGTACGTCATTGTCAGTATAACTATTGAATAAATATGCAAAAGATTTGTTTGATTATTTACATTGAAATTTTAAGAATGTACAATATCTGCAAAGGACTTTACATATGCTTCATGCAACTTATTTACAAAATCAGAATCATTCTTAAGCAGGTAATTAAATGCTTGGAGTAATTGCTTTTTCGTCAATGGTTCAGCTTTCATCTGATGATTGCTTTCTTCCGATCCTAAATTATTTGGAATACTCAAACTGGACAGTTCACTTTTAGTTGGTACATTACCAACATCAATATTAGATTCTTTGGAAGCTGGAGATGTGAACATTGTCGGGGGCATTAAGGCTAATTTTGACAATGATTCAGTATTGTAAGCTGGAGCAGATGATGATCTTTGGTCTAATCCATCACATGCAGCATTATTAGAAGTAACGGGATTAACCACAGAGCCAAAAAAAGCTGGAGGTGGAGGATTTGAAGAGGGTGATGAAATTCGAAGAAAATTCATATCATTTTCCAAAGAAGGTTTTTCTGGTACATGATCAGGGTAAGGCTTGGTATGAGAGATCTCTCCAGGTACAGATGAATTCTCTTTAAAACCGGCAGTGCCAGTGATTGGCCTTGCTTTACAAGCATTACCATTGAGTATTTTATTTTCCTTTTTTATTGGTTTGCCTTCACTAGCAGTCTCAGATTGTGGTGTAGCTGATCGTTGCTGTTTCTCTATATGTTCCACGCTATGAGCAGGATTAGACATTAATCTTTGTAATAATGGTTTTAAATGACTATCACCCTCAGGAACTAGAACAGTCCTAGGCGGATGGCCCAAATTAAGTCCAGGAGGATGAGAAGTGTTGTGAACAGTAAAATGAGACACATTGCTAGTAGCCTTAGCAAAGAAGTCCATCACACTTTTGGGGGGAACATCGTCGTGTTGCAACTTTATGTCCGATGGAGATTTATGTTTATCTGGCACTTTATTTGAATTAAAATCTTCTTGAGCTTTATTCAACATGCTGAAAATATCAACACCAGTAGGTCCACTAACACATTTGCTTCGAGAAGAAATCTTATCCGGAATCTTCTTCTGCATGTCCAACTCTTTCACCAACTTGTCAAGCATTGCCGCAATGCGAGTACACTGTTCCTTATCATAAAACCAAATACCGAAAATTCGACATCTGGTGTTTCGATAAAGTAAAAACGGTTCCTGTAGTTGCATTTCCAGCCCTTGAACAACCGGTTCCACTAAATTGTTAGTATTAAGTCTATTCATGATCAAGATACCGTGATATGGTTCACCATTACGGCTATACACAAACAACGCACCTTCAACATCAGTCCGCTCCCATTCATTGGCTTCTGCATTGAACGTATACAATGCAACATGTGTTGCAGTTCCTAAAATTTCTTTAACGTATGGATCAACTCGTTTCAATGCAGCAACGTTCATACGTAACTCACTAAAATCCGCCATGTTCCTTACGTGTGTCCTACCGTTTAATTTCAAACATTCGATTAAAATTCAATCGAAGTAACTCAACAGCCTTCAGATCTTCGGGAAATCATTAGCTAAAGCCTGGCTAAAGCATTTCTAGCGAATGAACACCACACTGTCAGAGAGAAATCTCCAAGATCATCATGAACTAACTTCACTACGGTAAAGCCAACGTTCTAGACTGCTCATCATTCAACTCCTATCGCGAGTTGCGCTCGACTCGGCAGCTTCCGTTTTAAACAATTAGTTGATTCATTTTCTTCGCATGTCCCTTTGTATCATCTCAAATTGATCAGCGTCACATTAATCAACATAAGCACCGCTCTTTTGTCGGAATTGATATAACTATACCCCACAGAACAACAATAAATGAAGTAGCACTTCCAGCTGCTCTCTATATAGGACAATAAATCGAAATATCTCGAACAGCTGTTGAAAATTCGGTTACTCGTTCTACGTTTATTCTTTGAAACCTTTTGAAACATGACCACTACCAGCAGTAATTCTGAAACGACGGCATGGTTTCTGGCATTGTGATTTCTATTTTACTGGAGTTAAACGATCTCTCCAAGCATTTCCTGACACTTCGTGCTCTACTTTATCGTGTTGTTCGCATTAAATTCTTTTAATGACAAAACGATTATTATCGTGGAAGCCCTAATAAACAATATAATTCAGGGGCACTTTTGATGAAAAAT
This sequence comes from Laupala kohalensis, assembly GCA_002313205.1. Lineage (NCBI taxonomy): Eukaryota > Metazoa > Arthropoda > Insecta > Orthoptera > Trigonidiidae > Laupala > Laupala kohalensis. Next base: position 88,902 of record NNCF01128848.1, on the reverse strand, counting down.
AATAATTTATGTACATGACAATTTATAATGCTGGGAAACCTTTTCTTGAATGCCTGTGAGTTGACAACCATTGTAGCTTGTTGACAGGCGTTGAATTACTAATTAGATGTGTTCACAGATGCCAGAGAATACAGTGTGTATCTTATTTGATTATATAATGTGAGCTGTTGATTTTTTTAAAATTATATGTATTTACTGTTTATATTACATTTTACTTTGTGATGAATAATTTTTCTCTACCTTTTCTTCTCTTTTTCTGTGAATAGTGAAACTTGTCTGTGTGGAATAAGACATTGCATCACTTCAGGGGGTCATTACTATAATATACCAGAAAATGGAAAACCAATGGTGTAACCAATATCTTTCTGAACTCATCAAGACTGATGATAATTTTATGGCAAAATGCCCTGATATTGTGAAGGGTAATTAAATTGTGTGTACTCTTTTTCTTTTGTTGTGATTTATTATCTCTAAAGTACTGTTATTTTAGATATTCTAGGAAGCAGGTTAAAATTTGTTCATCTTGTGGAGAAACTGGGAGAAGTACTTACTGATAAAGATCCTCATATACGGTTTCTGGGAACAAATGTCCTTGCCGAAATACTTCTGCACCTACCTAAAGACTTTTTGATAGAAAGTGAATTAATATTTATTTTAGCATTTTTTGTTGATCGTTTAGCTGATCATTACACCGTCACCCCAGCTGTATTAAAAGGAATCTTGTCCATTGTAAGTTCTTGTTTATGTATATGATCCTTTATATGCACATTATTTAATGCACCAAAGTGAATCTTCCATATATTTTTATGTACCGTATCATGCCATTTTCCATGTACTTAAAAAAAATTAAAATAAAAAATCATTTAACATATAGTTATTAATTCCACGGACCAAATCCACCATATGGTCCAATGCCGTAGAAAAATAACCTTATTCTTTGTATATCCTTCCGCGAGTGCTGCTACCTCCACCATCGCCTCCATCTTCACACATACAACATATTTTCTTAAAACTAAATCGCCTGGTCTAACAAACCTAACATCATTGTTCATGGCTAACCTAACATCATTGTTCATTATAATTGTTCATGGCTCGCTGTCGCGAGCCATATTATAATTAACATACCCCTAACATACTAACATAAACGGTGGTGGAGAGAAGAAAATAGTGCGGAACAATATTTCTTTATAACTACCGTAAATATGAAGAGCGAAGAATACGGCTTATATTTTCAGAACCGTAATAATATTTGTAGTATTATGACTAATCATTTTTTCGAACCCTCTTTGGACCATATGGTGGATTTTGGCCAATTCCACTACTATTAACATCCATTATGTAATCTATTTAAATAAATAGTTATTAAATTGCTTCTTATTAAATACCATTATTTTGTATTTTTATTCAATATTGGCATGGTTGAGTGCCCATCCGTAGATCCATTCTGGCCCAGGGTTTCCTCCAATTTGCTTTTGGTCACTTTAATTGGAATTCAAGGCATGGTTCCTTGCTTGCTTCCAGATTAAATTAGATTTTTGTCCTCCATGTAGTTATATTTAGTTTATAACTGCTTTTTTTTCTGTCTAGTTTGTTTGTTTATTTTAAGCAGAACCTCACTTATTACATTTTTTTTATTCTGTATTATACAGGTTCAAATGGAGCATGTGCCACTTGATACAGCAAAGCGTGTCACCCACGCAGTGTTTCAACATGTTCAGTGTCAAACATTGAAACCTGAGGATCGCAGAAAAGTGTACAAAATATTTCAATATTTAATGCACAACTATAAAACAGGTGATACTCTGATCTGCCAATAATTTAAATGAATTTCCAAAATATCAGCTCGTAGACCCCAAAATTTCGATATGTTCTGTCAAATCTTTTATCAATTTGGAAATCCCTTTATTTGTCATTACCTCTATTAATTAATTTTTTTCTCTTTGAGCAGTGTTAGAAAGTTTAGTGAGCATAGAGTAAAACCTAATATAAAAAGAAAGTGAATGTAGCAACCAAAGTGAAGTAAATATCTAGTGCATATTCAATATCCTTTATCAGACCGGATAAATTACTTAACATAATGTTTATGTGAAACCTTTCCTTGAGAAGTCTTAAAAACTTTACAAGAAGGGACAATTGGAATCTGTTAATTATATCTGATATCATACGTTAGTGAGAAACCAGTTAATTCCCTTTTCTCTTGTAATGTCCATTCCAGGTGAATACATGGATCAAAACAAAATTTGAGAACTGTATTTGGAATGGACAGACTATGTAATCTTGACATATTTCTGGTAAGCCATGACTAGTTTCTAAATAAACAAATTTATGAAATCTTAAGTTCACTATCTAAAGTTAAACAGTTTGTGCATTTCTCTGTCACATTTTTAGATTTTGCCCCATGTTCCAGATGTATGAAAGTATCATCTTTCTATAAGTATTCCTTTGCCTACGCTGTAATTAATAGGATTTTAATGTATTTAATTTACATTGTCTCTTCAAATTCACTTCAAGCTTCAGATTATCGTATACATCCAACTTGACATTTCCTGATTTTGTATTTGTTAGTGAGGCTAAATTTCATTCTCATTGAAAACAGTATGTTCACTTCTTTCATGAAATCAGTATGTAACAGAAAAATGTTATCTATAGTACCCATTTTTAATATTTACCTAATATTTTAAAACAATATATTGTCAATATATTATGTTATTAATTTTCTTTGTAAGGATTAATTTTTAAATTTTGAATTTTAATACTAAATTAATTGTCAACAAAGAAGTTACAAATAAGGAGGACAATAAACTAATTACTCTCCAGAAGCAAGCAAGGGACCATCTTATCAATTCAAATCAAGGGCCCTATGGCAGAGGTGGATTTAACATTTCATCACACTCCTAAGATAAAAATAAAAGTAGTTAGCTACATGTTATCATATCAACAGAGTACCAATAAATTTAATGAAATGCAAAAAAGTTATTTCATGAGTATGTATTAATATCAAACTACAGATTATTCAAAAAGTATTGTTTATAAGTCGTAACTATTAAAATAACTAAATTCAAGATGAATTATTAAAATAGTGTCTAGGCAAGAACCTAAACGGGCCTGTATGTAAATGTGTTCGTGAATGAGACAGTTTCGTATGAAACAAGGGTGACATTTTTGTAATTCTGTTATAACAAACAATTGTTTCATTAATATAAAAGCAGGGAAGAGTAAAATATTTAATTCTGTAAATAATGGTTTATGAGAGTTTCGGGGGTGAGATTACAAGTTATCCAAAATGATCCTCTGATGAATTCTGAAAGTTTGGATGGTCTGACCAGAATTACCCTAAAAGATAATGCCCTACTGTAAATGAGAAAATGTTTGGACAATAAATCTTTTGTCACTGCTGCTAATATTATGGAAATTATTTTATGTTAAGTTTTTGAAAGGAAGTAGTTGAGTAATTTACAAATTATGTATTTATTTACAGATCTCCAGCCTCTTGGACCTGATTTTGTTTATGGATTTATGAGTGCTATTGATCAGGAAAAAGATGCTCGAAATCTTTCAATAGTTTTTGATGTGTTACCGTTTTTTGTTAGAGTGTTTGATCTTGGTCACTTGAAGGAAGAGATGTTTGAAATTATATCTTGTTACTTTCCTATTGATTACAGACCAGTAAGTAAGTTTAATTTTGGTTCTTCCCGTAAAATTCTGATTAAGCTATTAGTGACTTACAATTTGTGATTGGCAGGATTATTCAAATTGTCCTGTCTCTCGTGAAGATTTGGCGGAAGGTCTACAGAATTGTCTAACTGCCTCACCAGATTTTTCTGAATTTTGCCTTCCATTGTTGGTGGAAAAACTGGATTCAAAATTGAAAATTGCAAAAATTGATTGTTTCAAAATTCTAGTAAGATTTTAATCAACTCATTATTTGTAATAAAAAACAAACAACCATTTTAAGGTACATTTTATTTTCAGATAAAAGGTTGTGAAATTTTCACTTATGAGGCATTAAAAGCGAATCTTTTAGATCTGTGGCGCATTATTCAGCATGAAATATTGCCTGGATCAGACAAAGAGATTCGTGAGCTTGGCCTTGCATTTTTGAAAGCTTTGGTCAAGAGAATGTCTTTGTCTGCTGATGAGATGCAAAATCCAATGATACTGAAAAGTATTGTACAGTTTGTGATAAATGGTTAGCAAAACTTTTAGTGTTACAAGTAGTTTCATTACTCCCCAGAAAATTTGTGGTAATATTTTATTTTACATTAATAGCTGGAATAAATTCTCTTGGAGAAGTGGAATTAAATTTGTTTTTGCCTGCTGTGAAAATGATGTTAACTGTTGCTGAAGCATCGACTGCATCATGTCAAGAAGTTAATCAGAAGGTATGTGGGCTCCCTAGCAAACTTCAAAGATTTTCCTTTCTGTTACCTTTCTTTGTTGCAATGGAGAACGAATGGTTGACAAATAGGTTTTTCTTTTTGATTTCAAAAATCGAATTAGATTGAAGCTTTCTGGTGTTTCTGATTTTTCTTTCTTTATTACTTCAACTTCATGTTGTTCTGTATATTATTGTGTAAGGAACAAATGTACCTGTTAAAATAGTATTTTCGATTATTAACAATATGTGAAACCCTGTAAAATTGGATATCACTTCCAACTCTTAAAGCTGTTATGAAGCGAAAAGTTAATTTTGCACAAATATATGATGAAATATTAAAGTGAATATATCTTCTTGTTAAAACAAATCACATCATTCGAGAAATACATAAAAATAATTTCTGCTGTATTGCAATTTTTTAAAAAATTTATACAAAACATCTTTTTAATCACACTTAGCTTTGTAGGATTTTTTTCTTTCCAGTTATTACTTTTCTTTCTTTATATTTTACCAGAACTACAAATTGTGTACAATGAAGCTAATTCACTAAGAATGCTTGATGAATTAGTTTCCCACTTTGAGTTCCAAAATTTCTGGTCAAACAGGTTTTATGAAACAATAAATAAATAAGAATAATAATTCATAATATAAACTAAATGAAATAAGTCATAAAAGTAAACCTAGAATTGAATGAAATAAAAAAATAAAATAAAACATGTAAAATTAATGAATAGAAACAATAAACTGATAATTCACATAAACCAACAAAATTGTAAACAATCTGAATGAATCAATGAAGAGAGAAATTAAGCATGAAATAAATTATTTTTATAACATTGAGAAAACTGTGTATAAAACATTGCATAAATTATATTTTATGAATTATGAAATATTTTAGAATTCATGAATAATTGTTGCCATGAAAATGAAGAAAATTATGACCCTTCCTTCGCTTCTCATCAGTTAACATAACACGTCTCTGCTCTTAACTTCATGCTCCCTCATTAAATCTCCCATTTCACTTCACATTTGTAATTTCTACTTCTAAAAGTATTCATAGAGTCTAAAGCACTGTTGCACATAATTTGTTTTCAACTACTCAACAAAACTCTTTGTGAGATAAGAAAAAATTACAGTTACTACTGTGCTCAGTCTGTCCTGAATTTTGAGTGAATGATCCAGTCTACCTATATAAAAGTCCAATGCTTGCATTGGATGCTTAGATTGATTTGAATCTTAGTCACTTTGATTGCTGCTTCTTAAAATGTGACATGTTCATACTTGCATATGTGCTCAAAACTCACATATATTTGACAAAGTCCTACCTGTGAAGTTATAAATATATTATACACAAATTTTGTTAATATCTTAATTTGGTCAGTAGCATGCTTTCATGTGATCTTACTCAGTACTAATCATAAGCCATTCAGTTAAGATGCATTTAACTAAACGTCTTCTATTTTGACAACTTGCTAGTGGCTGGATGAATCTTCCAATCAAATTTTTCTCTGTTTAGCTCAAAATTCAGCAATTTAATTTTAGATTTTGGAAGTTAATCTAGTACAAACGTAGTCAGCCCTGAAAAAGTGAATGTTTTTATAGAGATCATTATAAAACTTGAGTGAGAATAATTGTACTTCAGGAAAATTACTAAACACCCTTTCTTTCCTTCTCTCAATCTCACACTCACACAAGGTACCTTCAGAGAACACTTTTTTTAATACAGCAAATTTTATAAATACAGAATACTCCAAAATAAATCTGGAATTTTTCATTTTGAATTTAGTTATTGTGACTAATTTGACAAACAAAAACAAATATTAGGCTAAAAGAAAATTTTAGGAATATTAAATTCTATCACAGAAAAATCAGCAGAAGATGCTCTATTTTTTGACAAGAAACACCTGTGAAAAGGATTTATGTTCAAAAAATAAAATCTCTATGGCTAAATTTTGAAGTAAAAATATAGAAATTGTGATTACAAGATACATCCAACCTCCATGTTGTTGGAATTGTGTGGATTTGGTCAGACTAGACTGATAATTTCCCCATCATCCCCATTTGTGTTGACAATTTTATTTATTGTAAGACTTTTTAGGTTATTTATTGTACATTGTCTGAACTTTGATGCATACCATATTCCTCAACAAGACATTCCTTCTTATTTGTTTTATTTAATACCACTGATTGTATGCAAAACCTCTTTGATGGTGCTGCTGATTCTGCCTCTGAAAAATAAATAAACCTTTTTGGGCTGTAAGTCACACTGTAAGACTTCACTAATCATAAATACAAAATCTTTTCTTAATAACAGTAAATTGATTATTACTTAACTATATCTTATCATTGGAGTTGTGAAGTTTTTACCATTTTTCAGGTACTTCCTGTGTTAATTAAGCAGTACTATCATGAAAATCATAAGGAGCAGAAAGTCACGGTCTCAAGAGCACTAACAAGCTTCATTGCTGTCAGTGTTTCACAGAATTTGTTAGAACATGGTAAGTTACACTTTTCATTAAGTCTACTGACAAAAGGAATAATAGAACTTGGAGCTCAAGTGTTGTGTAATCACAATATGTTACTGAAATCTTCCATGATTACTTAACATGACAAATGTTACATTTTATGTGAACAATCTATTAATATGAAATGCACATTTTTCCTTAAATATCTGGCCTATCTGGCCTAAGCTTGAATAATGGCAAAGCGCCAGGATGCGATGGAATTCAGAGTGAATTATATAAATGTGGTGGGGATGCGATGATGAAAATTATGCACCAACTGATTACAAAAGTTTGGGAAATGGAAGTAATACCCAGGGAATGGAAATGTGGAATTATTAATCCAATACACAAAAAAGGGGATGGAACGTTGTGTGACAATTATAGAACCATCACCTTACTCTGCACAGGCTACAAAGTGTTGTCTTATATAGTGTGTTATAGACTCAAACCATATGTAGATGAGTTGATTGGAGAGTATCAGTGTGGATTTCGGTCGGATAGATCAACAATAGACCAGATATGTATCATGAGACAGACATTGGATAAATGTTGGGAAAGAAATATTACTACACACCATCTATTTCTCAATTTTACGTCCGCCTACGACTATTTGGAGAGAGGAAATGTGGGATCAGATGCATGAGATGGGAATACCTAAAAAGTTGGTAGGGATGTGCAAGCTAATGAATAAAGAGAACCAAGCTAAAGTTAAAACTGGTGTAAACCTATCGGAAGAAATAAGCCTTGAAACAGGATTTAGACAAGGAGATAGTGTAGCCCCGATGTTGTTTAACGTAGCATTGGAAATAGCGTTTCGTAAGGCTGGAAGAGACTACCGTGGGAACATTCTGTATAGAACACACCAAATACTAGCGTTTGCGGATGATATAGTGATATCAGGGAGGAGAGTGGAGGATGTGAAGGAAAAATTCATCCAGTTGGAAGAATATACCTCTAGGCTTGGTCTGAAGGTAAATGAAGCAAAAACAAAATTTATGAGTCTCCAGAAGGAAAAATATCAAAGATACCAAAAGTATCATTGGTAAACAAATTTGATATAGTACAAGAATTTATTTATCTGGGAACATTGCTTACAGTGAGAAATGAAATAAATATGGAGATAGATAGAAGAATAACAAATGCTAATGAAGCATATTTTGCTCTACTTCCATTAATTAAAAACCATATCGTGCCGCGCCAAACCTAAATTAGGGTATACAAAACACTAACTAAACCGGTGATTGTGTACGGTGCTGAGACATGGACATTAACAAAAGGGGTATGTGAAAGATTGAAAATCTTTGAAAGGAAAATTCTCAGGAGAATCTATGGAGGGGTTAAGGAGACTGGTCAGTGGAGAGTACGGTATAATAACGAAATAGCGCAGTTGTACCAAGATACTGACGTTTTCACGTACATAGTAGTAAGTAGATTGAAATGGCTGGGTCATGTTAATAGGATGGATGAGAGCAGAACTGTAAAGAAGGTGGTAAATGGCCAACTGGATGGAGTGAGGACAAGAGGAAGACCAAGAAGTAGATGGTGGGATTGTATGGAGGAAGATTTGAAGAAAGCAAGGATTATGAACTGGAAGTTGGCGTCAAGACAGGGAAAAATGGAAGAGGCTTGTCGAGGAGGCGAAGGTCCATTTGGGACTGTAGAGCCAACTGAAGAAGAAGATCTGACCTATCATTGAAATTAAATTATTTGGGATCTGTGGAATACATGTCTTTGAAGTCCTTACTTCCATATTGTTTCTTGCACTCTGACTAGTCACAGACTTGAATTTTGTATTTTCAGGTGGTTACAGTTTCATTTACCTCTTGTGCAATGGATGTATGTAGGTATAATATAAATAATTAATATAATATAAAGTTGTAGCGTGTATAATATGATTTTTTTTTCCTGCAACTTCTCGACTTTTCAACATCTTTTGTGGATGATTAGGGATAACTGTAAACCTCATCCCACCATCTCATTTTTTTCTGTCACTGAATAAGATAATTGCATACTTTTTTTGTTAAATTCATGCTATTATTTAAATGTATTAAGTTCATCTTTCACTCACTTGCTCATCTCTCCTCTCTAGCTTTTTCCTTTACCTACATGTGTGCTTCAATCAGAATACTTATTAGACAGGTCTGAGAACAAAAATTTAAGACTCAATGAAAAACAAGAATACTTTGGGAACTTACAATGGAGTAACTACAGTAAAATTTGAACAAACTTGGTCACTAATCGACTTAGATTTTCCAAATCAAACTTCCTCACGAACATACCTGTCAGGTTTATTTTTAAAAATTTCAACCATTCAGCTCGTGAAATGGGTAGCCCTTCTCAAGAAATTAAAAGCAAGAAGTATTTGCCGGAACACACACAACCATAATTTGTCTCTCCTAAGTCAATACAGTTCAAAACACATTAAGGCAACCTTACAATTTCAATCACCAATCATTTAATGGACAATGATCATGAAATAGGTTGGGAGGATATAAAAATATTAGACAAGGAAAGCAACCTCAATAAACATTTAATATTGAAATCAAACTTCCTCATGACTTATATTTTATAATTGAACCTATTTCAAGAGCTCTTGCTCATCTCAGCATTCTTATTTACTGTCTATTGTTGTCAAGGTATTGAGAGATGGATGGTGTGAATATTTTGTTGGGAACATTAGTGTTGGTTGACAGTTGTAGTGATGACTCATAGCTCAGAAAATTTTAATGTGATGTCCTGTAAAGCAATGAACTCCAAATCTCCAAGTTGATTCCATTTGTTGACACTCATATTGAGTGCATAATAGTGAGTTTGAGGAAGACAACTAGTAATTAAATATCTTCCTAGGTTGTTTGCACTTAGTGACACCGGACATTTCAACGTTATTTCTCAGTGCTGCCCAGTCTGATGACCCTGATGTTCGGAAAGAAGGTTATCATGGACTCATGGTTTCTGCAAGGATACTAGATAATAACAGCAGATCAATAGTGTATGATCTCCTGAAAATGAGCATAAATAAGGAAGTGCATTTACCTGTGAGGTAATGTCTTATTGTTTCAGTTTTCATTGAAAATGATAAGTTTAACATAATAAAAACTAAATTGAGCATTTAAGTATATTGATATTAAAACTATTATTTTTGTAATGAAGTAATCTGAAAACAAACTTCTGTTTTATTTTTAGGGAAGAAATACTCATTTGTTTGAAACAATTTTCAATGCTTTACCCTCATGAAGTGTTGAAACAAATAGTAGAAGTTAAAATAAGAGGTAATTTGCTTTGCAAGATTTTGTTGTTTGCATATTATTAATTTTTGACATTATGTATGAGGCTTTATCAGTGAATAACATCAGTAACGCTAATTTGTTAATTTCTTGGCTTTGTTACAGATATTCAGTCATGGACTGCAAGTGGTGATCAAAATATGTGTTTAGTTTTAAAATCATTATGCAAGATTGCAGATGAAGATCCTTTTTCCTTATTGGTAATACCGTGTATGCTGCATCTCATAACAGACTCCAGTTCATTAGAAAAGTGTAAAATTGGTGTGACATGTTTCAGGTGGGCGTTTTTTCTATTATTCACCTTTCACTCTTTATATTGGAGAATTTGTTGATAGCTTTTGTTTTTTATATATCCATATTTTAATTACAACTGTAGAATATTAATTCTTAAATAAAATGACCTTATTACACATACTTATTTATTAACTATAAAGGAGACACGACATTTCAATCCCCCACTGGGTATCATCAGGCAAGCAATGAAAAACAAGAATTTATGAATTTTCCTTTATTTTGCAGGGAGTTGCTAGAGTCTTGTTGTAACCCAAAAATATTTAGTTATATTAATAACCAGTGTAATGTTGTCACTTGCCTTATTAATTGGTGGTTACAAGGTATAGATTATGAAAAATCCCATTTGATCTTTGAGAATGAAGAGATTCTTTCAAATGCAGCTCAGATTCTCAATATTGTTGTTAAGAATCAAGAATCTAAGTAAGTGTTTCTTTGATACATTTCCTTTAAAAATGAATATATTCAAACAATATTTTAAGAGTACTGCAGCATTATTGATACATCTTTTTATCAGTATATCATCAATAAAACATTGCATTGTAGGTTTCTTCTATTTTCAGTGTACAATGTAATATAGTTTCTACAATTATGCCTCAGATCATAAATATTGGCCATACTTCTTGCAATGGATCTGAATCCAATGAGTTGGATTTTGAATCATCTTTTAACCACAACTCAAGGGTACAACTTCTAAAATTGATATTTTCATCCTTTTATTCTAAACATGTTGTATCTGATAAATTTTATTTCCAGATTGTAATTGTAGAAGCAATTCTGAGCTCTGTTCATATTGATATAAAAATACCTCATCTACATGGATTGGTAATATATCTTGTTCAGCTGGCCCTTAAATGTTCTCATTCTTCCACGGAACTGAGTGCATCTCGTCTGTCAGCTAATTTAATCAACAAAGCAGTAGATGGTGAGAATTGTTATTTCTAGTTCCTTTCCTTTCTTTTTTGATCAGTATCCTTTGTTGCTCTATTACTTCATCATTCATTTTTATGGATTTTACTAGATGATTTTCCCAGGTGTACTCAGGTCATACATGACAATATGTAAAAGGAAATTTATTCTTAATTAATGTGTAAACAACTACTTTATTAAAAAGTAATCTATTTGTTCTGCTCCGTATGAAATTCTTGATGATGTTATATTATCATTTTTATTACAATTTTTTTTGGACATTATTCATCGTCTTAATCTGTTTATATCTTCACAGCAGGTGTACTTTCGTTTCGCAACTTTTCGGACGTTCTGTCAATGTCCGACAGCACCAGTATTTGAACCAGGGTACTTTGGTTCAAATATCGGTGCTGCTGAATGCCTGAAGACGGACGTTGACAGAATGTTCGAAATGTTGCAAAACGAAAATACACCCATTGTGAAGATATAAACAGGTAATGATGATGGATAATCTAAAAAGATTGTTATAAAAATAATTTATTTGTGTATCAATTAAGTGTAATAATACAAAATTTATTCCTTGAAATAAAATTTGTTGTATTGCAAAACAATCTTACATTACCATTAAAAATTTAACTTGGTTATCTTTCATTATATCTCTCATCGTATTATAAGAGCATAGAGCTGTCATAGACACATTGAGACATAACAACTATAATACCCGGAGTTTCTCGTGAATAGCTTTTTCTAACTTCTAATTAAAAATAAGTGAACCAGTTTGTCTGACTTGAACATAGTCTATAATTTATGTTGAATGGTTTTTATTCAGATAGAAAGAAACTGAATTCTATAATACTTTTAGATTATAGGTAATCGACATATAAATAAAATCTTATCTGTATATATTAGTAGATACGTCATGGGTTTTCCTAGGCACCTGGAGAAGTTATGATTTATCTTTGTTAAAATGTGATATTTTTTGGAAATGAAATTAACTTATGTAGAGTATTTAAAATCTAACATTCTTTGTAGTGACTTACTAAATTTCTGAAGTATTTTTGCTTTATTTATCAGAGGTCACTTAAATTGCATAAGTGTTAAATATGCTTTCTTTGTATACTACCTTTTTCAAAACTATGAACTTTTTGTTTTCCTTCTCGGCAGATCAGCATTTATTGGCACTTTTAAGTGAAATATCTTCAGTTTGTACTTATGTTCTTAAGGAAGATTCAGATGTTAAGAGAGTTAATGCTGTGAAAGTAATGATATGGATTTCGAAGGCTCTTGTTATGAGAGGTCATGCTGAAATGAAAAATTGGGTTGAAAATCTAATTGAATTAATGTCTAAACCACAAATTGGCAGTGTAGTTGCCGAAGGATTCAGCTGTATATTGAGAGATGTGGAATTTCTGAACACATCCAACTTTTGTAACATAAGGTATCATTACAATCTTATATGTTGTATTGAAAATAATCGCAATTTTTATTAGTGTTCTATTTTATTTTAAATGTTTCAGAATTCTTTATAGGCAGCGTTTTTTCTCTTTTACCCCAAAATTAATTGAAGCTTTCCACAATGCTCCAAAAGATGTTAAAACTAATTATCTTAAAGCATTGAGTCACATGTTACAAGGTGTTCCTCAAGAAGTTCTTGTGATGGAGTTAGAAAAGGTAAAATTTGTAGCAAGTAAGGTATTGATTGATATTGAACGTGACCAAATTATTTATGTTATCTTTTCATTTTGTAGATGGTTCCTCTTCTTGTAGAATCTTTGCAGCAAATGGATGAAGCATTATTGATCACAACTCTTGAAACACTTTTGTCTGTATTGAAAAAGTCAAAACATGCCTTGCAGTTTCATTTGCAAACATTTATTCCACGCATTCTTATTTTGACTTGCTTTGGCAGTTCTATGGTATGTATTTTATATTGTTAGATTTATATTATATTTGACACTTTTCACAGCAACTGTATGAATGACACAACAAATTATAATCATAAAGTAATTTGATAGTTTTTGTGGTTTATCTATCATGAAATGTTATTAATATTTCTGCAAATATTGTCAACCTTAAATTTCAGTGTTAATATTTCAATTTTTTTTATTAAAGGGGCTTTGTTTTATGTAGTAATATACTTTTCTTATTTTTTCTGTCATTGATATTATAAGTTTTAAGTGTGTGGACTCTGCTTCATTGTGGTTGTTTTCTTGTTTGGACAAATATGGACATTGATAACAAGAGCTGTTGAGACACATGGGTTTATGTACTGGACAATTTGTGATGTGTATTGGGGAGCAGTTACTTGATATACTTGAGATTGCTATAACCAAGTTTACAATTACTGTTGCAATCTGCAGAGGTTCACTTTTTCATCATGACAAATGAATGTTCCAGGACAAGTGAAAGATTTTTAAAAAAATTTGTAGCATTTTACATATATGTATTCACAATGTTATCTAAATACATAACTTATCTATAAACATAACATAACAAATGTTTAATATTAACAGTATTAAACATTTTATTCTATTTATATACAAAATTGATTTCCACATTCAAAATTATATTTGAATGGAGCAGGGCAATCAGAAAATTACACATATTTACAACCACCACAGACATATTAGAAAAGTTAAGTTTTTATTCTATTTCACAAAATTGTGTATTAGAATTACAGTGAAACCCGGTTATAAGAGTCCTGCTTAAAAGAGTTTCCCCACTTATAGTGGACAATATCCGAGGTCCCGAGGTTGAACGTATAGAAACAATGCATTTATTTCCTGGATATTAGAGACCTGCTTATTAGAAATTCCTGCTTATAATTGACAAAATATTTTCCTCACAGTCAATTTCATCATTTGTAAGAGACTACCAAGCAAATTTCCGCAAAGTTTAATCTAATAGACATTATCTTGCAAGCATTCGATTATGATTGCTCAGTGACATTTGAACCAATGTGCAAGAAATTCCTCGTTTATCTCTTACAAATCGATTGGGATTTTTAATTTTTTTTAAATGGGGCTTTAGGTCTTGCCAATGTCAAGGCCATTAGGACCCTTCCGGTCAGAATTAACTGTATTCACATTGCCACTATGTTGCTCAAGTTCATTAATGATAACATGGGTGTGTTTGTCAGCGGGGTTTCTCATGTGCAGTTTTGAATGGCTTGTTGTTTTTAAATTTATTTTATTGGAATAATTTTTTGCAAAGTTTTACTTTGAAACATAATGTACTGTCAATCGGTAACAAATTTAATGTGTGATGTGGTGCATCAATTGAACATACCCATTTCCACACCCGGAAAAATAATGAAGGAGTAAGAGAAAATAGTCAATACTGCTGGGAAAATGAATAAGGTGAAGATGAAGACGTCACTATACCATGAAATGGAACAAGTTGTGCTAGAATGGTTCCAGTCATGCAGGGTGGGCCAAATATCAAATTACGGTCCCAATTAAGTTTGAAAAAATCTTTAATGCCATAATACTAAGAATATTATTGTGGTTCCATGAATATACATTTTATTAGTCACTCTCGATATTTATGGTAATTGTAAACAAAAATTGTTCCACACTATTTTCTTCTCTCCGCCACTGACTTTAATATTAATTTTATCATAATTTCAATTCGCTTGCGGCAGTGAACCATGAACAAAATACAGTGTTTGGATGGTTTAAGGATGCCCACAACCTTGTGATGTTAGGTTAACAAGTCCCCGATGATTCCATTTGAGGGAAATTGGTTTAAGATTGAAGCAATAATGGTGGTAGCAGCACTTGCGGAAGGATATATGGAAAAATTGTTAGTATTTTACAGCCTTCGGAACACAAATATTTTTTATATGGCTCTGGTACCTATAATAATTAAATTATATTAAGGAATATGTTGGGATCATTCTAATTAGATACATTGTTAGGTTTAACTTGTAAAAAATCCAGTTCCCACATATAGGCAACAAATTTTTGTTTCCCCGGGTGTCACTATTAAGCAGGTTTCTCTGTAAATTTTGATACGCCCTTTTTAAAGCATCAATATATGATTCTTACAAATGTCTGTTTTTAATGATATTTAACATATCTTAGATTTTTCTTCTGTAGATATTATCCTCAATATCCATAATTTTAGGTTTTACAAAAATACATCCATAATTTTAGGTTTTACAAAAAATATCCATAATTTTAGGTTTTAAAAGAATGAGAATAACTTGTAACTGCTGAGCCAAGACACAACTGAAAAACATTTATTAGTATCAGCTTTGTGCTGTGTCAAATTTGTATGTAAATATTGTGTTTCCCCTATATTTTATTTATTCCTTATTATAATTTGCACGGAACTTGGTATACAACACCACTGTGCCATAGGTCAGAAAGCTCATTTATGATGGCTCATAATATACTTAATAATCCTTGTTAAATTATGATGAAATGTATTGTATGCAACATTGGCATACTGCTTTTAAAGGTCCTAGACTAAGACTTTTGTGCACTAAGTTGGCATTATAGTATAAGTAAGAAGCATGTTATAATCTAATGTAAGATCAGTGTATACACAGTTGTTCTATGATTTATTTATGTTTCTTCCTATATTAAATTTCAATGCATCTAAAATAATAAATTCAAGAATCAAAGAATATTTTCTTCATATAATAGGTCTAATGTGTTTTGTATCCTTTTCTTGTTTTATTGATGTAGTGCATGATATGATTTGATGTCTTGGAAAATTTTCAGCAACTTGCAACATGTTACAAAGTCTGGTGCAAGGATGCTAACCAATTACGATCACTGGTGTTATTATCTTCACTGCATAAAATCTTCAGATTTCTTTTACTTAGTACTTGAATAGAGTGCTTAAAACTTCAATGCATCACTTATATTTTCAGGAAGTTCGCTTGAAAGCTGTGCAGTGTGTACATCAATTTTGCTCCTATCCCACTGAACTCATATTGCCTTTCAAAAGTCAAGTAAGTGTCATGTTTGTCAGAAAATATTTCTAGTACATTTGTGATAGTATTTATGTATCTTGGATTTTTCAGGTTTTGAAAAGTTTAGGTGAATGTCTTGATGATCATAAGAGACTTGTTCGCAAAGAAGTTGTACTTTCAAGATCCCATTGGTTTCTTGTGGGGACAAACAGAAAGTTAGAAGTTTCATAGAAATCCAATTTCATATTGCTTCTTACACTTCGTTAGTCTGCTGCAACACTGATTCCTCTCATTTGTTTAGTACTTACTTCCCTTTATGAGATGAAAGCAAATGTGATTGTTGCCCCAGTAAAGGGTGTGTATTATAGAGCGATAGCATTAATTTTGTAATTAGATTTACAACTTGAAATATTTCAAAAAAACGTTTGAACTTAACAGTGCCTTTGTCTATTACAGCTGTTGATTGCATTTATTTCTATTACTTAATTTTAGCAAATGTTTTGCCTTGTTGTGATGTACTCAGTTAATTGTTTTGCATCTCAAATTATAAGATTCTTGTTTTCTTTTTTGTTTAAACATTGTGTTTTAAGTTTTCTATAATTGCAAAACGTTGTCCACTTATTATTTCACTACATTAAGAAGGCTACATGTGCTGAAAATGTTGTGATTCATGCAAACTATTCTAACAATTCCACATACCACTCCAACTATACAAACAACAAAAATCCACCAAACTAAACAAACAATTCCATCATAAATTACTTTAAAATAAATAATAAACTGCAAGACAACTCAAGGCCACTAGTTACTACTACAAGAGGTGCCATGGGACAGTTGCAATACTGCACCATTCACATTGAAACTAGTTGAGATTTTCAACAGTAATAGATGCGCAGTTTTATAAAACTCAGCTGTTTGCAGGATACTGAAACAAAAGTTCACACAGCCTGATACTGACAGCGTACCACTGAAACAACGAGATTTGTTTCAAGAAACCTCTGCATTGATACGTGTATTGCAAGAAATCTCTCTGTGTGTGTGTAGCCTGCTTTATTGGTGAGTTAAGTGTGACTCCCAGTTCCTGCAGAGAATCATAGTGGTTTGAAGCAATGAATTCTAATGTTGTGTTGAGCAAAGAATATTGTTAGAACATGACCATGCAGTAACCTTGAAAATTCATTATTTCATCACCGACCTCCTTCAATATGTGTATGTTATTTTAATGAATATTTCAGGAAAATTTTGTTTTTATTGGGTGGAATAGCCTTGTATTTGTTAAAATTAGTAGTAATGTAGGAGTTCAGTACTATATATTGTTTAGATCGTGGACACAGGACTTGTCAGTGTGAAAGAGAGTAAGGCAATCCATTAATTTTATTTTGACGATCATACACCGCAACTTTTAAATCTAAGCATGAGATAAGGTTTAATGTTATCTTTGTTTGTTTAGTTTGAGAATTCTTTGTTAACAGTATTGTTCTGATAGGCTGAATTCAATTTGAACTTCTTTTTCCCTCATGGAAGTCAAATGCCCCCATTGTATTATATTCATATATTTTAATATAATTGAAGAATGCTTTATACTAATTTCAACTTTAATATAAAAGCACAAAACAATTCCATCACTATATAGATTGAGATTTGTTGAGTTCATAGAATAAGGAATTATTATAAGAACCTTTTTTATCTCATCATTGACCTGTGCTCTGTCTGTGATATAAAGCAAAAGTGAATGTTATATTTTTATCTATAAATTAATACGTTCTTGAAAACAAGTATTTTATTGCAAAATCCTTTATTCCTTCTTGTATTATAATTGGTTTTTAATTGAGTCGTAATAGGAATTTCCAAGGAATATTGGAAACTAACGAATCATATAAAAACCAAATAAAATCACAGATCATTAGCACCCTTGAGCAGTTTTAACTTAACATCCCCCTTCCTATCAAATGTGTTTTCAAAGAATCCTCCCTTTACGATTCCATATATCATTCCTTCCTTTTTACTTGGAAAAATAGAGAGTAATATTGCACATACTGCCTAATATATTGTCTTCACTATAGTGACAAAAAAAGAAAATTGGAACAATTGTTTAGTTACAGTATCTGCACTTGAGAAAGTAAGAAAACCATATTAATAAAATATGAACCTAGATCTAATGTAGTAGTGCAGTAGGGGAAAATTTTATATTGCAGCAAAAAGTATTTTACAATACACTAAATATTCAAATACCACTGATGCAAATAAAATACTAATACATAAGGAAACACTAAACAAGTTTTTAAAAAATTTAGCCAACTTTGAAATTTTTTAAAATGTTTGATTTTCCTACAGAATACCACAAATATTGTAGAACATTTGTATCAACAATGAGCAGATGCTACTGGAAATACGATATGAATGATGTTAGCTTGCAGTATTTTTCAGGATCTCTCTACTAACATTCAGACGGAATTCCACAATCTACTTTTTCGGTATCGATATTTCTCATAGTGGGGGACTTAAATTCTCATAATCCAATCTGGGGTTCCTCTCACACTTGTCCAAAGAGTGATATAATTGAAAAACTTCTAGATAGCAAGGATATAGTACTTCGTAACACAAGCCATTTCACTCATTTCTGTACAACCTCCGGATCTTTCTCGGTGCTTGATTTAGCCATCTACAATCTTCTCTTTCCCTAGTCTTGGGACTATAAATTTCTCGACGACCTGTATGGGAGTGACCATTTCCCGATTCTTATACATTTGAACATTTTTGCACCTCGATTACTCGCTCCTCTCGGTGAATATTGAAATATGCAGACTGGGATATGTTTGAACGCAACATCAATCTTTCAGATGAGCCGTTCTCTGATGTCGATGCTATGGCATCCTACTTCACTAAAGTGGTTCTTGAAGCCGTCGATGTCGCCATCCCTAAATCATGTAATTCAAGGCGTTGCCCAGTTCCATGGTGGAATTCGGACTGCACAAAGGCGGCCAGCTTTAGCGCGGCTTACGAAGCATCTTATTGTGTTTAAAAAGTGCAGAACCAGAGCAAAAAGAATTTTTGAGAAAAGGTCGTCCTCCTGGAAAGCTTACATTTCATCTCTTAAAAGTCGTACCCCACCATCTGTAGTAAGGAAGAAAGTTCGCAAGATACAAGACCCACGGTTCTGTTTTGCCACTCCCGGTCTCAATATAAATAGACATCTTCAAACTTCACCCAATTCCATCACTGAGGAACTCGCATCGAACTATGCAAGAGTCTAAATCCCCGTTTTACTCCAACGGAAAGCGCGCGCGGAAAAATGTTACGTGGATTCTCCCAGTTGCAGAGAAGAGGATAACATAACTTTCTCAATGGACTTAACCTCTGCCTGTGCGTCTTCAAAAGATTCAGCCCCACAAACACTAAGCAAAAACATCTTCCAGAGATAGTCTTCCTTTCAAATTCCTTCTAGAACTGTTAAACCGTATTTGGAATGAGTATATCGTCCCTGTTCAATGGCATGAAGACGTAATTATTCCACTTCCGAAGGAGGGAAAAGATCGATCCAATCCGTTGCACTTTCGTCCAATTTCTCTGTCAAGCTGCGAATGGAAGAATGATGAATCGTCACCTGATTTTATCTCTGGAATCGTGAGCCCTTTCCTCTAAATTCTACGTGGATTCAGAAAACAGCGGTCAACGCTGGATCACCCGTTGCGTTGTCGTCCAATCAGCATTTGTACTGAAACTTTGTGACTTAACTTCTTGGTAAAGGCTTTGATAGCACTTAGAGGTATGGAATTCTATGCATTACATTCTACACAAAAGGGTTTTTGAGTTCATCTTCCTCTGTTCCCAGAGAGCTTCCTATCTGAACGGTCTTTCCACGTTAGTGATGTTTATCATCCAATCATCACTTAGAAAACGGTGTCCCACAGGGCTCAATATTGAACGCCACTTAATGTGCCATAGCCTTAAATAGTATTGCGTAGAGGTTCGAGAACAGGTACATGCGTCCCTCTTCGTTGACTTAGCCATCTTGTTAGTCCAGCAGCATCTGTCATCAAGAGGCAACTTCAATTGCTTCTAAACCGTTGATAGGATTGGAGTATGTCTACCAGCTCTTCTGTGTCAAAGTCATGCTGTTTGCATTTCGGCAGGATATACCATGCTCACAATTATCCGCAAAGTTTCTAGGTCTCACGTCCGACCGAAGGGAAGGTAGAATACGACACTGATAATACAATCCCGATGAATTTTGGAGTGTTCTCACGCATTACCAGTGCACACAATGTTTATGTTATCTTGACACGAGCATTCATTATACATGGTGTATGTGGTCTCTGAGAGAACTACAATCAGTGGTGGATTTATGGTGGGAGCATACTTTGTAAAAGTGTTACTAGATTTTTCTGACTGATTTCCATGTTACAGGCAAACGTAATACGAATTTGTATTTCTGAATATTATGTGTACTGGTTGAAGCGACTCGCAACACTAGGCGTCTTCCGTGCAAACTAAACTCTGCAAAACTTGTATAAGCAAAAAACTCACGGCTAGCCTCCAACATTATTAAGGCATTGAGGAGGCAGTAGACGACATCATTCTTTACGGAACCTTTACCTGCTTCACAGAAGATGTGACGGTCTTAAGACGTTCGAAATGTCTTTTCTGCATGCTTTATGTCATCTATACATGGCATGAGGATTTTTATTCATTTACGGAATGCTATTTGTCCTTCCAAACGATGTTTAGTCTCTGAGTACGTTGAAAGCTGTTTGTTATCTCACTAGTAGATTTTTTTATTAGTACTCGGATGAAAAAGACTTCTCTTTAAGCTATTTGGTTTATGTTTTTATGAATTCTTTGATTTGTATCTTTATTAAATTCTGATTTTGTCACGAAATTGTTATTCTTTAATATGTATTTACCTTTTTAAACAATTGATAAATTTGGTCACTATTTAGTATTCTTAATTATCTATTTGATAAATGTATTTTATTTAAAGGAAGTATTTGTAAAATTTGTGTTGTAAAATCTTAATTTTCAAAAGAGAAATGCTCTCCTGATCCCTTCTCAGTTAGCTCCCTACCCTTGATTACGATCTAGATCCGCCACTGACTACAATCCTATAAAGGATTGCGCGTGAAAATCTCATTGTATTAAAAATAAATCAACGTAATCATTTTTAGTATGGCCCTTTTAATTTTTTCTATATCGGCAAATATCGCACATGAATATTTTTGTCCTGCATCACAGATCTTTCTGATAACAATTTGTTGTTCATATTATCAGATAACCTAAGAACATTTTTATTGATAGTACACCAGGTCATGAATAATCATCTCAATGTACAAGTTCACCGTGAAGTATAGAATAAACCTTCTCCAATGTTAGGTATTTTTTAAGGGTATATAAGTGTAAGAATGTTTGTGTGCATGGAACCATCTGCGTACCCTGGAGACTCCCGCATTGGGAGTTGTGGCCATGTGTCCTGCGTCGGCTCTGTTTATGAGAGTGCGAGAAAGAATTGCTTTCTGACCGACTTTTGGGAAGGAATTCTGCACGGGTGGTCGAGTTGGCAGGTGTGTGGTTGTGGGATTACTAATCAGACAGTCTGTACTTTAAAGAAATCTTTCGACTTCAGGCGACCACCAAAGGACAATAGGGGTAGATATAAATATACCGTGACACTTAAAACAAGAGGTTTATAACCACATACAAGCTCTTAAATGTCGAAAATCCCATTACAGCCTGCATACATAAAAGAAGTTTACCTACCTGAAGAACTATCCGTGAAAGTATATGGAGCGTAACCGTAGTAATCAAGTGTCATATGAATATTACAGGATTATATTTCCAACAAAATTCAATATTCTTTCAGCTATCCGAGAACGGATAATTGCTCTACCTGTGATAATTACCTCGCCAAGCTAAGATCCCTAGAATATGAAGGTAAATATAGAAGTAAATGAAAATGCAATTGGCAAGCAATTCAAAGATCTTCAGGTAGCCAGTGAAGTTCACAAAAGAAATGCTATGACGTTCTACGAAAGAAAACGTGCAGCGGAGGAAAAGGTAAGACGATGTTCTGATTTTGAATGTGTTTTCGTGAATTGTACAAAAACTGCCATGTTCCAATATTGCTACAAATTATGCATATTAATGACGCAAGTTAGCGTTTTACATATTTTATATACATGTCTTAATCAAGAAGTTCTATACCTATGATGAAACCATCGCAGGAAAAGGTGCAAATGAAGTTTTGTCCTTGTATCATTTCTGCACTTTAATTTTCGCCTGATGACACCTTAAAATATTCTGTGATTCGTGTGTGGGACAATGAAAAACTATATTGTCTTCATATATTCTTAAGATCATCGGTTTGCCCGATTTGGTTAATTAAGAGTTACCTTCCCACAGAGTAGTCATTCTTACGATGAACCTTTAAAAGGTATGGGGCTTATTAAACATAGTTCATATTGAATTACCCAGTGATTGGAATGAGCATGTCAGAGCATCCAGAGTGAAACCATACCGATTTACTGTGGTGGAAGTGGAGCAACACATGACTTATAAGCGGGCGTCTTATCTGTCACCATATTATAGACGTAAGGCACCATTTGCAATACGTCCAATAACAAAGTTTTAGGGTGGGTCCACATGTCTGGTCTAAGCAGTTATCCGTGGTATCCACTTATATCACGGCTGGACCTGAAAGGAAAGGATTGTAGTTTGCTATTATTAGCTTATCTTCTTGGAGCGGGTTGGGTGGGATGAAATGAGGGGTAGCTATGGTACGTATATGGGCCGGGTAGTAGGGTTCACCGTCAACTTGGGGATTGGGGGAAAGAAGACGACTTTTTAGTAGGGAGGAGGATACCACAAAATGTCGGGAAAAGTTGTCGACAATTTGATTTTGTTCGTGTAAGGTTTTCTGTATGTATCAAGAAGTGATGTTACTGTATGATTTTGGAACGCATCGTTAATTTGTTTTTTTGCCTGTCTGTGAGTGTAATCTGAGATAGGGGTAAATTGTGTTCTTTTACTGCATCAAAAAATGTACCTCGTGCTGGTCTATATGCTGTTCTAATAAAGTGATTTTCTGCTTCAATAAGTGGATTCGCTTTTTGTTTGATGTGGCCGCCAGGTACCACAAGAATATGTTCCTGCGCTACATACGCATGACATTTATGTGTGTTTTGCAACGAAAAATGGGATATAAACTACGGATTGTGGAGTGCATTTTTTTTGGGCGGCTGAGTTGTGGTGTACCCGCCATATTAATCGTCTATCAAAAGTTAGCCCGAGGTATTTAGCCGTGCCTGCCCAATGTATTGTTGTTCGTAACATATTGAGAGGGAGTGTGTTAACAGTGAAATTTTACACGAAAACCGCATGCCATTTCCTCGGATTGAGCGTTGGTTCGTTATTCGCGGACCACGGTCTAACGCTCAATCCAAGCTAATGCCAGGAGATTTTCTTTTGAATTGAACTAGGATATTAGGAAGACCTAGATTGTGATTCACTATAGAATACAATACAGTTGTTCATCACAGTAATTAAAATATGATGTATTACTTATACTAAAATAAATACTTTCAGTTATTCAATTTTTCAGAAGTTTCATTCAGAGCGTAT
The DNA here is from genome assembly GCA_002313205.1 of Laupala kohalensis. NCBI lineage: Eukaryota > Metazoa > Arthropoda > Insecta > Orthoptera > Trigonidiidae > Laupala > Laupala kohalensis. Next base: position 64,998 of record NNCF01128848.1, on the reverse strand, counting down.
TCCGAGAACATCAACACAATATTCGTCCTATGCGTTTATATATGTCACTAGGCTTAGAATTCAAAATCCCACAGGGCTGGTCTGGCCTCCACCTAGATTATGACTTTTTTCTCTTGTTCATTTCCGAAAGGCTGCACCTCGTGTTTTATTCCAATTACTTGTTTCTCGACTAAACGTGTTTTTTCATTGTCTACCTCGATTTGCGTGTACTGAACACTCGTTTGTTTCTGAACGTTTCCCTCCAATTTGGAAATATCACATTTTGTGACGTTAATAGCTTCTAAAAGCTCAGTTCAATCGCGAGTTTCGCGTTCGATTTCTCAGCAAACTCTCTTTTGTTCTGAATTTTGCCTACCGCGTACTCATTATTTTTATCGGTTTTTTGTTTGTTTGTTTAGAATTTCCCTCAAACCTGTTATTAAAATTCATTCTTGCGACTTTGTTTGAATGTAACACTTCAAATTTCTCTAATTGCCGCTCAAACATGTTATTAACATTAATTTCTTACTGATCATATTTATCCAACAGTAGCTGCATCATTACAACCAAATCCGGCGTTCCCCCGCCTTCTTAGACTCATCTACTTCTGCCTTCGATGATGTTTCTCGCTGGTTCGCCATTTTTACAGTTTAAAATTTAACACTGACACTTAATACTAACACAAAAATTAATCAAAAACAAACTATACCCAATGGCCAATAGTTTTTCTCAGACATATTTCAAATACAATAGACACAAGTAATAGATGGAGTCACAGAATACACACTTGTAATGGAAGGCCGTCATTGGCACACCCTAAAATTGTTACCTCTATGGCTGAAAACTGGCGCGAGACGTCATTAGAGAAGGGAGGCAGTAAAGGCGGGCTCGTTAAGATGCTGTATCATTGGCGCTGTGAATTCGACGAGGTGTCATCTTAGTTGCCATCCAATCAGTGACTTCTGTCTGACACCGGAGCTTTTGATCGCGCACAGTTGTGCGTTCCGGCATATCGATTACTGTCTTTGATGTTCGAACACTCGATCGACCTCGATATGATTTTTATCGATCACGTTCCGCGGCAAATTTAAATCTGGCTCGTCGAAAAGTACCAGACACCCGACTATCGAGACTTGTGGAAATCTATCATCGAATTTGACAAAGCTCGATAAATGCCTCTCGGACTTAGATCATAACGACCTAACATGGCGTTCACGAACTATCGACCAAAACTGCCACTGATCTGTATATCTCATCAGTTAATCTCGAATGATAATCTGTCTGTCTCTAAATTGCCTCATCCCGACCCCTACTACTTCGGGAGGGCAGCGAAGCTCCGTCTACGAAACGTCATAATTTTCATAAACAATAATAACCATGAGCATGTTTCACGTGACCTACCCCCATTGGTTGTTGGTGTTAGACGTTCCACATTGATGAACCAACCTGATCACTCTTTAGACTCATGTGACTTCTAGCCTCGTGATCTAGCGTCTTTGTTTCGTAACTACGTCTGCTCAGTATCTAAAATTTAGGTCACAGAGAATCTCGAAGGCTCCGGACTGCCCTTCCTCTTTAGGAATCCCCTCAGTTCTCGACAAGTACCCCGTCCATTGTACTACTGCCACCTCCCTACCATAACACTAACCAGACGGCGACGACAACTTGTAAGCAGAGTCGCCAGACGTTTCCCCAAAAATGGTTTGACTCTGCTTTTATTAGACGTAAGATAAACGAGATGCAAACTTTCTCTTTTTTACGCAATATTGTCCCTGCGACACTACCCAGCAAATCACTATATATATTTGATTATTCCAGTGATTAACCAATAGGAATCAGCCTTGTTCTGGCATTGTAGATACGTAGAACGAGCGGAGGAGAAGGGCCTTCTAACTCCACTAAATTTAAAAGGCCACCATTGAGGAGTGCAGGCATGAAAAATAACTCGCAGTTTACCGACAAAAGAGACACCCACAATCCAAAGGGCTCAGTAACCCACGCGGCAGCAAGCTAGGACCTGTCGGAAAAAGGTTTTATGAGTGTATAGAAATCGCAGACAATAGGGGTGTGGGTAGTAGACCCAAACGGTCGTACGACTAGGGGGAATTAAAAGGACGCGCCGGCACAAAATAAACAAGATACGTCTTGTTTAAAAGACCGTTTCAAAACAGCGGTTGAGTAACGTTCAAATATACACCCAATGATTGGCGCAACTAGTAACAAAATACACTCAAAATCTCCAATTGGAACTGAGGCACGGGAGGAGGAATATTTATGTATTTGGAAGCAGCGATCACGTGTTAATGCAAAATTTTAGAAGTTTGAAAGTGGAAGAAAGGGCGTAAGGGGGGAGAAAAACCACTTAAGGAACTGAAAATCATCCTCAGGGGCACTTCTCGAGTTTATTCAAACGAGACGGAGATTTTTAGTGAGCCGAGCATTATGAGATTTTTCGCGAGCAGAACCGGATGTTTCGAGAAGTAGAGTCTGGCAGATGATTCTGATTTCGACTTAGTTTTATTTTAATGTTGTGTGATTGTTTATAAATCAGATGAGATTTTTGAGCTTACAAGTTTATGAAACTAAGTCTTTTGTTTTCTTTATGGCGATTATTTTTGGCGGCAGATTTTAATTTGATAAAACGTTACGTAATTCTGACGAAGAATCTGTCCAATCGCTGGGCTCTTCCGAGACGCCGTCACTAGCAGTTGGAGTCGGACAATGGTGGTTCGGGTCCGAGCTCCCAGGCCACGTAGCTTGAGGGAGAAATTCACCACCGTTCGAGACGTGACGTCGCCAACCAGGAATCGCCCTAAAAACGGAGCCAGGCCGGCTTCCCGTGAGGTCAACGCATCCTGCACTCACCACTGCAGTGCTTGATTTGTCATGTGGATGAGGTATTTTCATGACTTGGTTGCATCCAATACTTATCGTCATGCGCTATTGCGAGAAGACGAGTGCGGTTGTTGTTGTTAAAAGGGGCCCAGAACTTTGAACTTTATGACTCGTGAAGAGGGGTCATTCATCAAGGAAGAACACCGCCTAATTCCATCTTTCAAATTAATTGTAAATGTAATTGCGCTTTCAAGAAGCGAAAGTTGTCACTTCAGCGTTTCTTTTGTTAATTGAAAGAAGAATTATCTCAATGTTGTTTAAAAGGTTTAACTTGTTTAAATTCATATTGTTGTGGAGAAGCCGAACTCGGCGGTAAAATCAGTGGATTTTGTATTTATGTTTGCAGGAAGTTACGTGTGTTTTTGGGGGTAGCATGAGTGTCTTTTTATACTGTATGTGTTATTTGTATTAATTAAAGTTAATGAGTTAATTTGTCCATTAAACATTTTCCTGTCTTTGGAACTCCAGTATAGTACCTTCCCAATTACGAGTGGAGCCCTGAGAAAGAGCTAGTCGAGGCATAGAAATTTACATAAAACTAATTAATAATTTTCAATTTAACTCAGGTTCATTTATTCTTATTATTAACCAATTTTAATTCTGCCACAATTGGCGTCCGAACGCGGGGCTTGATCGTTTGTTTAATCTAGTAATAATTAAGATTTAACCCAGGGCTAGCTCCGTTAAAAAGCGATAAGGGAAAACCATAACGCTGTGACATATTAACTCACTAATTAGTGTCATTTGTGTTAGTGAATAAGCAACAACTACCAAGATGACAGATCAATCAAAGTCAGTGGGAGATGGAGGAGGCTGTAAAAATACCTCAAGTCGAGGAGAGCGGATTTATTGATAGAGGGAAAGACGCGTTTGCAAGCAGTTCCGAGGAGGAAGGCGGAGGAGCAGTCAGGCGAGGGGTCTAGTGATGAGAGCGAAAGGGAAAAGCCGACAGAAAACCCTGAAAATAAAGTAGAAGAGGGCGTCCAGGTAAAGCAGGGGAACAAATAGAATTAAAAGGAATAATGGCGTTCCTACAGCAAATGAGCGAAAGTATGGAGGTAATTGCCAAGGAGAACAAAATTGACTTGGATGCTAAGTTTGATAAATTAATTCACAAAATTGAAATATCAGAATTAAATTTTAACAATAAATTTGAAAAAATGGAAAATAAACTTGTAAAATCTCAATTAAATTTGGAAAATAAATTTGACGAATTGTAAACAGAAAGGAAACAAAGAGCCAAAGTTTGAAATAAAATTTAATAAACATTTGGCAAGAGTAAACGAATTGGAACTCAAAACTGAGTCAAAGATAGAAAAAGTAAAGGAGTTATTAGAGAAAAAGCACGAACAGGTTAGAGCCGAAATTTCAGAAGTCAGGGATTTTGAAGAAAAGTCGAACGAAACACTCGCTAGTGACGTTAGGACGGAAATGTCGGAAACCTTGACTAGTCATTCAGATAATGCGATTGAATCACAAAACAAAAGCATTCGGGAACAAGTAGCCACCCAAGCTGAGAAATTAGAACAGCAGGTCGAATCACTTCGAGAAAACGTCGAGGTTTTCGAAAGAAAACAAAAGGAACAAGTTGAAAAAATTGAACAACTCGACCAAGTGAAAACCCAGACTGTTCAGACAAAAACAAAACCTTAACGTTACCAAAGCTGAGCCGGACATTCCCGAAATTATTAATGTAAATAAAATTAACCATGATCAGTTACGAAAAGTCGTATTCGAAGTAGAGTCAGACGGTATCGAAATTGTTAATGTAATAGAAATTAACGATGACCAATCGACAGAAATTGTAAACAAAGCAGGGCCGGACATTATTGAAATTGTTGATGTCACTAAAATTAACAATAACCAGTCAGGAGAAANAGAGACAGGTGAAATAGAGTCGAACCTTTCCGAAATTTTTAGTAGTATTGGTGGAGTAGAGGAAAATTTTGAGCTAATCAAGTTAGAAACGAATTTATTTGTTGACAAAGTGTCCAATAGAGGAAGAAAATCTTGTAAACAATGCTATCGAAAGAGTTGAAGTTCGCAAAGAAAGAATTAAGCAGAGAATTATTAATTTTTATTGCGCTGAGGGGAGTTGAAGCCGAGGACCCCAGAACGGAATGGGTAGCTTCGAGTTCGGAGACGGAGGGAATGTAAGCTTGCGTTACGTGAGTTTAAGAGTGGCGATCTCCATAGTAAGGGAGCATTCCGCCAGAGCTCGGGCTGTTCACTGCATCGGTGGTGCAAACTTCCGCTGCACACCGGACCCAGGAGGCGGTATGAAAGGGATAGTTTCTGGGAAGTAGAGCAGGGAAGGAATTTCGAGGAAGCGAGCAATGGAGGTGGCGCTGGAGCAGACTGGAGGTCGGAGAGTCCGCTAAGGATGTTAGGATGCGCTAGCCGCTTGCAGCGGGCAGCTGTGGCTGTGGTCGCTTAGTCGCAGCGCAATACTATACGTGTTATTTGTATTAATTAAAGTTAATGAGTTAATCTGACCATTAAGCGTTTTCCTGTCTTTGGAACTCCAGTATGGTAACTTCCCTTGATTAAATAACACGAATATAATAATAATAAATTTCTATTCCTGCACACCTAAATGCTTCCTGAAAGAGAAAAGCACACATATATTGTATAGATTTAAAATAAAAAAGGTAGGTTCGATTCTCAATGCGCACTTCCGCATGTTTATTCACAGGCGGGTCAAATACACAAATTGAACGTAAATTTCCACACATCTCATCTCCCTTCTTCCACAAACACAACAAAGGAAATAATTAACATACAGTATTATTGAAATACTTTCTTCTGAGTTAAATTAAAGTTCTTGTCATCACTGATACCCATGGATTACCAGTAAACTGGGCCACAAAATGAAATTCCTTACAACAAAATTATTCAAAAAATGGATTGACCTATTATGTTTCTCCTCACAAAAAATAAATAAATGAAATTCCTCCTTCGTTACAACTCTCAACATTAAAACCCAAATTGCAACCAAAAAGTGTTCATTTACACTATTATGATTATTGAGTTATATGATTTTCACATTTATGAATGTTCATTTATTTTATTTTCACCACATAAATTCACGTCTCATTCATAAGTTGGATGGAACAAAATTTACATGAAGTTTTACCCCCCAGGGTACTTACATCTAGTAAGTACGTGTTTGGCAAACACGGGCCCGCGAGCTGAGCCTTGCATTGCTTCCACTTACTTGTGCCGGGATCCTTCCTTTCCCTTTCCTGTCCTTCCTTGGTCACCGTTCTTTTCGATCCCGACGCTATTAAGGCTAGGGTATCTTTCATTTTCCTCATCCCTCTCATTTTTTGTCCTAACCCTCATTTTCCCCCCTTATTCTTTGTCCTGTCTCATGTTATGTGCCCCCTTAATTCCTCCCCCCCCCCATTTGATGTTTTCATGTATGTTGTGAGATATGTTTTGGTGTGTTGTAAATCAGGAGGGGTTTTTAGTGGGTAGGGTTGAATCATTCGGCGAGTCCCACACGCGGGGAGAGTCATGTTGGCTCTCCCTAGTGCGTAACTGCATTTTCCCTACCTGTACAAGTTTTTCGGGCGCCAATGACCTTTGATGTCGACATGAGCCGTAAAGCCCCACAAAAAAATACATGAAGTTTTATCGCCTACTTCCAGCTGTGAGAATCACCACTAAAATTTTCCCTCATTTCGCTAAACATTAGTTCTTCCATAAGACATTAATTTAACCTTTTTTTTTTCATCTTTCATTACATGAATTTTATCATAAAGCATTTTGTCGGGGTCAGTCTATTGACAAATTCTCCAGTCTGCGACTAATTACAACGACGTTTAGAATTTACTAGTTCATAGAATCCATCCTTTTCGTACCCAATACTCACAAAGACATCACAGGGTCTGACTTTAGTCTCCAAAAGTTTCTCCACTTGTATTGTCTTCCTCGCCGCGGCTGCAGTCATCCCCGCACTCTTTCTGGAAAATCGTTTTGGTCGGAAGTCGCCTACTCGCGTGTCTCTGCTGCGTAGTATTTCGCCTTCCTTGCGCCTTACGTTCGTTCTCCGCGTGAACAAATTACTTTTTCAACGCACAACTGTTTCGACTTTTACAACCACGGTCGTATAAAATGTCTCCACGATCGCAACTGATGACTTGAAATTTTCCGATATCAAATAAAAGCTCGTCATACGCTATTACTTGCAATAGAAATTTTAGAACAACTAAGTATCTTGTCAGTAACAACTATCCGAGAGAACCTTCTCTGTTCTCACACTTTTATCGACTGAGACTTCATTCCTCGCCGTGAACAATTCACCTAGAGAGCTACTTCTAACCTCGTCGTTAACAATTCATTGAGAGAACCTCGCTTTCCTTGTTACCTCCCAGATAAACTATTTCTCCTACTCCATTTTCCTCCCTCTCTCACTGTACTTTCAAGACCCAATAACATTCTACGCTGATTTCATGGATTGGTTGCCTGCAGCGCATCTAATCCAGCTCGTTCGGAGATTCAAACGTCAATATTTCGTCATCGCGCGCATAGTTCGATGTCACCTCCTCTCGAAACTAAACAACGCGCGCTCTTTTCAAATTTAACAATTTAATAATATATATATATATATATATATATATATATATATATATATATATATATATATATATATAAGCGTGTAGAAAACAATGTGACACATTTCTTTAGTCTTGTAATTAAAACGTCAACAGATAATAAAAAATAGAGAAAATAACATATAAAAGTAACTCACATACTCTATGAAAGAATTTCGGTCATAGCCATCATGTCACGCAGATAAGGATCGATTCTTCTCTCTTCGGTTTACGATGACCGACAAAAGGAAAGGAAGGCAGGAGGGAAATTTTAATTTTAAAGAATTTACTATATATTTAAACCGGGATTGGTATAGGTTCCTAGGGACCAGATGAAACTTAAGTCACATGTTTTACAAAAATGAATTGGGAATGTTGGAGGCGAACTTCAAAAATCATAACTTCAAAACTTTCATTAAACTTCTTATAAAGTAATTTATCGTGGGAGGGGAGAGACAAAGAAGAAATAGATTTATGATAAGATGCTCTGTGATTGTTCATCCTGATGTTGAGGGTAGTAGGAGTTGAGTAAGGTAGTTGAGAGTATGATGTTGAGGGTACCATTGTTTCTCCTGCATACGAACTTACACATAGTGCAAGTTAGAAGGTAAATGCAATTTCTAGGGGTGCATTCACTGTGTGTACACCTTGACTGTGACATAGAAGAATCAATGATGTTACATCTAGGTTTTTCACAGCATTTTGTGTCGTCTATTTTCTTTCCCGGCAGTTTATACTACAACTATTCAAAAGTGGCAGATGGGTCTTAGGATTCGAATAGATATAATAATTGTCTTAGAGTTCAAGTTCTTTTGTTGTGGTTGTGTGTTTCAGACAGTTTCCACTCATAAATTCGTTATACAATTATATAACATTGACTGTGAAATCACGGTAAGACATCATTTTCTTTATTAATGCTCGTACGCAACAATACGCACCTCCAGAAAAAAGTCTGCAAAAAATTTCTCTCGTAATTTCCAATACCTGATAACATCATAGTGAATACGCACCTCACTCACTGAACTCAGGAGACAGACTACGATATATAGCGTATCAGGATTTCTCCACTCACGGGGAGGCCAACAAGCGACAGTGATCGAGTGTCTGCGTGCACGGAGAGTTAGAGCGATCGACAGTGCGATGGATTTCCAACTCTCCTTCCAAAACTTTGGAACATAACCAACGAAAAAATGAAAACAAGGAAGTGCATGAAATAGCAAGAAGAGGAAAAATAGAATATTTAAACTTGTAGTTAGAAACTAATCGAAAAATGGTTTACAGGTATTACCGCGATGGTGGGGAGTTATCATAAAAAGGAGTGATTGGGTATGCCTAGCTTTATAGACATTCTGTTCAAAAGCTCTCGTATGTGCACTAGGGAGGGCTATCACCTGCACTGCGAGACAAAATTAGTGTCACTCTTCCTTCATCTAACCGTGACATTTATGTTTTAAAATGTTTCTTCTGACATTTTGGGTGAGTTTGCCCCATGTGTTTTCTATACATTAATTGGGAGATTTCTATGTCATCCCTTTCGCCCTAGGGCACACTTCGTGCCTCATATGGTGAAATTTGAGAAAATACTTTCAGTTGTCAGGGAGGTCTTGTGTCGGTGGTTACAGATATTGACGTAAACCTTATATGAATTCTGAAATATTACCATGTATATTGAGTACCATCTTTGGGTGAGCTGAGTGCCTGCCGGTGCACACACGACGCGTCGTAGCTTCGCGTTCATGTATAGTTTCGATCAGTTCTTGTCGCTTATTCACCATGATTTTTGGTTGAGATACTTCACTTGTGAGTGTTCCTGTACAATATTAATTTAGTTTCCATGCCTTTATTATTTACTGAGTAATTAAAACTTTTCCTTTGTATATTTGAGTCTCTCACGTTAGACGTTGGTGAGATCCGTTCTGGCCACCACCGCTAAAACCGTGCTCGCGTTGTTGCCAACCGACTGGCACTGTTCTCTCCCCATGCAGAGAGTCCGTCTGGTGCCTGCATCACTGTCCTTCACACAGCCGTCCCCACCCATCGAGACCAACTTCTGCTTTTGGTCGTACGCAGATGGCCGCACCCATACCGCCCTCGCCTTTTCGCTCTGTGATCCTCCGTCACGTCGACCCACCGTAGCGACGCCCCCGCCTACACCGCCATCTCCGATACCCCAGAGCTGGTCCACACACATCAGGTCATTGGAGCCTCCAACTGTGCGAAAAATATCCTTGTCAAAGACCCTTACTTAACGTGTCAATGAACAGGTAAATGTGTGAGTATGTGCTTCCCGCTTTGCCTGACAATAACTTAACCTGCGTCAAATATGGAAGAGAAAATTCATCCTGATATGTCATCTTCGATGTCGCTAGCTGTGTGGAGCAAAAAGAGGAGCTCGAGCTAAACCAGGTGGGAACTAGTCACTGACTTGTTGATAGAATAAGTTCACACATGAACAGTGTAGAATCAAAAATTAAATTAAAACAGAAAGAAAGAATAGCAGCGACTGAAAAGGGAGTAATCTTACAAGAGAGAGGAAAGGCGAAAGATTTTTTTAGGCATAACAGGAGTTGAAAACATTGTTGATAAGATCACCAGCACCGACACTAGTAAGGTAATAGGACATTTCAACAAACATACAGACGGAGACCCAAAGGAAGACCTTCGCAGATTCAGTGAAATCTTCTGAGCGGATGCGTAAGCTTCCCGAACAAATACCATCGAAGCTTCCCACACATAATCCTTCCTTTGTTCTTAAAGGTAAATTTGCGAAAACAATTACAAATGTGGATGTTAAAAGGGAAGTTACAAGCAAGCCCAAAGATGGTCAGAAAATAAGAGTAACGCGAGTTCGCAGAATAGAAAATGGAGCCATCATTGTGAGTCCCATCCAAGATGACATAAAACTTCTAAAAGATATTATGGAAACATCGGAATTACTGAAGGTGGAAAATGTGAAAAAGGGAGATCCAAAAATAATCATTTACAGTGTAAATATTGACATTTCCGAGAAAAATTTGATAAAAGAAATTTCTACATTTGGTGATGGAGAAAATAATATTCCAAACATTCACGTGAGAACAAAATTAGGCCGTGCAGGAAACACAAGAAACTGGGTTGTCCAACTACCAGCAAAAATTTAGAGGGCTGTATCGTGAACTAGAATATATACTTTGAATGGAACTCCTTTAAAGAAGAATAATTTGAGATACCAATCAGATGCTTCAAATGCTAGAGTTATGAAAATTTTGAAGTACAATGTAGACAAGAAAACACATGTAGGAATTGTGGCCTAGAGGATCGTAAGACAGAAAACTGACCAGTGAAAGAAAAAGGTTGTGCAACATGCAAGAAACTTAGCAAGAGATCCGATCATTTGACTGGAGATAGGAAGAATATCCAGAGCACCACAGAGCTTTGGAAATTCTTAGGCAGAGAACAGACTCTGGAGAGATCAACAATTTCACATAAAATTTCAGTCAGTATTTTAAAGTCATTAATCATTGTGCATCAGAACATAAGAAGTGTCCGAAAAAATTGACTTATTTGTTGCTGAGACTTTGTCTGGTGATCAAATACCTGATATAATTATTATATCTCAGGTATGAATCTACAAAGAAGACAAATCATTGTATAGTTTACTAAATTTTCACATGGTTGGCAACTTCAATTCCAACTAAAGGGCCGGTGGTATAATAATCTACTTCAATATAAGTACGGTTCAAAGTACTTCTGTTAATATAGATATTTCAAACTGCACATGTACTGAGTTTTTCATTCAAAGCCTTCAATCAGGATATCACAGTGTTAGCAATGTATAGATTACATGAGTTCAGTCCAAGTAGATTTGTAGTCGCACTTGAATCAATTTTACAACGTTACGATATAAAACTTTTTAATTGGTAATATAAATACTTTAGAAGAAAATCAGAAACAGAAACGTACAAAATATCAATGTCAGCTCATGGTTTAGAATCGTTAATTAATGAACCTACTAGAATTGTTCGCAATAAACAAATGTCAGTTGTAACGAGCTTATTCATATATTGTGTTTTCACTAGAGTATCTGACAAGAATACTGAGTATGTCAAATGCTGAGTAATAAAGGCGGGTATCACAGACTAATGCACGTGTGTAGTGACGGTGTATGGCCGGGAGAGAGCATTCCCATCATCGAACGTCTGCTGTGTCTTATTGTATTAACTTCGATCTACTCCATATATGGCTAGACAACATTGATTGTTCCCCTCTTTTACAACTGCAGTGAAGCAACACTTGTGGTACAATCTTGCAAAATGCAATTAGTAATAGTAGAATGGAGTTCCAAAATTTAAAATAATCTAAAGTTGCCAAAAAAATTAAACCATGGATGACGGTTGATCTTTTAAGGAGGTATAAGTTGAAAGGTTTTCTGTATAACAAAATGAAGAAAAATCCAAACAACACAACTATTAGAAAGTTGAAAACTTGTAAAGGATTTTAAGTGGTTTTAGTTTATCTTTCATAATCAATACTTGAGCAAGGTGATCACTGTATCCAGCGATAAACACTTCAGAGAGATACGAGATTCCATTGTTGACGATAATTTGATCTAGCAATGTTTGAGATGAACCGGAGAGGCGAGTGGGGTCGTTTATCGTAGTAATAAGGTTGAAGGAGTCGATAACATTCTTGAATCGATTAATCGGTGAATATGCAGAGTCGGATGTACTCAGAAAATTGATGTTGAAATCACCACATATTAGATTTATGTGTGATATGTTTTAAAACAATTTCAAAGTTCCGAAAAAATATGTCAAGATCTGATTGAGGAGGTCTATAAATACACAAAACAATACCGGTGTCATTAAACTTCTTATAAAGTAATTTAAGTTTTGAAGTTATGATTTTTTGAAGTTCGCCTCCAACATTCCCAATTCATTTTTGTAAAACATGTGACTTAAGTTTCATCTGGTACCTAGGAACCTATACCAATCCCGGTTTAAATATACAGTAAATTCTTTAAAATTAAAATTTCCCTCCTGCCTTCCTTTCCTTTTGTCGGTCAACGTAAACCGAAGAGAGAAGAATCGATCCTTATCTGCGTGACATGATGGCTATGACCGAAATTCTTTCATAGAGTATGTGAGTTACTTTTATATGTTATTTTCTCTATTTTTTATTATCTGTTGACGTTTTAATTACAAGACTAAAGAAATGTGTCACATTGTTTTCTACACGCTTATATATATATATATATATATATATATATATATATATATATATATATATATATATATATTATTAAATTGTTAAATTTGAAAAGAGCGCGCGTTGTTTAGTTTCGAGAGGAGGTGACATCGAACTATGCGCGCGATGACGAAATATTGACGTTTGAATCTCCGAACGAGCTGGATTAGATGCGCTGCAGGCAACCAATCCATGAAATCAGCGTAGAATGTTATTGGGTCTTGAAAGTACAGTGAGAGAGGGAGGAAAATGGAGTAGGAGAAATAGTTTTTCTGGGAGGTAACAAGGAAAGCGAGGTTCTCTCAATGAATTGTTAACGACGAGGTTAGAAGTAGCTCTCTAGGTGAATTGTTCACCTCGTTTTCAATTTCTACAAAATCATATCAATGCGACGAAGCCAGTTAATCTCCTTTGAAACTTAACTCAAAGTCTACCAGCCTTTGACCAAAATAATTGGGTCCTTCCAGTGGTTATGTACCGTGCTCGCTCACCACCGATTCACTCCGGGTTCCGGCGAGGCCAGAAAAAATTATAGCTTTTCACATTAATGCCCCAGTTCATATAGCAGTGACAGTAGTGAAAAGCGAACCATACTTCTCCTTTATCAATAGCTCTGTTACTACACCTACTAAACTACTCCACGTGGGTCAAGTTGTTGGTTAACCTAACCTAACCGACCCACCATCTAACAATAGTCCTACCACCCACCTCCTACCTCCCATCGTTCCATGTAGATAAGCTTCAATAACACGCTGCATTTCCCATTTATAAATACTACAATAAAAAATATTGAAATGAGTGTTGTTACAAAAGCTGAATCAAGACCTCTGCTGAACGTGCTCTGCCGCTGTGTTTTTTTTTTCAGAGTACCTAATAGTTTCAATAAATTTCGGCCCCCGCGATCAAGCTATCTGGGGCATCCGCTCCACGCGCTCTTCCCTTCTTACGCCACTGCATCATTGTTTTAATAACATTTAAATATAGTAAAAAATCGTTCACCCTTGGTGTAGAAATTCTAATATTGCGTTAGCAATAAATTAATCGCCGTCGTGACAGGCAACGGAGGATTTTTTATTTTCTCGATGATTTTTGTGTTTTCTCGATGATCTCGAGGCCAAAAACATTATGAATCTTCTAGAGGTGTTTTCCGACTTTTCCGAGTTCCGCTTTTTGTAATGGAGCTTTAGATAAATATGAATTATTTGCTTGATTATATTATATGCATTTTCTTACTTTCGTTAATATAACATTTAATAATTATTTTCATAACATGTTAAGTAGTTAAGTTAACATTTCGTAAGATCTTTTATTTCATGGAAGGTTGTATTGATTTATAGGATTTATAATTAAATGGGTTGGGGAGACCAGAAAGGAAACCTTAAAATAACAAGCTAATACCATTACTAAAGGTAGGCAGACCAATGTGTTATGGCTTCTCGACCAGTAACTTGAGAGCCATCATGACTGAAGGTAGGATTGTTTTCTCTTATTTTTTTAATATTGTCATTTAATAATTGTATTCTATGTTGTTATTAAATGGTATTGAATGTCATTTAATTCTAAATTATTAGCAAAATAATGTATTTCATTTGATAAAATGATGTGAAAAAGTTTGTCTTAATTATAAATATGTTAAAATTTTGACCAGATACCGGAATGTTTATGATAAAAAATCATACTTTTAGTTTCCAAAAACAAGCGAGTTTGATGAAAGTATTTTAATTCAAGGGATATTTATTATTATTTTGTTGACCCATCCCTTAAATACATGAATTAATAAGTGAAGTTATTACCAATTCATATTTTTTGTTTTGAAGAAAAATACTAGCAGAAATTCCCAGCATTGCCCGAAATTTGAAAGGAAACTTAAAACAATCATTGCGGGATGTTCAAAACTTTAAAAAATTGACAAATAAAACATAAAAATTAAAAACATATTTATTTCCATTGCTAAACAAACAAACATAAATTGTAACAATGTTGAAAGTAAAATTGGTACTGATCATTGATACATTATACCACCTGTCATGAAACCTGTATTAAAACACCTGTCAACAGGTCTGATATTTATGTTACAGATACTATTATAAAATCGTCCTACTACCAATACAAATTTTAATGAAATTACTGTGTAAAAAAATTATAATTACAAGTAAGTTAATAAATTGAAAGAGAAATAGTGCATATAATATCACATTAAAGGAGAACATGTGAGTCATTCACATAAAATTATAATAAAAATCTAAAAAATTAGACCAATCTATTCATAATAATATTTAGTTTATTTCTACAATTTGTTGCTTGTAGTGAATTTGAAAGAAATGAAATTTTTTAAATCAAAATATGTGTGTATTCTCCTGTAGGGCACACGTAGTTTACAACCAAACTTACCTGATAAATTTCACAAAGAGTCCTTCATGTTCAAACAATCCAAGTAAATTAGTCCAATAGTCAGACTAATCAAAAAACAATCACAACAGGTAACCTAAAAATATAGTAAGAAATATTCACTCTTTCACATAAGATCGAACAATCGGAGAATACAAATAAAGAATATAAAATTGAAATTTCCACTGATATTTAAATAATATAAGTATACAATGATATTATTCTATTTACTGCGTTCTCCAAGAAGTTCAAATGCAGCACCACGTGAGTCCAACATGTTCGGTGCGCCACACGGGAGATTAAAATTCGATGTCAGTTTTCATCGTAACCTATAGTCCAACACAATAAACTTACGTGAAAACAATTAAAGAAACGCTGGGACGCTCAAACAAATGTTCAAGCAAAAATGGATAAATACCGTGATCTCAAGCGGACATATCAGTAAGTTTCAGGATACCAGGAGCGCTTGTACACACAACGTATCCACCGATGAAACCAGGTTTTACATTTTTCAACACTCATTTGTTCTATCAACATTCAGTATATTTGGCATGACACTTGCTACTATCCCTAAAAAGTGTCGTTCAAAATTTCAGATTATTTCATTGAGTACTTTTTTTTATTTTCATGTTACAAACACTCCATACAATTCACTTGTATTGGTATAGATTGAATTTATGAAATATGAAAATTGTTCAATTTTTTGTTTCTTATTTTGGTTAACATTAATTTTATTTTCTGCGCATAAAACTATAATTTAATTAACGATTTTCATTTTACAATAAATATGTATAATAAATACATTGATAATTAATGATTCTATTTTTTTTTTATTTTTACGTGACATATCAAATTATTTTATTATAGGATAGA
Organism: Laupala kohalensis; assembly: GCA_002313205.1. Classification (NCBI taxonomy): domain Eukaryota; kingdom Metazoa; phylum Arthropoda; class Insecta; order Orthoptera; family Trigonidiidae; genus Laupala; species Laupala kohalensis. Next base: position 49,039 of record NNCF01128848.1, on the reverse strand, counting down.
AAGTTACTTTTACTTATAGGATAGAAAATTATATTTGTCAATTTAATAGTTTTACCTGGAGTGGTGAAGTGCGGTGCCTATCGGTATGAAGATGGGACCCGTTATGTGGGTGACTGGAACCAGAGAGGTCAGAAACACGGAATGGGGCACATGGAATTGCCCGATGGAACTCGGTATGATGGATGTTTTCAGAATGGTTTGTGTTCTGGTCTAGGAGTAATGTGTTTTCCTGATGGCGCTAAGTATGTGAATTTCTATATTTTAAATCAATAAATCAATGGTTGGAAACGTTTATAATTATCTTTGATTTCAGGTATGAAGGAGAATTAATGCAAGGATGGTTTCATGGACATGGAGTTTTCTGGAGAGCAGATGGAATGAGATTTGAGGGAGAATTTAGAGGTGGACGCATCTGGGGCCTCGGTGAGACTTAATGGAAATTGATAACGATTAAAAATAATTTGGATAAATTCTTTAGAATTACTATTTGGAAATGTTTGTTTCTCTGAACAAAGCTTGGTGTTTTTGCTGATTACCCATAATTTTGAGATTAAAAGGAAAATTCAAAGAACCCGTAAAAATAAAATTTCCAGAAATTCGCGAATCCAAACGTCACACTACTTATATTTTCGATTCCGAAAAAGTGAATTATTTTCATGTGTTTAGAAGATACTTTTCTGTCCTAAAATGTTGTCGTATAAAATATTTTTGGTACGTAGATTGTGCGAACTTATTGACATCTCAGGCAGAAGTATGATAAGTATTGCAAAGCTCTCGAAAATTAGACTTTTAAATCTCTCTTAGTTCCATCCATTTTCAGTATCACGGAAACCATCGTTCGTTCCGATATCTATGCTTCAACTGAAATCAGTTCAAATTCGTTACATTTGACTCAGAGTAAGGATCATTCAAGGATACAGTATTCTTGGTACTTCACGGTCGATAAATAAATGATGATAAATTATTATTGGCACTTTAAAACAACAGTAACAGAAGAAGTAACAGATTTCTTTGTGTGATATAAAATACTGTGCATTATTTTAATGTTCATTTATTCACACGACTGAAAATTTATTTTACAAGCTACGAGTATGTTTGAACAACTTAATGTGTATGTTAAAAAAGTATTGAAATGTTTCCGTATATTTATGTAGTATTTAGACCCACTGATTGGGAATTGAAGGAGCTGAGAGAGGGGAAGAAAGGGTGAAGGTCTCAAATTTAAAATCTACCTCAAACACCCTAAACCCTCTCGTCGACCCTGGAAAGCTATCTCAATTTCAAATAATGTGGAAAAACTGGGTTATCTAGGTAACACAGCATTGAAATTTTCCTGACTTCGACCATTTTCTGCGTCTCGATCCATAGAAAGATGGTCAAAATTCAGGTTTGAATATTTTGCCTTGTCGCCACCCGGACAGCCCGGATTACCATGTCTCTATCTTCAGATTCAATTATTGTTTTGCGAAGTACACTATTGAATTACTAGTTAGCTGTCTCACAATACCAAATGTTGGATGGATGTGTGTGTAGAATAGTCAGTATCAGAAGATATTTGCCACTATTCGTGGAAATTGATATATCAGACGTCTAGCATTGCTTTCCGAGTACATGAAGGGTCCTAAGAACGTTGTAATATTTGGGGACACTGAATAATAACATTTTTCGGGCCATAGTACTGTGGTGTACTGGGATTGCATCCGACCGCTTCGCCTACGACTGCGGCAGTCATCCTCAGCGGGCGTGGACGACGACGACGGCGTCTCGCTGGTAACTGTTCGTCCGCGCCACTGAGGATGCCTGCCGCAGTCTCAGGCGAAACGGTCTGGTCCAATCCCAATAGACCACGGCACTATGGTCTGAAAAATGTTATTATTCAAGACACCTGCCGTGAAAAAATACAAGTCTCCATTATAGGAAACTATTTTTAGTATTCTATTTTGTATTGCGCAGTTAAAGATTCAACTTATTTCTTTTCGAAATGAATTATTTTGTTGGTTTTTTACTCTTTCGGTACTTTATTCTTCGTGAGAGTTAAGGGACGGAAGTTTATTGTTACGAAACGATATAGTATTCTACTTCCGCTTTATTTCACAAACTATTTGAGAACTCTGGTTCTATTCGTTAGAAATATCGAAATTCTGTTCGATATTTCAATTTTTGAAGGGTGAAAGGCAATGGAAATATTTTTTACGTTGCCCTATGTCCGACACGCTCAACAAAGCAGAGTAAAATATTATAGATATAATGAATGTCATGTAACCACCTTGGTTCCATAAAAGGTAACTGATACAGCACGCGGGAAAAATGACGATGAAATACTGCATTTTGCAGTTTTCTCATCCAAATTCCAAACGAAATCAGACATACAAAAAAAAAAAAAAAACTCTCGTGCCAAGCCTGGCAGTATTATTGTAATTGAAAATGTATTAGCAAACTTTATTTTAAAAGAAAGTGATTTCAAATTTCAGAATCTTAATATTCAGTGGATTATGTGGTATAGCGGAAATTAAAATGCAACACTTAATATAAAAATTTCATTGTTCTTAAAGAAAGAAATAAGATACAGTCAAACATGACTATAATTCTGACATTCGAAATCCTCTTTAATTCAAACTTTGTTTATTTTCTGGAATTACTCACTATATTCAACAGTTAAATTATATAGTTTTACGACCTTGTACTAAAAATAATGTATCTTTCTATATATACTTGTCTACAAAGAATTGTAAAAGTTTATAATTTAATAATATAATTATGATATACGTAAATAGCATTACTATTACAAAAAATAAACTAAAAATCTTGAGGATTTTCTTGAGATTCTTTTGAATTTGTGTTCAAATTAAAAGATGTGTATGCCAATTGAATATATTTTGGTCTCTAGATTAACTAATATACTTAATTTATTGACTTTAGAAATTATCTCAGATAACTGGGAAGTGTTCTAAGGAACAAATGCAGGTTGAAATGGATAGTATTTTAATAAATGTATTAATTATGTTATTAAATATTATTTCGTTTATCAGGGTCAATATTTGAAGGTGTTAGATGGGTTAGCAATGGGAAGATCTACTGCTCCTGTTGACATGCTGACATGAATACATTATTAGATGAAGTTGATATTGAGGTGACTGATCTAGCAAAATACGCTTTATCTACAGGTGTTATCGACCAAGTCGTAAAAATCTATCCTACTTTATTGTATTGTTTGGTCATGAATCCAGAATACAGTATACATATTACAAATCGTTCAGATCTTTTCCTACATTTTAATTCGCAACGCAACCACTCTTATTGATACATCGATGAATGACGGGTTGCATAACCATGAAAATAAGGGAGATCGGAATTAACATCAGAATTTGACCTACTAGCATTGAATTAGTATGCACACTCAAACATTTCACAACATAATACATATCCTCAAATTCTAACCATTTTATTTTGTTCCTTAAAACATTCCACTTATACGAAATGATTTCTTATCTCAGATTTAACTAAATGTTACTAGTAATTCTTGTAGTGAAGCTCCAGTATGGTGAGCTTAGGCCCAGTGTGCACCGATGAAACGCGTTTCATAAGTATATGCACATTGATGAAACTCCATTCTTATAATGTATGTTTCTGCTTTAAAATTAATAAAAGTTTAAATTCACGCCAAAATTATTCTGCGAACTACAAAAGTTGTCTCGTCAGTGGTCTGAGAACCACCAGTTGGCGATCGTTGATTTAATCAAAGCATAATTTCACTCTAATCTCGAAGGCGTACGGCATCTCGTAGTAGTAATATCTCGCGCTAATCTCATTCGCAGTAATTTCAGAAACACTTCTCCACCGCTTTTTCTAGCTTTCTTTGAGCTGAATTTAGCTGCCGAACTTCATTTCTAACTTTATTTGATCTTGCTTTTTCCCACTAAAATTCAATAGAACCGTCGCGTAGCGTGAAAATTTTTTCCATTACATCATTTTTACGCGTTTCGTGAAACTTGCATTGCATGAAACTATGTTCACGTTCCAAAGTGTTTTAAAGTGTTGTTTCGTGAAACGCGTTTGTACAGACAATTTTATACATGTAGGATGAGGATCCGGTTCGAAGGACCATGAATTTATAGGCTACATGAAGGAGGCAGATTATGTGTGTTTAAACCCTGGATTACCACCAAACAATTTAATGACATGAAACATTAAAGTTGAAAATAATGAAATATACAAAACTGAAGTTCAGGTGATACACTGTGATGAGGTGAGACTATCCGTTCCTTCAGATTCAACTTGGACGGCGTTGGGTCGATGTCGAGTTGATGGTTTTGAGTTGAACGACTGGAGTGCAGTTCGCGACCAACTATGCTGCGGTGTGTGGAACGATTTGACCTCGAAGTTTTCTCGCGGGCCGGTTACATGTTGTTACTGTCACGGTATCGTGGTGGGCCGGTGATGCATGTGCGGTTCGGATATCTGACCGTAGACGTTGTGGCATGGCGTCAGATAAGAAGTGATGATGTTGAGCGGTCGAGTGACTGATAGCAAGTGAGGACGGTCGCTAGTCCGTAGCTTGCTTGTTGGTTGCTTGTTGCCGACAGCAACGCGATCGATCGGTCGCTCGATAGCGTTACGTCGTGACGTCACAGGTTGACCGTATCGATTGTATATCTGGGTCGATGGCGTGGATATCACGTAATGTCAAGTTATTGTATTGTTCTGGAGGGGAAGTGCAGCCTCGTGGATTCCAGTATGATTAAAAAACGATTATGTGATTGATTAAGTCAGTCATACTATGTTCAACCATTTCATCCACTTTTTTTACTCAAAGGCGTAAATTTTAAATGGACCTATGAGATTTGAAGAAATTGTTCATGGAAGTTCAACAATCGAGAGATGTCACTCAATAAGCACAAAGAGTATGGATTCCATAGACTATTCACTTGTTCAGTGGAAGGATATTTAAAAATGTCTGATCAGCGTTTCTTGAAACTTGTTTTATGAAACGCGTTTCATTGGTGTATATCGCGTCTTATCCCTCCATAACATGGTCCGAATACACATCACTAAATCCAATCCCTCCCCAACACTCTCAATCGCTCTAACACTTACTTTGTCTAAAACCTCATTGAAACATTACAACGTTTACTTCTAATAACCATCGTTATTACTAGTATTGTATATTCATGATTAATGAAGTATATTCAGAAGAATACTTGTATGTTTGAATTTTAGGCCGTTATGCAAATTTATACCTTGTAATGTGTCTATCAAACGTGATGAAACTGAGTAAAAAGAAACTAGATGAGACAGAGTACAATTTGCAATTTTTTCGTCCATGGGTGTGGTCGTTCATCTGGTGTTGGTGCCATGTGCTTGCCTCCTCTGCTGTCACTGGAAGGGCGGGCACCACTCTCCTTTCTTGCCACCTCTTATTACTGGAGTTGACAGGCGCGAGGCGTGTCGATCTGCGGTGGGCTGAGTCCGCAGGCCTTTACTGCGGTTACTTGACCGACCTCTCTCCCACTCTGACACTATCTCCCACATTAGAGGCGGTGGCACGTCGCTCTGGGTGAGCGTGAGTGGCTCATTCCTGATAGGGTTTGTGTACTCTCTGACAAGTAATGGCGTCTGCATACTTGGGTCTGGGAGGAAAGGAGGTTGATAGCGATGGTGTCCGACATTTCTTCGCCCATATAAAATAACTCGTATCCTTCAATTTTCTATACCCTTTTGAATTATTATGCAATAAAATATAAATTCGACCTTCCTCTACTTTTAAGAAGTGGTACTATATCTCGTTTTTCATCATTAATTAATAACTTTGTACTTTCCGATATATCTATTTACCATATAATTTTCGCCATTGACCAAGGTCAGATTTTTATTTTCTAAACCATTTTACCGAAATTCTTAGTTACTGTTCACAATAAATGCTGTTCTCTTTTCCCATTACTTCGGAACTATATGCTTCAACGTGCTCTGTTTTTTATTTCTTCGTGTACTTTCGCTTCTGAATACATTGCTAGACATACGTTTTGTATTTGTTCTTGCTGTCAGTATCCGATGCCTGCAATTTTCTGATCAACTATATTTAAGCTTTCGAGTTTATTTCCATTCAACAGTATCAACAATAATAACTTTATATACTAATTCCAGATTCATATACTCACTTGACAAAACGCAACTATTCTTGTATCGCAATTAGAATTACTTCACTGTGTATAACATCATTCACTCTAGCTACGGTTCGTGACGTCCTATCATGGTCTACATTCAAGGTTCAGTGTTGTGGCTCATCCCTATATGCTTATTGTTTTGCCCCAAATCTTGACAGACACGTTTTACAATATGCTTACGGCAGTAAGTCCTATTTATACACTAATTCACTCTCAAATAACATCATTCACACTAGTCACAGTTCTGTGTTGTGGTTATTATCATTCAACCTAGCTTCTATTTTTTAGCATTACTTAACCACGTAGCATCCCTATGTGGTTCTACCCTAAAGCTATACAGACATCAATTAAAATATGCTTACGGCAGTAAGTCCTGGTTAGACACTAATATACTCTCATATAACATCATTCACTCTAGCTACGGTTCGTGACGTCCTATCATGGTCTACATTCAAGGTTCAGTGTTGTGGCTCATCAAATTCATTCTATCATCGATTTTTCTGGAATTATCAACAATCAACTACTATAGTAAAATTATTATCACAGTTAAACTCAATTAATGAACATCACTAACTGTTTGTTTCCTATTTTTTTCCTTTGTTCCTGAAGTCGGCACTTTAACTATTAATTCATTATTCACGTTTGCCTTTTCTCCATCTTTTGTGCATGGAGACAGAGGTTTCGGGAAAATATTCATTACATTCAATTTATACAAAAAAATCTGAAAAATCCTTGGCGTTCAGTATTTTTTCTTTTGTGGCGACAGTCGGGTATCTAGTATTTGCTCAAATTTTTTCCTTCAAGGACCCTAAAAGATCTGTTTTACTCGTACTTACTTGATTATCACTTCTTAACCTACTGTTCCCTGATCTTTCCTTTTTCCCCTATATTTAACACAATGATTATTATTTAACCCTACGCCTTCCAGTCACACCCATTAACAGCTGAAACATCATAGCGAGACAACAATTCATAATGCGCATTAATTGTAAACAAGTAATTAAAAATATTTTCATACATACAAAATTACAATGCAGTTCCAGTACTCTAACAGAACAATTTTTTCCCATTTCATATATATTTTTGGGAATGGATTTAGTTATTCTAGTCATAATTTGATTCTTTGACTCTCTGTACACCTTTGTTTATTGTTTTCGACCCCATTTGAGTAATTTTGCTCTAATTTTAGTCCTATGCTACTTGTTCTTCTGAATGTTTTAACATTCTTTGTTTCATGAAGTAAAAAAATTTGGATTATACCTTCCCTGACATCTAACAACGTTGGAATTACATTTAATTTGTTGGCCTTGACCGAAATTTCTGAACACTGGCTGATCGCTTTTCATAGCATATTTGCTATTGAGAATGATTCCAGTTTTAATTTGCTCACAATTTCACCGTACACCTGAGTGTTTTTCCGTTAGTTCTACTGACCCAGTTTGTTCTATTGCGTAAGAAGGCGCGTAATTGCTATTCAAGTTACAGTTTGCAGCCGTCAGCTGTCTGTCTCGGTTCTCTACGTTCGCGCTTACTCCCTGTATCATAAAGGCTACCTGTTCTTCCCTACGACTTGAAGAGAAGATTTTTTCTGTCTGTAACTTCTCCTCAGAAACAATTAATCGAACAGGGCACTCCTTTACTTCGGAGTTTTTCATACACTTACACACACATTCACTATCATTCACTCTTATACCGGACGCTGGGCTACTCAACACTAATTTTATTACTACTAACTGAGGTAACAAAGGTGTTTGTAATTTTTCATTCTCATGTTTCTCTAACGAACCGAAAAAATCTAAACACTGTTTACCTATGGGCTTCAGGCCTGTAGAATCAATTCAGTGGTTCTTAACCATTTCTGTTGTTAGACCTTGTTCTAAGAAAATTGGAATAATTAAAGATTCCCGGGAACGTTGAGGGCGACCTCGCTAAGTTTTTGGACTGCGACTGGCAATCTATCGGTTTATGCCCTGATTATTTACAAATCCCACAGATAATTAAGGGGCAAGTATTTCCTGTATGGGAATATTTCCCACAATTGTAGCATCGTTGTTGTTTTGTGCGGCAGTCTCTCGCAGTATGTCCGCGTCGGCGACCGAAATTGCAAACAAAGCTTTGCGTACAACGTTCCCACACTCTGGCAGTTGGACGCGAAGTTTGCTGACTCAAACGCGCATGGCGTTTGTCTAGTCATGGCTGTGTGGATGGTCGCGATGTTTGAGCTATCTCTCGCGCGTGTTCCTTATTTTGCGACGTTCGCGTGCCTACTATCGATGTCGCAAAGCGAGACGAAGCAAGTAAAGCGTTGTAGCTTTCTAACACATGGCTTGCACGTTAGCCCTCTGCTCCCCACAGAAAAGTATGTTCGTCCCCAGTTAAGAAATCCATTATTAATGTACTAAATTATTCTGTTCTATGTTTGAAAAACAATTAATCGTGAAAGAGAGAAGGAATTCATTTACAGGTTACCACGCCATTGCTTTTCCCAGAGTACTTACCCTTTACTGTGCCATTACTGGGTACATGTAGAGATGGACATGACATGAGCGTTGGGTAACTATTACTATATAAAAATATAAAAAAGTAAAAATAATAAAAATTCTAATTTGATTGAACTTATATACATTTTCCTTAATTTCCTCTCTTAACAATTTGAGTTGTTCGTATGACATTCCGTATAATGTTCTACTCTATTCTCCGTAATATTTTTTAATTTTTTCCTGCAAGCTCGGAGAAAGTAATTGTCTTCCCTCATTATTGTACAATTTTAATATGTCAATTCTTTCCATAATGATATTAATTTGACGTACCCAATAACAGAAAGCAAACTAACACATAAAAACATTTCCGTTTTGGACATTTGCTAGTCCTCACCCTCCTGATAGTTCTACCGTACACTTGAAAACAATTATCGTGAAGACTTTTGGGAGACAAGTGTTCTCGAGGTAACCCCACCTGACACCAATTGTCGTGAGGTGAGAAAGAAGTTACTGAAGAACCCCACACTGACGCCATTGTCGTGAGGAGGAAAAGAAGTTGCTATGCTTGTACTAAGTGAACCTCACATTGACACCCGTTGTAGTAGGAAGGGGTATTATGTTATTCTCGTCTCCTCATTCGGAAGGGCATTTAACCTAGTAAGCTAATCCCTACTTCTTATAGGCTTAGAGAAGGATGAGAGGGAGCGAATTAAATAGAGATTGTCCAGTCATGGCAACAGCAGTTTATTGTAACAATACGCACACTTACAGAGCGTCGACCACAAGCTCCTACACGAGCGGTGTTCCGCACTAGTGACTCGTTTTGCGCTTCCATCGTAACGGAGTAGTAAGCGCGTAGCAATAAGTATGGTGGCAAGAGGTGAATGCGCTGCGAGTCTACAGGAAGGAGACAGTCAGTCGATACCGCAAGGTCAAGCCGAACATACCGAGGTGCAGGGATGTGTTCAGGACAGTGAGGTCGTGCCAAACACGGGTAGGAGAGGAAGAGCGTCAAACTGCGACTAGCGCGGGAGTGACAGCTGTTCGTCCTCGAACGCTACGAGCGGTGGCTTACGGTGGCTACGCGACAAGTTGTTTTCTCTGAACTGAAACACAAAAATAACTTCTGGGGTTATTTTTGTGTTTAGAAATATTATTACGTAAAAGTGCCCTGAAAATGTATACTGTGCCAAAATGTACCTAATTGTTTGCGTTATGTTGCAATTGTTATGAAGAAGGGCTTCAAAAATATGTACCGCTAGAAGCGCAGTCCTGGCAAGCTGAGGTAATTCTGAGCGTTAAAAGTGAATAAAAGAGCGAACATTCACGCTCGCGAGGCAAGAGGTCTGCTGTCACTGCACCATTCTCACCTCTCCCACTCTACCCAATGTCTTAACCGATCCAGAGAGCTGCCTATCGTTAATCTACCGCCTCAGATTGATTGACCTTGATTGGTTGAGCTGAGAGCTTATTGTTCTTCACTTCTGCCGACACTTTGATTGACTTGAATGCTCCGTAGCGAACTCTGTACAGCCTTCCCTACCGTTCAGCCAAGTACCCATTCCTGAATCCTTAGCCATGGGTCTCGTGTGCGTCGAACCAGCATACACAGCCTCCCGTCTCCGCATGAACTCTTACGAGTAAGTCCCCGGAATAAATGTATTTTAGGTCTTTTCTAGAAGAGAAGCTGTTATTAAACCTTTTTTCCTCCCTCTATGACAATAAGCTTAGGGTCATCTTCTCACTCTCTCTCTTAGCCAGCACTCTCCTAAGTCATTAGACATGGGTAATCGCCGCCACGCAACATCATACTATAAAAAAGACCAAAAATGTCGCCATAAGAGCAGAAGAATTTAGTATTTTTCGGATTTTAGCAAAAATAAACAAAAAATAGCTTGTTCTTTTGACGGTCTTATTTTTCTATTCCGTTTATTTAAGAACCACAGTGTCATCAGCGTATGATTCAACATTGCTATCAGAAAAACATTCGAAATAATTATTAAGAAAAATAAAAAATAACGAAGGACCAAGAATAGAACCCCGAGGAGCCCTAATACTGATATTTTACAAGCGTTTGCTACACTATTAATTTTAATGGGAGTGCCCAAAGGAAACCTGCTTTTAATCCGCTTTGTCCACTACCAGAAACTACTCGGATCAAAAAGGCTAGTGTTCTATTCTCGGGGCGCCCAGTTAAGAGTTAAAATTATTCCCAAAAAATATCACGAAACTCAATATAACCGGTAATACTTGTGCGTTGAAATCACATTTATTCGAAAACATTTAAAGTAAAGATTTAAAATATTATTCGTTATGAAATGAATCGAAAAAATAGTTAGGTTTTCTGGAAATAGGCAAGACATTTTGAAAGGAATGACTTGAAATGCTCAAACCAGTTATATCGCCCGACGATATGCGATAATGAAAGGAGCAGCCTGTCATCGTCAAAAACAGCGAACAGACTTGTTCGCTCCAGGGTCAGCAAAGGGTTTAGAAGTACGTAGGACGAGTTGGCTAAGTTCTGCTATGAGGCTCCGAGTACAACGCACAGCACTTGACGAGACAATGAAGAAATTAGAAATGCTCAACCAAACATAACTCAACGATTCAGGCATTCGATCTTAGCGAACGTTTGTTTAGCTCTGAAGGACAGGCCGAATGACAGCTGGGGAAGAATTTTCAACTGGAAATACGAAATAAATCTCTTTTGACGTTTAACATTTTTTCTAGTCAGGCGTGTGTAATATTTTTAACTCTTAATTGTAGGTAGAGTTCGCGCAATTTCAGTTGACGGAGTTGGAAAGGGTCCCACCACTCATTGTACGCGCAGCCAAAGAAAAGTAATGAGATGTAACCAATGAATCGAAAGCGCGGTGTTGTCATATCGGTTCTGTCATGGAGGGAGGGAGGTCTAGCGTAGCTCCACCCATTTCAGACGGCATGTAGGAGCTCACGCACTTATATTTTCCACGGAGTCTGATATAACTCAGACTCACTTATCGTTTGTCCTGTCGGCCAAAGGTTAGATCAAGCCCGCTGACCGGCACAGCTGGCATAATAATTACTGCCTGTTCAGCGATGGGCCTGTAACGTCGGCGCCAGGACACGCCAGCAACTTGACCAATATTAATATTGTTTTGTGTTTGTAAGCAGGATGCTGTTAAGCATAGAACAATAGTGACCGGCCCGCGCTAAGAAGGAACCAGCAACGAGTTTTCCGTGTAGAGGCATTGTTCCAAATAAACCTTTCCATCTTAAGGAAAATTTGTGCCAATGTAATGAAAACACTAATTCTCCGAAGAAAAGAAAAGAGCTACCCAGGTGTGTGCGAGGCGCCAGGGTGACGCGTATAGCAAGACTTCCTCTACGGCGCGTCCTCGGTATTCCTGGAAGATGCCGGTCTGGGGGTGGTGAAAGCGTGGTCAGTCGCTGATCACGTGACATCTGAAACCCGATATATTGAGAGGTGTGCACCCTCTCGAGGATTCTTTCTGTACAAGGGACCGTATAGAGATCCGTCAGCGCTGTTTAGCGTCTGTCATAAGTTTTGGTCATGTAGACCAGTTTGTTTCATTAAGGCCGCAGCGTCAGATTAATGTATTCAGTGCTAGGTGCGAGATGCAGCTATATTTTATATAACAAGATTTTTTCTAGACAAAGATCATTTCCTGTATTGATGATTTTGGGAGTTGGAGTTTATAACCAAGTCAGATTTTATGTAATTTATAATAAACCATTATTTATTATTATTACTCGTGAGTTTGGTTGCTCGGGAAACCGAGCTGGTGGCAGCGAGAACAACGAATCCGTTACTAGTGACGTGGTAGGTGCACTAGCGACTACGTCATAGTAATATTTAAGTGGCAACGGTGGATGTCAGAGTATACGGCAACCATCGGGTGTCACAGTTTGGTGGTACCAGCGGTAGGATTCGATAACCTGAGCGTTCGAAGGAACTGGTGGTAGCAGAATTTTGTACGAACCCGTACAAAACTGGTAGTTGCAGAATTTGTACAACTTCGTACAAAGACTGGTGGAAGCCGCTATACACGGAACTGGTGGAAGCAGGATCTGGACGCTGGAGCACATCCGGTGGCCGCTAAACATCAAGGGAGTCGAAGACGTCGTCCCTACGTCGGGCAGTGGAGTATCGAGAAGGAAGGGCTGCGAACGAAGACTTCGTGTGGTGAGTACCTTACTTCTTTGCATACAAATAAACCCAGGCAGACGTGTTTATAGTGTATAGTTAGGGCGTATTAATTCTGTATCAGAACAAGTGTATAGTTTTTTGTGTATTGGGTACCAAGAGAATAGTATAGGTACTTTGTGTTGTCTTTTGCGGTCTGTGTTTCTTTGTAAGGTGTTGTTTTTAGATTTGTTAAAAATATCATTAAAGAAATATTTTGCAAAATGTCGTTTCTCATGAAATACCGTAGAGAAGACCTTCTGTCTATGGCAGGGGATATGGGGGAAGCAACCGAAAACAGTATGTCAAAATGGGACCTAAAAGAATTAATTTTGAAAAGTACGAGATATAACGAAGACGATGTTAAAACGGGAATGGAAGCAATACGCGAGCAGAGGGAGAGGGAAACAGAAGCCAAGCGCGAGCAGGCGGAGAAAGGAGCCGAAGTAGAACGCGAGCAGCGAGCGAGAGAAGCTGAAGCAGCGCGCGAGCAGCGAGCGTATGAATTCGAGTTAGAAAAACTACGAATTACAAATAGTTCCCGGGGTTCTTCTAGTCAAATTTCAGCACATAATTCGGATATTAAAATCGATCTACATCGTATTGTGGGAAAATACAATGCTAAGGAAGGTGATTTAATACTTTATTTGACGTTGTTTGAACGTCAAGCGACACAGCTTAACGTTGGAAATGAACAATGGGTGACTCATTTACTTAGTTTGTTACCGGTAGATATGGCGCAATATATCGCCAGGGAAACCACTTCAAACGACTATGAGGAAGTAAAAAATTTATTGCTTGCCAAATTTAAATTAAGTCCAGAAAAGTTTCGTATTATGTTTTCTCGGGAAAACAAAAAAGTTGAAGAGAGATGGGAAGACTTAGCTTACCGAATGAAAACATATTTTTCTGAATGGGTAGAGGGCTTAAAGATTTCTGAGTTTGACGAGTTGAAAAATCTCATGGTCGTGGATCAAATGAAAAGACGAGTACCTGTTCACATGAAGGAACATTTTATTGATAAATGGGCTAATATCGTGACTCCTCAAGAGTTATCTAAACTGTTAGATGATTATGAATTAGCAATGACGGACGGTAAGAAAACTTCATTTATCTCCGGAGGCAAAAATGCAACTAACTTTGTTCAAAGTAAAGATAAGAGAAATTTTTCAGAAAGGAAAACTGAAAATACGAACGAGAAATCCAAGTTGGATCAAACGAACGTTTTTGAAAAAAAATTCGTTAGAAGGTGCTTTGTTTGTCAAGCAACTGACCACTTGTCCTTTAATTGTCCTCAGAAGAATGAAAGACCCGGGCAGGCGGAAACTATTCAGAACGTTACAGAGGTTATTCAAAATGTAATAGAGCTGGGCTCTAGTGTCAATAATCCTTTTATTTTGAGTGGGAAAATAAATGGAGAGGAAATGGATATCTGGAGAGATAGCGGTTCCTCGATTGACTTAATATCCGAGAACCATGTGCACACGTCGTTGTTTACGGGCGCTAAGGTGATGGTGTCGCGACTTTTACAGGTGGAACCGGTGTGTTTGCCCCTGGCGAACATTTCCTTAGAATTGGCCACGGAAAAAGGCGAAGTGGTTAGAGTAGTCACTCAGGCCGCGGTAGTTCGCCGAGAGTTAGGATATTACTTATTAGGAAATAAGACGGCCGCTCTGCTTAAAAATGCATCAGACGCAAGTGTTGTTACTGAGCTTACTAACGCTGTAATGCCACGGAGCAATGCGTGTAATGAAGCCACTGAATCGGTTCCTGAACGCAAATACATTCCGGTCGCGGAAAATAAAATTGAAAAGAATTTAATTTTATCTGATGAATTGGAGTTGACGCCGAACGTAGTTGAAGTTTCTGTAAATGATTTAGTTGAAGAAAGACGTGATTATGAGACGTTAAACGAAACCTGTGAATCACAAAACTTTGATATTCATACTAATAATGATATCACATTCGAGTCAAATTGTGATAATGATTCAGCTGAATTAAATACATTTCGAGGAGATGATATGAAACACTCTCCAGTCTCAAATCTATATTGTTCTGTAGATGTGCTAAATAAATCTACAATAGTTTCTAATACTGAGTTAAACAAGGAAAGTGAGTGTGTTGATACTAAGGGTGTTAGTAAAATATTAGATTCATTTGATCATGGGGATGTCATTAATGACACGGTTGATATAAATTATTTTGGAATGGAAATAGTTTCCAGCTCAAATATTTCTTGTGACAATTGGAAGTCATTTCATCCGGGAATATTCTCTATTAATGGTTGTGAAAGTACATTTGCGATGTGGGATTCTGTTACGCATCAGTGCAAAGATACGATACTTAACCAAAAAAGGGTGTGTTTGAAAGTAGATATCAATGACAATGATATTCGGAATATTTTCTCAGATGATATTAGGAGAAAGCTTTGGTCTCTTAATTTCGATCAGTCTGTTTGCATTTGGGAGGTTAATGCAAATGCATACTGCATGAAATTGAATCCTAGGAGTTCTAGTGAATTAAATTTTGTTTTTGCTAAATATTGTTCTCACTATTCTGATCTAAGCTACATGCAAGAATGCCAGTCTGTATTTAAGGGTCTTAGTAAAAATGTGATGAATGTTAATATTGGGGGCGAAAGAGAAACTGTATATTCGTCTAGTCTTTTAAATTTGTGGAATATTAATATTCAGTGTATGCTTTCATTTGTTTGCCAAGCGAATGAAACGAATATTTTTGGACATGTTCCTAAGGATAATTACGTAACATGTAGTTCGGAAAATAATCCTTTGTGTATTTTTGATAAAAATGTAATCAAGACGCCTCGTAATTTCAAGTTGGAGGTAGTTGCGAGTTTGATTGAAATTGAATGTACCTATGATAATGATAATAATTTGATGAAGGCTGTATGTTGGAGGCAGCAATTAATTGTTTTATTTGCATTTATTAGACCTAGTAATGTGGAAACCTTGGAATTAGTTGATGTTCCAGGAAAGAATCTTCCGTTATGTATCGTGTGTAGAAGATTAAAGCAATTCATATCTAATCTAAAACTACATATAGAGACGGTGGTTCAGGCAAAGGTTGTTACTTCGTCTGATTTAAATCATGAATGTGACGTCATCGAGAGCACCGTATGTGTAACACTGAAAGGGAGATATCACTTTGATACTGGTCAACTTTATTGGTATTGAGCTGGGAAGAAGCACATTAATGATAATTTTTGATTAAATAACACCAGAGTCGGTACCCGTTGGAAGAGAGTGAACTTACACGGCGGTAAAAGGACAACATTTAGTACTTTAATGTCTATGTATATACTAGGGTAAAATATATTGTAAATTACCAAGTTATAAAATAACAACAGTGGTTTAAACATTTAAACTAATTTTTTAATCTTAATAGTGTATTTTTTCTATTTATGTGTATAGAAAGTTATGTGAATAAATTGTGTAATGAAGTCCGGCCTGGATTTATTTTGCATGGGAAGAAGTCAGGTACTTGTAGTGAATTTTGTGTGAACAGCAGTGAACTACATACATGTGTTGTGAAATGTGGGGATGAACAAATTAAAAACCCAGAGGTATACTGCGGAATTCAATCCGTTGGGGATTTCATCCCGATCCAAGATTTTAAGTGGGGAGGGGCTGTAACGTCGGCGCCAGGACACGCCAGCAACTTGACCAATATTAATATTGTTTTGTGTTTGTAAGCAGGATGCTGTTAAGCATAGAACAATAGTGACCGGCCCGCGCTAAGAAGGAACCAGTGCAACGAGTTTTCCGTGTGGAGGCATTGTTCCAAATAAACCTTTTCATCTTAAGGAAAGTTTGTGCCAATGTAATGAAAACACTAATTCTACGAAGAAAAGAAAGGAGCTACCCAGGTGTTTGCGAAGCGCCAGGGTGACGCGTAGAGCGAGACTTCCTCTACGGCGCGTCCTCGGTATTCCTGGAAGATGCCGGTCTGGGGGTGGTGAAAGCGTGGTCAGTCGCTGATCACGTGACATCTGAAACCCGATATATTGAGAGGTGTGCACCCTCTCGGGGATTCTTTCTGTACAAGGGACCGTATAGAGATCCGTCAGCGCTGTTTAGCGTCTGTCATAAGTTTTGGTCATGTAGACCAGTTTGTTTCATTAAGGCCGCAGCGTCAGATTAATGTATTCAGTGCTAGGTGCGAGATGCAGCTATATTTTATATAACAAGATTTTTTCTAGACAAAGATCATTTCCTGTATTGATGATTTTGGGAGTTGGAGTTTATAACCAAGTCAGATTTTATGTAATTTATAATAAACCATTATTTATTATTATTACTCGTGAGTTTGGTTGCTCGGGAAACCGAGCTGGTGGCAGCGAGAACAACGAATCCGTTACTAGTGACGTGGTAGGTGCACTAGCGACTACGTCATAGTAATATTTAAGTGGCAACGGTGGATGTCAGAGTATACGGCAACCATCGGGTGTCACAGGCCTTCTTCATTAATGGAAAATATATTAATCAATATTTTAACAAACAAAATATGTAATTATTGTAATTTTATAAATGTTTCAGTGCCAGTTTCATTTGAATCGCACAACTATTCCAGAAATTATAGGTTATACTATATCTATTTGACATTCCCATAAACGCGCATCGATCTTACATCGTTCAAATCTAAGCACTTAGGGAAACGTTTTAGTTTACTGTATAGAGGCCAGGCACATATTTAAATAACATTGGGTGGTGCCACTTACTTCGTATTACGTTATATCGTTCAATACGTCTTCACAGTAATCAATGTTAGTGTATTCATTTTCGAGCAAAATCAAATAAAACCCAGAAGAAAAAAGTAAAAAAGTAGTTGCGAACAAACGTAAGATTCTGCAGACACAAGTAAAACGCCCACATGTCTACAGTGACAGAAAGAGTCGGCAGTCTCGCAATGCTGGCATTGGCTCCACAACTTTTCAATTGTCTCTGGAGCTATCACTTGATGACATCTTACCAGCCTCTCCATTAAACGTGGACGTTCGTCATCGCACAGGGCTGCGCGCGTGGGTTGTACAACTTTCCGGGAATTAATATCCCAACTTTCACATTTTTGTGAGGGTACCGACCCTAAGTCAAGAAAGATTCAGAATGTCATCTCCATAATCTTTCTTTCTACGTTGTGTGAGTGACAAAGGTAATATCTTTTCGGTGGATAGCATGCAATTAACGGTCAAAATAAATAGTATAGCGCTCCGCCATCTCTTCTTGCGACAAATCTACTTGATGTGTTTACCGTATTTTTCTAACCGATATATCTCAAGTAGTTAGTAAGATAATGAAAATAGCAAGAACAAAAAAAACATATTTGTTTCAATTAACTTCTTTAACATCCGAATTTTGAAAGAACTAATCTCTGCTTAATACAATTGCAATATCGTGTCAAATTTCAAGTTTCAATCTTTAGTAAGTCTGTGTTGATCAGGAGCGCACACACGGGGGATGGGGACTTAGGGGTCTAAAGGCACCCCCCCCTCAAGTATCAATTTAAGAATTATTCTGTTAAACAAAAAAACTAATTGTACCAAACTGGAACTTCATACAACATAATTTTATGATCAAAATTTACTTATAGATATATTTAAAGGTTAAACAAATCTGAAATTTTTGATGAACCCAGGTTCTAGCCACGAATTTCTGCTCTACCAGGGTATCTGTATATCTCCCAACGTGAACAGAAATATCGCTTACAATCATCTCCCATTCCGGAGTCGGTCATCTATACCTTCCTTTCAAAGATCAAAACTCCTTCATACGGACGTGTTTGCATAACTCCAACGCATTGAGGCGATATGAAGAATATTTCTCATTTATCCATATACATAAACATTTTTAGTACCCTTGGGTGGGGTTCCTCTCGGGTAGGACCCTCATGTATAATTCATAGAGAAGATTTTCTATATGCCCTCTTCCTGAATCATGCCTCTATGTATTTAAAACTATTAAAAATAAAACGATTAATCTGTCATTTGAACGGAAACATGAGCTTCAATCTGTGGGCCATACCAAATTTCATGTTTTGTCCAGAGACCGATATGTCATCAAAACGCCTAAACGTGATAGTCCCCACGAGAACTTAATATAACCCTAGGCAGCTGTCGACGTTAGTACGCGTTGTGACTGGGTCGTAGGCGAAGTATCCCACGAGTGGAAAAGGAAAGGTACAGCAAAACGACCATATTCGCAGAAAGGTAGTAGACCTATTGGCAATCATACTCCACCAATTGGGCTGCCTCAATTCACAGAGTGCGGAGTGTTCGTTCTTTCCATGAAGTTAATCTATGTACTAAAACTTACTAAAAATACAATTAATAGTGTTAAACCATTATTTTAGAAAAACGAATACTATTAATAGTGATGTGGATAGTCAAGGGAGCGCGAAAAATCACGCGATCACGTAGCAGGAAACCTAGTTATGATGAAGACGCACAGGTAGAAAAATGTTATAAAATACCGGACAATTGGTGAGTTCTAATTTATTTCAATCAACCTCAGGGTCTGTTGCCTAGAATATTGTGCTGGAGACTCTAGTCTAGAGACTAATAGTGATTATTGTTCAGTAACTTTCTAGTCTTATTAAAAATAACGCTTACTACCATAATTAGTAGTTCAATTAAGTTCTGATGATAATGATGGATTTTTTTCGATTCTGATCTCGATTCCATTTTTTGCAACGATTCCAAATTCGTTTAAAATTACTAAAAAAACTCGATTATTTCAGAATAATGGTCAATAAGAAATTGTCAAATGCAGCGAGAGAGTAAACTTTTGATTACAATTGGCAGAAGGAAGCCCTAAAGCATGAAAATTCATTTATGTCTTGCGTTTGCTATATAATATTATTCGTAATATGCATTCGAGGGAATAATCTTTTAATAATGCATTTGGCTTCTTTGTC
Source organism: Laupala kohalensis (assembly GCA_002313205.1). NCBI lineage: Eukaryota > Metazoa > Arthropoda > Insecta > Orthoptera > Trigonidiidae > Laupala > Laupala kohalensis. The sequence goes on along the minus strand of NNCF01128848.1, from coordinate 29,282 downwards.
GCGATTGATAGTCACACATAGTCCACAATACGTCACATAGTCGTATACGTTTACAAAGATGTGATTTACTGAAAAATCAGTCATAGAATCTGTTTTTATTTATAATTTTTTTCTATAAGTTGCTATTTTTCTATGAAGTGCAATCTCATAACAAGGAAGTTCTCGATATATTAATGTGACAATCAGTCGGGACAAGCATCAAATATTTTCACCTCTTTTCGCCTATTAAAATATCAAAAATATAATAAATTAGTTTACTTGATTTAGCAAGAATTATAAACTAATATTTTCAAAATTTCTCCATTAGTTTGTGAGATACAGCAAAAAAACATATACCATGTTTTCTGCATGAACAACAAAAACATGAAAACAATTCTAACCCTTTGCACTCCTAAAAAAATAAAATATCGAAAGGAAAAATTTCTTCATATATATGTATCTCGTATACACGTTGTGGCGCGAATTGCAGCGTAACTGAATAATAGGGTAATGTTTAAACCTATTCACAAATTACAAGATATCAAACAAAATATGAATGAAGATCCACTTATGGATTTTAAATATAAATGGGAGTCCTACTAATTAACTCAGGCCCCACGTTGGAGCGTCCATTGTAAGATAACCAATAATAGGGTAGTGGGAAATACTACCAACATTAATTAATAAATAATGATTAATAAAGGAAATTAATGACGGGCGGGTTTCGTGCCCATTTATTAAAAGAAAACACACTACTAACTAAATAATAAACTATAACTAAATACGCGCACCGTCAAAATAAAACTGACTTTTAATAACTAACTACTACATTATTAAAACTATCATCATTATCCTACACATGCTCACACATTCCCCTGATTAATCCCTTAAAATTCACACGCTTTATGATACACAATTGTTCACAGTGATGTGGGTTCAAGTTGGTGACAAGTCCCCAACACATCATTTTCATCCTATAGTTACGTTAAGCATTAATTATTAAGCGAATAAAGCTAATTGGTTCATTGTTGAATGAGGAGACATTACCATCATTCCTATAACGTTCGGCGTAATGAAGTGCACGCTTATTCCCGTCCAACTCGCATCTACCTAAAACTGGACGCAGCCAGCTATGTGGAGTTACCTTAATTACAGACATGGGTAAAATGCCTTGTGCCAAATTGTGTGGTCGCCCCAGACGGTAGTGGGGTTCGTTGACCTCTGAGGTACCTACTGCCGCTACTACTGTTTCACCTCCCAGCTGAATGGAACCAGCCGCTTCTCGTAAATCCATTCACGGATGCCACCAGTCACCTCGCTGAAGTCCCGTGGCCGTAACTTCCGGACCACTTTCGGATCTCCCACTTCCGGATCGCGAATCGAACTCGTCGCGAGATGCTTTTCCGAGACGTTCTTGTTTGTTGAATATTATAACTCGCTAGTCATCTGACGGGATGCTAAATTGATCGTTATTAAACGTCGAAGATCACAGAATCAAAGTTTATGGATTCCAGAAAAGTGAAGTTCAGTCACTAAACAAATGATTAAAAGGACATCGCACTCGTAAACAATTAAAATCGAAGTGCTAGCTCACTTAGCCGTAAGATCTAGAACACAACGTAAATATACGTCTAAGTGTCGATCTCGAACTAAGTAACTATCTGAACTCTCAGTCAGTAGTTAAGAATGATCTCTGAAAGAACTCTGAATGGATAATCGAAGTAAGAATGTATCTCTGCGCTTCCGCGCACCTAATTTTATAACAACTCTCCCTTCTTTTTTCCAGAATTTCGAGATGATGTTCATGCCCATCTCAATGCCACGGGATTTCATGAGCCAATAATTTCGTTCTGCGTGCTCCAAGTGGAGTCACTTTGATTGGCTGAAGGTTAGTGACGTATGTTGTGTTCTCGACGAATCACACTGTCCTGTTTAATAACAACGTTCGTCTCTTCCCATCAACGCCAGACCGAGACCACGTGGCCCCCCTTGAGGGATTCTCGTGTTTCGAAAGTGCGTCTCGGGTTATCTATTGTCCATGGTTCTCACACCGCATCTTCTATTGTCGAGTGACAGTTGACATCCCGCTAAAAGAACACCTAGTTCTTCGAGTTCGAACTTCCACTCATATCGCTAGTGCCTATCAAGCTGTGCCCTCTTTTGTTAAACTTATTGCGTCGTCCGAAGTTTCTCACTCCCTGGTTATGTGTCGGGTCGCTTCCCTTTAATCTAATGGGTCCTCAACCTTTTTGACACCCACTTTTTATGGTTCTGTTTGCAGCTCTGAGTCACGCCTTGAGATGTCCCAGAAACAGCTCCCTTGAATATCAACGTTTCTTCATTCACGCCCTCTGTTAAATCCTTGCAAAAGCGACCCCTGGTTAATATTGGCTGATTTCCTATTATATTTGTCACGTCCCTGTCTTTTGGTTCAGCGCGGGCTACTGCGCATAACCGTCTCTCTTGAATTTCGCGCGGACTACTGCGCGTAACCGTCTCCCTTGAAATAGATTTTTATTACGTTATTCACAACCTTTAAAAAAATATGGGCATTGCACTTGTCAAAGGCGGCGACCGCGCTCTTTGTCGGTCTCTTTGATCCGACGCCCAGCCTCCATTGCTTTCTCAACGGCCTGTTTTTTTAATGTTTCTCGACCTTCTAGCATCATACTTTTAATTTAAATTAACGAAATTAATATTTCGTGACAAATGCTCTCACCAAATTTCGACATTTTTTGAACTTTTGGAGTCTTCCAAATTGTGAAAATATATTTCGCTAACAATTTAAATAATATTAAATTCAGGGACTTCTTGAATAAAACTTGAACCCTGACTACTTCGCTTAATCTTTTCTTTAATTAATATCGGGTTCCCTTCAACTCTTCCTTCCGACTTCAAATTCTATGGTACTCTATACTATTAAACTCTCAACGTTTCTTAATAATCACGGTATTCTATCTGACCAGCTTTTCATTTTTCTTTTCCAACTATCCTTCCCCGTGAGGTTTAACTAATAAGCTTCATCAATCAATTCTGACCCTTGATTATTTCTATAAACTACAACATAATGCTACCCAGACGTTTTACTCAGTTTTCCGTGGGGTGCTTCTTTTAATTAACGACGATTCATTACTTTTCGTAGGGACTTCTACCCAGACGGCTATTATTTCCCTTCAGCGCGTGGGGTGATCCAAGCTACGTTTTTCAATTAACTTTCCTAACGACGATCCTTCTCCGTGCTTCCTCAGGCGTTGAACACGAATACTTAAAAAAACATTAACTCACTCACTTCATCACTCTAATTCAGCTTTTTCCTCGAATACCAATGATCCTTTAAACAAATAAATTTAGCAAAATCTTCTCACGATTATTTCTTCTAAGACGCTTTTAAGGAAACTCATTCTCGTTACTCTTCCAGAATAATTTATTTCTCATAAAACAAATTACTTTTATTTGACTCAATGATACTTCACATACATTTCTAGTTCAACATTTACATAATACTTTCTCCCTAAATTACGAATAACTTCTCTTAATCTTCCCAATCCCCATTGATCTATTTACTTAATAATTCTCATGATAAACTAGTTTCATGACGCTCTCCCCGTCTCACTTTAATTAAATTTACCCAATGACTAACTCAATTATCCCATAAGTTCATTTTCCGACGCGTCTATTTAATGTGTCATACTTTTGTAAGACCAATGACCAACTCGCTTTTATAATACGTTCATTTAATAACGTTTCCTTTCTCCCTCCAAATTTTTATTTTTACCAGGTGCGACGTATCTTTTCCCACCCACGTATCGACAGCAGTTCTCATTCTCACGTATTCTTCTTCTTAATTACGTTTCTCACCTTCTACGTTCACTCTCGTCTCTCTCTTACGTCCACGCTCGCTGGACCTTCGGGTCGCTTTACTAGGAAACTCCATGTTACCACGTACTTTAAGTAATTATTATATGAGCTTAATTGCAATTTTTCCCAGTATATTTATCATTAAAATCCACTCACCTTTATTAATTATAAGCCAAAGATTAAACTATTGATTATGTGATGAGTCTTAATTTGACATACAAGTTCCTGTATCCATGTACGATTTAAACTTGCATGAATACTAATTAATTCTTTACCTTAAGTGCTTCTTTATTAACTCAGGGACTCAATTCGTCCCTTCTGTCTTCCTAATAAATCATAAAAATGATCTGCATCCGCCCTGTTTGCGCCGTAGTTCAGCGGCCTCGCGGGGCTTCCCTTTCTAACCATATCCCCCTCCGCTGTCTGAAAATCGGCTGGTGAGTTTGTTTATGTCTCACCCCCTCGACTCTGCCGCCACGCGTCGCTTCGTCTGGCCACATTGTCTTCCTACTCCCCCACTCCTGCGAAAGATACTCCGGCACTCGCCCTTTCACTTTTCGCCCCAAGCTAGCTTGTCTACACCCTACTATGCGTTCCGAGAATCACGCGCCTTTCACCGGGCGCTGGCTCCCTCCCCGTGAGGGTCTACTGGTCGCCTGCTCGCTCGCTTCACGCCGTACTCACACCCCATCCCCATCCCCCACACCCCATCCCCTGCTGGCTTCCTGACACATTCTGTGCCCACCTCTTTTAAAATTACGAGAACCCAATGTTTCGTGTTCCTAGCGCTGGCGAACGTCCCTCACCATGTTTCTCCTTAGAATCTCAGGTGACAGCTGTTCCGAAATAATTTCCATTACACTAATTTAGTTTCTCTTTTAATTACTCTTCCTCACTCTGAGGTTTGAGACTGCGAAAATTCTATTGTTCCTTGATCTCTCCATCTTCCTCTCTTAATTCAACTACATTAGCGTTGGGATTCTGTTAATTACGAAAGGTCCTTCATATAGTAAAAAAATTTATGGTATAATTTTCCCTTAATATTGGAAGTTCTAGGAACCCGTAATAACACTTCTTGTCCCTCATGAAGAAGGTACGATTTAGCTTTGTCATATTTCTTTTTCCTACGACCGGCCATCTCTAGGTTTCTTTTAACCACTTGTAGGCGTTCCTGCCCTATATCTCCTTCCGGTTCAGGATTTAAAGCGGAAGTAAGTTCCGGAATGTTCTTACATTGCTTACGCCTCCATTGGACCTCATAAGCTGACCTTTCCGTACTTTCATACGGATCCCTTATCAACCATTCATTAATATGTTGGATGGGGTCTATCAAGGCGGTGTGATTTTCATAGCAATGAGTTCGAATGAGCCTGGACAGTTCCCTCATTATGAGCTCAGTGAGATTGAGGTAACCTAATGCAAGAAAAGTTTGTTCTCATTCCTAACTCCTCGATCCCCTCGACCCAACCTTCACTACGGAACTCGCTACCGTTATCGCTGAGAATAAACTCCGCGACTCTACAAATTTTGACATAATCTCTAACGCACTTTAAACCAGCTAATGCTGTTGGCTTAATGATGGGGTACATCAATACGAGTTTGGAAAAAATATCTACAATGACAAAAGTAGACGTGTTTCCTCTCCTTCGCGGTAACGGTCCATATGGATGCGGCTAAACATTACATTTTTATCCCTAGGTATAATGTTCTGCATGTCTCCCTGAAACGTTCTATTAGAGTCCCTCTGACATAAGTCGCAACACGCGATGGTTTCTTTATTTAAATTTTTCCAGTAACAGACGTTCTGAATAATCTTAAGGACCTTGGCGGAGCCAAAATACTTTCCTTGCATGTGTTTAATTATTGATTTTCTTATTTCATTGGGAATCCATAGCTTTTTCCTCTTGGTTCCCTTGTTCGCGAGTGGCATGGTATCCTTAGAGCTGGGGAGGGATGATCCGTTAAAGTAACGTAAATGACAACGTACCGTTATTCTGGTCGAGTCAACAGTTTTTGTATTCTGAGATGAGTAATCGTATTCCCAACGATATTATGTTACAGACAGCCAGACAATTGNTATATATATATAGTAATAGAAAGATAGGGGTTGATTGAAATGAAAATTAATTACTTACCTAATCCACTCCGCAAGTACTCTCGGAAACGATATGTCCTCCTGTTATAAAGTGGCATGGAGAGAAACGGGTTCGGCCGATAATTTACGTGAAATACACATTAATCGTCGTAAAAGAAAAATTGGCTTTTATAAACATTGGTTTAATAATTATTACCCTAATTACAAGAATACAACACAACACTTCCCCAAAAAAGACATTCAACTAATCACTACTAAATCATACATGTTTCAATATCACTGAATTTAACTCTTTAAACGGAGAGTCCGTTTGAAAAGATATTAAAGTTTGACTCTTTAGCATAGTTCATCACACAAGTGTAACCACAGTTCATTATCTAAACACTTCTTCACATAAAGTATTTCAACAATAAAAGGCACAATTGCCACAAGAATCTATGGCGTGCATTTATTATCACGATGAAATTTTCGCTCGTATAAAGTGAACATGGTACCATAAATGGCCCTTCGAAGAATTACCTCAAAAATGAGGACAAATTCAGCACCAACGCCGTGTGTTGTCATTGACCTTCGGAGGGCGTGGATGCCCTGACTACGTTTCGCTGCTGTAGCCCCGTCCGTACCAAAGCCTTCCCAAATTAGTTACAATGAGCCTGCCAGTTCGATTCCCTCATCGGTCGTTGGATATCGATTGAAACCATCTCAAAACTTGATGAATACGTAGATGCAGCACTTGTTATCGTAATGATCAATTTCGCCACTCATAATAAACTCTGATTGTTCATCAATCGCTAGCTCACTGCGTTAACTGGTCTGTTCATTAATGTCAGTTAACATCTCAGAACGAAAACAACATTACAGAATAAGCCGATGAGTCTTTGACAGTACATTGACGCATAAATGTCTCGTCAATAAAATATCCCGAAACTCAAAAACAGAATATTCTCCAAGATCACAACAAAGTTAACAATTCTCCGAAAAGTCTAAACAAAACTTGAATTCTGAACCTCGTAAAATAATCATCTCGACAAAAACTACCGAAAAATCTCTCTCAAAAATCTGGCGCAACAATCTCTCGAAATTCTAAATCACAAGTCATCTCGAAATGTCTCCGCTCCCATCTTAAACAATAAACTCCCCACTTCTCTGATGGAACTAGCCAAACTAACCCCTCCCAACGCTGACGTTCATCCTCTCAAGCCAATTCCTAGCAATTTTTCCCAATTGGTTAGATTTTCTGTGACAGTTATTTATAAACCAATAAGAGAGCTTGCTTTAACTAACACGACCTCGCCTTGTGACTCGGTATTTTTCCTAGTGACATCTAATTTATAATCAACGTGTGTAACGCACTTCTCTCACAAGGGTCTATTCATTTTACTAAGAGGAACCCATTTCTCTGCCCCCTGCAAAATAACACTTTGGCTGCAAATAACAAGTATGACATGGCTGCTAACTATCATTTTAACCATTCTTCATTTATAAACACGCGCTATCCTGTACGATCGTCACCCTTCCTCCTCCTCTCTCCTTTTTTCTAGGCTTTCAAAATTGAGACCGTCATCGCTCAATATCACCTAATTGGGATCTCCTTCTTGCGAAGGGCCTTCGCACAGACTCACTTCACAAAGCTAAGCCCATTTATTTTTGCTCTATTACTTTCTCGCAATATCACAACTACTTGTTTGTTTTCCCTTTACAGTGTCTGGACGCTCATTTCTAACAACGACTGTCCTTCTTCTTTCATTATTTCATCTTGAAACATGCCAGATCTTTTTCCGAATTTCTAAAACGTATTATGAAAAGCTACAACCAGCTGTTTGTTATTGAATTTGGGCAGCGCCTAGACGCATGCTCAAGTGAGGGTCGTCGTCACCCTCCACCATCCTTTGTTAAAACTTCGACAGTAAACAGACCTTTCTCCGAACTCACCGATTCTTGCCTGCGTTGTTCGAGGGTTCTTATTGAGAGGCTTTTTATTTTCGGGCCTACACGAAATCGCTAATATTTAATCTCTTCCATTTATTTCAAAACTGTTATTAAAAAATACTAATAAATAGATTGCCCTGGTTCTGCTTCAGCTGGATGGAGTGCGCCCTTCTGTCAGATAAGCTGTAGCCATCGCCAACAATCTGCTTTGATGATGTTGTAAAGCCAGCCATGGACCCCTCGTTCGGAGTTTCCGCTTCGCCGTCACCGTATTGTTCATTCAAAAACGAGAGTTCATTCACCGTATTGTAACACGATTCGCTAATCTCGACGATCGCTACTCGTTACAACAACATAAGTAGTTGCTTCTCCAACTTGTCCTCGAAACGAACATCCTTAAACTTGAGTCTACGCAAGTACTGTATACCTAAGATTGCAATTATATTAGTGATCAAAACTAATTTATCCACAACTTACGATTGAGAAATCGAGACATGATCTCGGATTGACTCTCAGAATCTATCTCAGAAAAGAATCTTTGAATCACAAAACAAATCGTAACGAAACTCCGAATCTCAGACGTCAAGTGACGTGCTAAGATAAATCTTGGAATTCATCGAATGCAACTCGGAACGATGTGCTTCGGAATGAATCGCCTCTGAAAAATACTTAAATGAAGATGATCTCGGAGCCTCTCGGCGAGTATTTTATCGGCTCATCTTCCCCCGAAGTTATCTGACGTAACACAGTTTTTTTGAAAGACATGTGACTATTTCTAGCCAGTAACAACGAATTCTCCCTTCCTTCGTAGTTGTCACGATTGGCTGAACTTGCAACGACAAGTTCATGTTTCTAACCAATCCGATCGTTCTTTCCCATGAAATTTTCCCACTTCAACGGTCTCCACTAGTTCTACCGACTTTTCCATAATTTTGAATTTAACGCTTTTTTCTGGAATAACATCTAGAAAGTTCTCAGTCTTTAACAGTCGTTCTCTTTGTTCTTTCTCTTAACCATCTGCAACGCCCACCCAACGGTCGCCGCTTTGAGATCACTGCCGCAGCCCCTAGACGATTCTCATCCCCTATCCGCGACGGGTCGGGTCTTCCTGCGCCCATGATTTCTTGGGTCGCAGTCTGTTGTTGATCCTATCGTCCTTTTAAATTTGTGAAGGGAGGCTACCTCTCTCCCCATCCTCAACATGTGCTTCTCTGGCCGTTGCACTTTAACACACCATAGTTTTGTTACTCGCCTCCTTTCTTGTAATTTTCCGTTGGTTTAAATAGAACGACGCCATCTCTTATGTATTGGTAAATTTCCTACCCCCTTCCCACTTTTAACCAAAAATACATGCGTCGTACTCGACCACTCTTCTTTTCTCTGAAATTCTATACTTGCCGTCCAAACAACAAACCAT